>JBBBDQ010001793.1:930000-997500 GCA_037127315.1 Ascarosepion bandense
AATATAAAGAAAAAAGAGGAGTTTGTTGTTCGATTTGGCAACATCTGTCAAACATTTTGTTTGGAAAGATGAAAAAAGGAGGAGGGAGTGCAAGAAAAGTGGAATTGGTAGAAGAGAAGAAACAAGAGGGGGATTGAGTTGTAGGAGGAGGAGGAGAACGGATAGTAAAGAGGAAATGTTTTTGTTGAATTTGTAAGCAAATACCAAAGTCGATATGAGAGATAAAAATGATCTATTTATCTCTTTCTCTTTATTCGGCTCACTTTATTTATCATTCACCCTCTCTTCTCTTTCTCTCTCATGCATAAACTATCTATAACTCTCACACACGCACGCATGCATGCGCGTCTACACAGTAAACAATATGGTTAATAAAAACCTAATCACCGGGCACCTCGACATGGTGTAATAGTTAGCAAGCTTAACTCGGTAGAACCTTTTTTTTTTTTTATAATCGTATCACCCCAAGCAAGGCATTTTACTGCCACTGTTGTGCAGGGGATTACATAGGGGGAATGTTATGAGAAGGAATGAGAGGTTGCAGAGGGTGTCAGGAAGAGAGTAGGAGAAGGAAAAGAATACTGATGAGAGTGGGGTGGATGAAGAAAAAGCATGAAAGAGAGAATGTAAGTTAGTGAGACAGAAGATGACTATTGACTTTACATTTAAATTCTTGGAGATTATAGCTGTCGGGAAAGCAAGTATGCGGAAGGGAATTCCACAGACGGGAAGTGCGAGAAAAAAAGCTGATGGAGTAGAATTTGCGTTAACAATTTATTGGTTTCACAGTAAAGGGGTGGGACCTAGTTGCTAATCTTGTGGCTCGAGGAAATTCATATATAGGGGGTACCAGTGAGCTAAGTTCATCAGAGTAGAAGCCGTGAAAGTATTTGTAGAAGAGACACAGCGTCGGTGAGAAAGCGACTGTATCCTGGCTGCCAAGTCGGGATCGATCACATTACAGATTCTCCGTTGGATTTGGTAGAGGACACCTAAGTGGATAGCAGGAGCACCCGACCAGATATGGCAGCAATATTCAATAACTGTGTAGTGAGTTCGATCCTCACTGGGTATCTCATACGTTCTGCGCTTAAAAAATCGCCAGAAAAATTTAATCATGAAAACAAAAAATACACTTAAGATCAGAAAGAGACGCATAATGAGGAAAGATGGCTAGAAGAATTTGGCACTCACAAGGCATATTAAAGGCAATGGGGACAGAGGAAAGCAGTGAGTAACCTACCTAACGAGCTTCTATAGCAGATCAGGGAGTAGGAGGCATAGTGAAAAGACAAATCTTTGTAGGAGCGACAAAGGATAGGAAGTTATGGAAAGACATGATCGTCCATTTTCTGAAGTGACAGAGCACATAGAAGTAGTAGAACACTCATTTGAGAGCTTAGGCCACCTCACTTCCGGATAGTGGTTAGCGATTTACACTCGTCAATTTTTGCAAAGTCCACTTTCATTGGGTGCCGCATTTAGCGACTTAGTTAAGCTCGATTTGCTTCTTGTCATTAATTCCAAGTGACCTCTGCCAGTGGGATTTGTTAACATACAATAATCGTTCCGGTTCAAATAAACGTTCTGTCGGGAAATTTTATATAAGTTTAATACACGCAGAAGTCAATAACCATGTTCCAGGCGCCTTCTCACCAGACTTGTTCAACGAGGTCAATCTGAGAGAATTAAAAGTTCTACCAGGATTCATTATTGGCGACCAAAATCTTAACAGAATAAAATATGCAGATGACACAATATTGACAGCAGAAACTTCACGAACCTCTACAGAAGACAGTTAAGGAAAAAGAGAAGAAAAGGACAAGATTCCAATTGCAGGAAGATTGAATGCTGGGTTGTTAGCAAAAAGAACAGCCTAACATTACAATTACAAAATGAAGATACCAAAATCAAACAAGTGCAACAAATGAGATATCTGGATGCGTATTAACAAAGAACGGAGAGTGCAACACGGAAATCTGAGGTGCATTGGGATAACGAAAGATGCCTCCTAAAAGCTAATCAAAGTATTAAGAAACAGAAAAAATATCGTTAGATACAAAGAAAAGAGTATGGAGCTGTTATGTAATACGAGTTCTATATGGCAGTGAATGCTGGACAATCACATCACTGAAGAAGATACTTGAAATAACAGTAATGTTGTTCTACACCAGGAACCTGGGAATACCATGGACCGAACATGTGAGCAATGATGAAGTCAACACAAATGAAGGAGAGACTTGAAGCAACTGAAATGTGGTTCTACGGAAGGATGCTGAGGATACCATGGACCGAACATGTGAGCAATGATGACGTCAACACAAATGAAGGAGAGACTTGAAGCAACTGAAATGTGGTTCTACGGAAAGATACTGAGGATACCATGGACCGAACATGTGAGCAATGATGAAGTCAACACAGATGAAGGAGAGACTTGAAGCAACTGAAATGTGGTGCTACGGAAGGATGCTGAGGATACCATGGACCGAACATGTGAGCAATGATGAAGTCAACACAAATGAAGGAGAGACTTGAAGCAACTGAAATGTGGTTCTACGGAAGGATGCTGAGGATACCATGAACCGAACATGTGAGCAATGATGAAGTCAACACAGATGAAGGAGAGACTTGAAGCAACTGAAATGTGGTTCTACGGAAGGATGCTGAAGATACCATGGACCGAACATGTGAGCAATGATGAAGTCAACACAAATGAAGGAGAGACTTGAAGCAACTGAAATGTGGTTCTACGGAAGGATGCTGAGGATACCATGGACCGAACATGTGAGCAATGATGAAGTCAAAACAAATGAAGGAGAGACTTGAAGCAACTGAAATGTGTTTCTACGGAAGGATGCTGAGGATACCATGGACCGAACATGTGAGCAATGATGAAGTCAACACAAATGAAGGAGAGACTTTAAGCAACTGAAATGTGGTTCTACGGAAGGATGCTGAGGATACCATGGACCGAACATGTGAGCAATGATGAAGTCAACACAAGTGAAGGAGAGACTTGAAGCAACTGAAATGTGGTTCTACGGAAGGATGCTGTGGATACCATGGACCGAACATGTGAGCAATGATGAAGTCAACACAAATGAAGGAGAGACTTGAAGCAACTGAAATGTGGTTCTACGGAAGGATGCTGAGGATACCATGGACCGAACATGTGAGCAATGATGACGTCAACACAAATGAAGGAGAGACTTGAAGCAACTGAAATGTGGTTCTACGGAAAGATACTGAGGATACCATGGACCGAACATGTGAGCAATGATGAAGTCAACACAGATGAAGGAGAGACTTGAAGCAACTGAAATGTGGTGCTACGGAAGGATGCTGAGGATACCATGGACCGAACATGTGAGCAATGATGAAGTCAACACAAATGAAGGAGAGACTTGAAGCAACTGAAATGTGGTTCTACGGAAGGATGCTGAGGATACCATGAACCGAACATGTGAGCAATGATGAAGTCAACACAGATGAAGGAGAGACTTGAAGCAACTGAAATGTGGTTCTACGGAAGGATGCTGAAGATACCATGGACCGAACATGTGAGCAATGATGAAGTCAACACAAATGAAGGAGAGACTTGAAGCAACTGAAATGTGGTTCTACGGAAGGATGCTGAGGATACCATGGACCGAACATGTGAGCAATGATGAAGTCAAAACAAATGAAGGAGAGACTTGAAGCAACTGAAATGTGTTTCTACGGAAGGATGCTGAGGATACCATGGACCGAACATGTGAGCAATGATGAAGTCAACACAAATGAAGGAGAGACTTTAAGCAACTGAAATGTGGTTCTACGGAAGGATGCTGAGGATACCATGGACCGAACATGTGAGCAATGATGAAGTCAACACAAGTGAAGGAGAGACTTGAAGCAACTGAAATGTGGTTCTACGGAAGGATGCTGTGGATACCATGGACCGAACATGTGAGCAATGATGAAGTCAACACAAATGAAGGAGAGACTTGAAGCAACTGAAATGTGGTTCTACGGAAGGATGCTGAGGATACCATGGACCGAACATGTGAGCAATGATGAAGTCAACACAAATGAAGGAGAGACTTGAAGCAACTGAAATGTGGTTCTTCGGAAGGATGCTGAGGATACCATGGACCGAACATGTGAGCAATGATGAAGTCAACACAAATGAAGGAGAGACTTTAAGCAACTGAAATGTGGTTCTACGGAAGGATGCTGAGGATACCATGAACCGAACATGTGAGCAATGATGAAGTTAACACAGATGAAAGAGAGACTTGAAGCAACTGAAATGTGGTTTTACGGAAGGATGCTGAAGATACCATGGACCGAACATGTGAGCAATGATGAAGTCAACACAGATGAAGGAGAGACTTGAAGCAACTGAAATGTGGTTCTACGGAAGGATACTGAGGATACCATGGACCGAACATATGAGCAATGATGAAGTCAACACAAATGAAGGAGAGACTTGAAGCAACTGAAATGTGGTTCTACGGAAGGATGCTGAGGATACCATGGACCGAACATGTGAGCAATGATGAAGTCAACACAAATGAAGGAGAGACTTGAAGCAACTGAAATGTGGTTCTACGGAAGGATACTGAGGATACCATGGACCGAAAATGTGAGCAACGACGAAGTTCTACAGATAATGGCAACAAAAAGGACACTTAAATTTAGCATCAGGAAGAGACTGTTGAGATTTCTGTTGAGATTTCTGGGACACATAATGAGGAAAGAGGGCTTAGAAAATTTGATACACACAGGACAGATTGATGAAAAAAGAAGCAGAATAAATCTGGCGAGCTTGAGTGAATGGATGGGTGAATAAGGTTAGGGAGAAATAGCTACAAGACAAAATTTAACACCGGAAAAAGAGAGGTTAAATTTTGGGGGCACATAATAAAGAAAGAGGGCTTAGAAAATTTGACACTCACAGGACAAATTGAACATAAGAGAGACAGAGGAAAAGTAGCGCATAACCTATATAGCAAGTCTAAGTGAATGGATGGCAGAGCACAGTTTGAGAGAGATTGCAAAAGGACAAAATTTATTAAGAGCTACAAAGGACAAGAAATTGTAGCGAGCCATGATCGTCAACGTTCTGAAAGGACACGGCACATAGAAGAAGCTGTAACAATTGACTACTGTGCCAGGTAGTTGATGGTGGGGGGGTGGTTAAAAAAATAATTTAATCATGTCGGCATTTGTTGTATTCGATACAAAGGAGACGGGTAAATTGCTATATATTCAGGCAATTGTAATAATGAAATTAACTGTTTCCATACAAGAAACATTCGAGATTCATTGACTGAACAATTAGTGTTAATATCGATTGAACTTTATAAAATCTTTTTTCTTAAAACTGCTTTTCATTAAATTCGTTTTCTGCAGTCCACTAACTGTTATGTCTCTGTCTAAGACTGATGAGAATTTCTTCTCCAAATACAATCCACGATAATTATTCTTTTTTACCAAATTTAAGTGTTACCGAAAAGAGTCATGCCGATGGGATTTCTTTTAATAAATTTATTTCGTCTGTAGTCCCTCCTATATGATACTTATAGTTATAATCAGTAAAAGACAATTAAACTTTCTAAGGTACATAATGAAGAAAGACGAAACTGAGTGCGAGAAAATTGTGATCTCTGCTTAAAATGAAAAAAGACAAAACTTTCTTTCATATTAACTTGCGGAAGCCAAAGAGAGCATACACTTCGCCATTGAAAAGTTAAGCAACGTCGAGCCTGGTCAGTATTTAGATGGATGACTCGGAAATACTAGGTGCTGTAAGATTCGATGTGCGGGTGGTGGAATGGATAATGACTCGTAATTGTTAATCGTAGTGCCGAGTTCCAATTCCACTTGGATTCGTTATATTAACTTGGGAAAGTTATGAATCCATGTATTCTCCCCCATCTATAAGTTAATAAGTAAGACTTGTATCACTTAAACGGTTATTATCTCAATAACAAAATCATGTACAAAATAGTTCAATTTCGGCATTAAATAACTTATAGCAGTTGATATGCCGGTGAACAAAAAACAACTGAACACTATTATATATTGTACAAACATATTAACTCTTTGGTGTTGGTATAGTATGTGGCCTATCTTTTGAATGAGGCCTACGAAATTATGTCACTGGTATAGTATGTGGCCTATCCTTTGAATGAGGCCTACGAAATTATGTCACTGGTATAGTATGTGGCCTATCTTTTGAATGAGGCCTACGCAATTATGTCACTGGTATAGTATGTGGCCTAACTTAAAAAAGCATATTATAAGGAATTATTAAAACTTTCTGGTAAGGGTTATGGAGAATAATTAGTTTCAATAAATAGCTGAATACGTATGTCTATAAATATACTCTTACTGAAACAGGACACATTCAAACTGGATAGGCCACATACTATACCAGAATCAAAGAGGTAGGCTACACACGATACTGGTACCAGCTCCTCTCTATAACATGATCTTTCAGTGCTATAACGCAGGGTGATTTTGAGGGCATTTTTTTTTCAAGAAGAAAAATAAGCTTAGCATACGGTAATGATTAACAAGTTCGCTTAGGAAATGATTACTAGTCTATTGAGTTTGATTGACTAGGAATGCTCTTCCCACGTATGGTCTTGAGCCAATTAAGCCAGGTTTTTTTCATGTAACTTAGTTTATTGCAATTTAAGACCAAACGGTTATCTGAACGCGCGGAACTGATTTGATAAAATGATTAATCTTTTCAGTAATTTTCCTAACTTTCAACCTTTAAAAGATTTTTCGGATAACTAAAGCGGATGAACTTTTTCTTAAAAGAAATACAATGGAAGCGGTTAATTTATGCGCAAACAACAACAGTTCGAACGGACCGGCTGTGGCCACTAAAGTTTTTATATGTGGAGGGAAATAGGGGCGGAGTAGGGACACACAAACTGACGTCATTGTTTGATGAAAATTTGTGCCATCTGTACATGATATAAATGTAAATTCCCGTGAGTATCAGAAAATCTACAAGCAAATTAATGTACTGATTCGAGCGTACCACGTATTTGGTGAAGTTAAATTGAATCTATCGACTTAGATTCAATTTAACTTCACCAGTAACTTCGATTTAACTTCACTGATTTGAATGTGTCGATTCGAGTGAGGTTCGTATTGGAGACGTTAAAAGGAATGTGCTGACTCGAGTGAGGTTCGTATTGGAGACGTTAAAAGGAATGTGCTGACTCGAGTGAGGTTCGTATTGGAGACGTTAAAAGGAATGTGCTCACTCGAGTGAGGTACGTATTGGAGACGTTAAAAGGAATGTGCTGACTCGAGTGAAGTTCGTATTGGGGACGTTAAAAGGAATGTGCTGACTCGAGTGAGGTTCGTATTGGGGACGTTAAAAGGAATGTGCTGACTCGAGTGAAGTTCGTATTGGGGACGTTAAAAGGAATGTGCTGACTCGAGTGAAGTTCGTATTGGGGACGTTAAAAGGAATGTGGTGACTCGAGTGAAGTTAGTATTGGGGACGTTAAAAGGAATGTGCTGACTCGAGTGAAGTTCGTATTGGGGACGTTAAAAGGAATGTGCTGACTCGAGTGAGGTTCGTATTGGAGACGTTAAAAGGAATGTGCTGACTCGAGCGAGGTACGTATTGGAGACGTTAAAAGGAATGTGCTGACTCGAGTGAAGTTCGTATTGGGGACGTTAAAAGGAATGTGCTGACTCGAGTGAATTTCGTATTGGGGACGTTAAAAGGAATGTGCTGACTCGAGTGAAGTTCGTATTGGGGACGTTAAAAGGAATGTGCTGACTCGAGTGAAGTTCGTATTGGGGACGTTAAAAGGAATGTGCTGACTCGAGTGAAGTTCGTATTAGGGACGTTAAAAGGAATGTGCTGACTCGAGTGAAGTTCGTATTGGAGACGTTAAAAGGAATGTGCTGACTCGAGTGAGGTTCGTATTGGGGACGTTAAAAGGAATGTGCTGACTCGAGTGAGGTTCGTATTGGAGACGTTAAAAGGAATGTGCTGACTCGAGTGAAGTTCGTATTGGGGACGTTAAAAGGAATGTGCTGACTCGAGTGAATTCGTGTTGGGGACGTTAAAAGGAATGTGCTGACTCGAGTGAGGTTCGTATTGGGGACGTTAAAAGGAATGTGCTGACTCGAGCGAGGTTCGTATTGGAGACGTTAAAAGGAATGTGCTGACTCGAGTGAAGTTCGTATTGGGGACGTTAAAAGGAATGTGCTGACTCGAGTGAATTTCGTATTGGGGACGTTAAAAGGAATGTGCTGACTCGAGTGAAGTTCGTATTGGGGACGTTAAAAGGAATGTGCTGACTCGAGTGAAGTTCGTATTGGGGACGTTAAAAGGAATGTGCTGACTCGAGTGAAGTTCGTATTGGGGACGTTAAATGGAATGTGCTGACTCGAGTGAAGTTCGTATTGGAGACGTTAAAAGGAATGTGGTGACTCGAGTGAGGTTCGTATTGGGGACGTTAAAAGGAATGTGCTGACTCGAGTGAGGTTCGTATTGGAGACGTTAAAAGGAATGTGCTGACTCGAGTGAAGTTCGTATTGGGGACGTTAAAAGGAATGTGCTCACTCGAGTGAGGTTCGTATTGGAGACGTTAAAAGGAATGTGCTGACTCGAGTGAAGTTCGTATTGGGGACGTTAAAAGGAATGTGCTGACTCGAGTGAGGTTCGTATTGGAGACGTTAAAAGGAATGTGCTGACTCGAGTGAGGTTCGTATTGGGGACGTTAAAAGGAATGTGCTGACTCGAGTGAATTTCGTATTGGGGACGTTAAAAGGAATGTGCTGACTCGAGTGAAGTTCGTATTGGGGACGTTAAAAGGAATGTGCTGACTCGAGTGAAGTTCGTATTGGGGACGTTAAAAGGAATGTGCTGACTCGAGTGAAGTTCGTATTGGAGACGTTAAAAGGAATGTGCTGACTCGAGTGAGGTTCGTATTGGGGACGTTAAAAGGAATGTGCTGACTCGAGTGAGGTTCGTATTGGAGACGTTAAAAGGAATGTGCTGACTCGAGTGAAGTTCGTATTGGAGACGTTAAAAGGAATGTGCTGACTCCAGTGCAGTTCGTATTGGGGACGTTAAAAGGAATGTGCTGACTCGAGTGAAGTTCGTATTGGGGACGTTAAAAGGAATGTGCTGATTCGAGTGAAGTTCGTATTGGAGACGTTAAAAGGAATGTGCTGACTCCAGTGAAGTTCGTATTGGGGACGTTAAAAGGAATGTGCTGACTCGAGTGAGGTTCGTATTGGGGACGTTAAAAGGAATGTGCTGACTCGAGTGAAGTTCGTATTGGAGACGTTAAAAGGAATGTGCTGACTCGAGTGAAGTTCGTATTGGGGACGTTAAAAGGAATGTGCTGACACGAGTGAGGTTCGTATTGGGGACGTTAAAAGGAATGTGCTGGCTCGAGTGAGGTTCGTATTGGGGACGTTAAAAGGAATGTGCTGACTCGAGTGAGGTTCGTATTGGGGACGTTGAAAGGAATATGCTGACTCGAGTGAGGTTCGTATTGGGGACGTTAAAAGGAATGTGCTGACTCGAGTGAAGTTCGTATTGGGGACGTTAAAAGGAATATTGCTGACTCGAGTGAAGTTCGTATTGGGGACGTTAAAAAGGAATGTGCTGACTCGAGTGAGGTTCGTATTGGAAACGTTAAAAGGAATGTGCTGACTCGAGTGAGGTTCGTATTGGGGACGTTAAAAGAGAATGTGCTGACTCGAGTGAGGTTCGTATTGGAGACGTTAAAAGGAATGTGCTGACTCCAGTGAAGTTCGTATTGGGGACGTTAAAAGGAATGTGCTGACTCGAGTGAAGTTCGTATTGGGGACGTTAAAAGGAATGTGCTGACTCGAGTGAAGTTCGTATTGGGGACGTTGAAAGGAATGTGCTGACTCGAGTGAAGTTCGTATTGGGGACGTTAAAAAGGAATGTGCTGACTCGAGTGAAGTTCGTATTGGGGACGTTAAAGAATGTGCTGACTCGAGTGAAGTTCGTATTGGGGACGTTAAAAGGAATGTGCTGACTCGAGTGAGGTTCGTATTAGAGGACGTTAAAAGGAATGTGCTGACTCGAGTGAGGTTCGTATTGGGGACGTTAAAGAATGTGCTGACTCGAGTGAGGTTCGTATTGGGGACGTTAAAAGGAATGTGCTGACTCGAGTGAGGTTCGTATTGGGGACGTTAAAAGGAATGTGCTGACTCGAGTGAAGTTCGTATTGGGGACGTTAAAAGGAATGTGCTGACTCGAGTGAAGTTCGTATTGGGGACGTTAGGAATGTGCTGACTCGAGTGAGGTTCGTATTGGGGACGTTAAAAGGAATGTGCTGACTCGAGTGAAGTTCGTATTGGGGACGTTAAAAGGAATGTGCTGACTCGAGTGAGGTTCGTATTAATTTGACGTTAAAGGGAATGTGCTGACTCAGTGAGAGGTTCGTATTGGGGACGTTAAAAAATGTGCTGACTCGAGTGAGGTTCGTATTGGAGACGTTAAAAGGAATGTGCTGACTCGAGTGAAGTTCGTATTGGGGACGTTAAAAGGAATGTGCTGACTCGAGTGAGGTTCGTATTGGGGACGTTAAAAGGAATGTGCTGACTCGAGTGAAGTTCGTATTGGGGACGTTAAAAGGAATGTGCTGACTCGAGTGAAGTTCGTATTGGGGACGTTAAAAGATATGCTGACTCGAGTGAAGTTCGTATTGGGGACGTTGAAAGGAATGTGCTGACTCGAGTGAAGTTCGTATTGGGGACGTTGAAAGGAATGTGCTGACTCGAGTGAAGTTCGTATTGGGGACGTTAAAAGATATGCAGACTCGAGTGAAGTTCGTATTGGGGACGTTAAAGGAATGTGCAGACTCGAGTGAAGTTCGTGACAGGGACGTTAAAAGGAATGTGCTGACTCGAGTGAAGTTCGTATTGGGGACGTTAAAGGAATGTGCTGACTCGAGTGAAGTTCGTAGGGGACGTTAAAAGGAATGTGGTGACTCGAGTGAAGTTCGTATTGGGGACGTTAAAAGGAATGTGCTGACTCGAGTAGAAGTTCGTATTGGGGACGTTAAAAGGAATGTGCTGACTCGAGTGAGTTCGTATTGGGGACGTTAAAGGAATGTGCTGACTCGAGCGAAGTTCGTGGGGACGTTAAAGGATGTGCTGACTCGAGCGAGGTTCGTATTGGGGACGTTAAAAGGAATGTGCTGACTCGAGCGAGGTTCGTATTGGGGACGTTAAAAGGAATGTGCTGACTCGAGCGAGGTTCGTATTGGGGACGTTATTAAAATGAATGTGCTGACTCGAGCGAGGTTCGTATTGGGGACGTTAAAAGGAATGTGCTGACTCGAGCGAGGTTCGTATTGGGGACGTTAAAAGGAATGTGCTGACTCGTGCAAGTTCGTATTGGAGACGTTGAAAAGGAATGTGCTGACTCGAGTGAAGGTCGTATTGAGGACGTTGAAGGAATGTGTGACTCGATTGAAGTTCGTATTGGGGACGTTGAGGAATGTGCTGACTCGAGTGAGGTTCGTATTGGAGACGTTAAAAGGAATGTGCTGACTCGAGTGGAGGTCGTATTGGGGACGTTAAAGGAATGTGCTGACTCGACTGAGGTTCGTATTGGAGACGTTAAAAGGAATGTGCTGACTCGAGTGAAGTTCGTATTGGGGACGTTAAAATGAATATGTCGATTCCATTGAGGTTCGTATTAGGGACGTTAAAAGGAATGTGCTGACTCGAGCGAGCTACGTGTTCAAGATGTTAAATTGAATGTATATGCTCGGGTGAGCTACGTATTAGGGATGTTAAAATGAATGTGACGACGCAAGTGAGCTACGTATTGAAGGCGTTAAAACGAGTGCGCCAACTCGAGTAATGTTAAAACGAATGTGTCGACTCTAATGAGGTTCGTATAGCGGAGGTTAAAATGAATGTGCCGACCATAGTGATATTGTGGTGATACGGAGCATAGCGAAGGACCGGATGATTGCACTCTAACGATCAAAAAGCAAATGACCAAAACTAGTCGGTGCGCAGCCGGATTCGCGCAGATGTTCCGGTTGAAAACTAAAAATTAATTAAATATTAAGTTTCCACTTCGCGAGCCTACGCGAATTTTATTTATCAGCTAATGGGAAGCCCAGAGTCAAATACAAGTGTGAATTCCCAAATGATCTGCTGCGATCCAAAAAGAAGATATAAAAAGCCGATACAGAAAGCACCAGACAGAGAGAAAGACAGACAGACTCACACGGACTGACTCGAGAGAGAGGAGTGTAATCAGTATCCCCCTTGACCTAAGTCAAGCGGCTTACTATGCTAGCCTCCCTTCCCTCTCCTCTTATCTTTCGCTGTCTCAAAACTACTTACTGACCTAAGGAGCGAATACATCAAAGACATTCCTTACTTACAGCGCTCCCACATTCCTAAGCATTAATTCTTTTTTCAGCATTTTATTGCCATGTATATTTTAACGTCCGTTGGACCCATATGTAAAGGATTACTTTAATTGTAAAAACCTTAATTGATATGTGTATATATAAAATGTTATTTTCAACTCAATTTGCTTTTCTTGATTTATAATCATTTTATGACTTATAGTGGGCTATCTACAACGAGGCAAAATCCCGTTAATCTGCAACAACATAATACTACCCTTCACTTGAACGGATTCCCCACTATAAACTGGAAAAGAATGGATAACCCACTATAAACTGGCGACCCCGATATTCCCATAGATAAACTGGTGACCAACACGTGTTTTCAACACACACACACACACACACACACACACACACACACACACACACACACACACACACACAGAGAAATATATATATATATATATATATACAAAAAAATAAAAAATAAAAAATTGGACAAATTATAACAAAACGGTACGAACAATCCTGCGAAAATATCCAAACTTAATTTCTCCTCATTGCGACACACATGCGACGAAACCAAAAATATACCACAGGATAGAAACTGGTAGCAATCCTCCTACCTTCTCCAGAGACAGACAGCTATCTGCTCAGAGATGCGAAATCGCGAAAGAGGAATTCAAAAACTCCTAAAAGCAGGAATAATTTCTCCTTCGAACTCAGAATGGAGTTCAGCCTTACACATGGTACCGAAGTCAGATGGCACATATAGACCTGTCGGTGATTACAGACATTTAAACACTATAACAAAAGCCGATAGATATCAGGTCCCAAACATAAATTCCTTGGCTTCAAAGTTTCATAACAAAAAATTCTTTTCAAAGATTGACCTATCGTCTGCTTATCACCAGATACCAGTGAACCCGGATGATATCTGTAAGACAGCAATCTCTACCCCTTTCGGGTTATTTGAATATAACTATATGCCTTTCGGACTACGGAACGCATCATGCAGTTTTCAAAGAATGATGGACAAAATCTTCAGCGATACCGATTATACCTTTGTGTATATCGACGATATCCTGATCTTCTCAGAAGACGAAGAAACACATTCCAAACATGTCGACTACAAAAACTAAGTGAGTACGACTTTAAAATTTGTCTTTCCAAATGCACATTTAGTGCTAATGAGTTAGACTTTTTAGGATTTCACATTTCTTCTAAACCCAGTTCTAAAAAGTTAAATGAATTAAGTAAATTTCCTCAACCAAACGATTCTAAATCGCTACGCCAATTCCTCGGAATGGCAAATTTTTATAGGAAACTTGTGCCAAATTTCAGCAATATTATATTACCGCTCACAGAAAAAATACGTCTAAACCAAAATTCAAAATCTTTAACCTTAACAAAGGAAGAAATTGAATCTTTTGAAAATAAAAAAACACTTTATCAAATGTAACCGTTCTAACTTTCCCCAGTTCGAAAGCTAACAACTACCAACTAGTAACAGACAGTTCAAATTATGCGGTGGGTGCAGCACTTCATCAAATGATTGATAATCAACTCATCCCCATAGGCTTCTTTTCAAAGAAATTATCCCAGACCCAACAAAAATATTCTACTTTTGACAGAGAACTACTAGCTGCCTATCTAGCGGTACTCCATTTTAAACATCTAATAGAAGGCAGAAATGTAATGTTGCAGACGGATCACAAGCCACTTTGCAGTGCTTTTAAAAACCAATCTTCCCTAAAATCTGATAGACAACAGTGTCACCTCTGTTTTATCAGTGAATATGTGAATGATATTTCACATATAAGAGGATCAAAAATATAGTAGCTGATTGTTTATCACGACCAGTAAATGCGAGAACTATTGATGTGTGCTACTTACAAGAAATAATGAAACATCAAGCTACTGACAATGAAATTCAGGCATTCAAAGAGCAACTGAAACCATATACAATAAATAAAAATGAAACCATATTATGCGACACGTCATTAGCTTTTCCACGACCTTTTGTGACAGAGAAGCTCAGAAAATCGGTATTTGACAGTTTGCATAACCTATCACATCCGGGAATAACATCTTCAAAAAAAAGGGGGGGAAATAAAATAAAATCCCGATACTATTGGCCGAATATGGACAAATCAATAAAAGCTTGGTGCACCGAATGCCAGCATTGCCAACAAGCAAGTCATAAGACACACAAAGAGCAAAGTAAATCCATTTGAATTACCTTCCAGCCGTTTTGAAACTGTACATGTTAGCAACAGTAAAGAACCAAACTGACTCTTACTTTTCACCATACCGATATTTATTAACATATACCGATATTTATTAACATACCGATATTTATTAACATATATCGACAGAAACACGAGGTGGATAGAAGCATGTCCAATAACGGAAACTACGGCGAAATCAGTATCAATGGCTTTTATCAATCTGTGGATCTCTCGATTCGGGGTTCCTCTTCATGTCGTTACAGACAGAGGAAGCCAATTTGAATCCGAACTATTCACAGGAATATAAAAAATAATAGGTTTCCACCGATTAAGAACAACAGCGTACCATCCGCAAACGAATGGACTAGTAGAGAGAGCTCACAGAACCCTAAAAACTGCTATAAAAATGGATAACCCACTATAATATTCGGACTGGAGACGTTAAAACGAATGTTTCGAATAGAGTGAGGATCGCATTGGGGAGATTTGAATTACCAAGCAGTGAATTGGGCTATGAACTTGAAAGTTCACTACTACTAAATCTTGAATTGGTTTTCTTTTCATCACGGTCCTGCATCCGGCAGCAAGGCCTCTAATTGGGAGGTTGTGAAGAGCATGGAATCACCTCTTAATTTCTGTTGTTCTCAGGTCCACCCTGATCCGGATTGGTAGCACCTGTTAGGGTCCCAGCTATGGGCAAATAGTTAACTCCCAAACTGGTGTCAAAACACTATGAAAGCATAAAAATAGTCTTTTATAGAAATATATACATAAAAATAAACATTTATAGAAAATATACATTATGAAAAAAGAATTATTACCAACAATACAATTTTAAGGAAAAACTATTGCCATAAATACATTCTGAAGGAAAAAAAAATTACCAGCAATACATTTTTTAATACAAAACTAGAAGATAAAAGACATCTCCAGTTTTCTAAAATAAAAAAAATTAAAAATCAAAACAATTATAATCAAAATCTGACTAAATCAACCTTCTTACTCTAACCGAACATTAGAAAAATACCTTAAAACTCCACATTTTTGGTATTAAATAACCCACAGAGATTGATAAACAAAACTCAAACTCTAATTCTTCTCAGTATTGACCCAAATTAGCCTAGCTTATGCATTTTAATGTAACAATATTTAGCAAGGCAGGAACGGAAAAATTATGTTAGTTTTATTATCATTAATTAGTACAGATCGAAAAGAACTAACTAGGAAAAATTTATTCTGTTCCAATATGAACAGATGGAAAAAAAAGACGTTATTTTTTTGTTGAGAAAAGATTCACTTTTTAAAAAAAAGATTGAATAAAAATAAATATGGATCAGAATTACTCTTTTAGAGTGAAACAGCGAAGATAAACAAGGTTACGGGGTTGGACGGCAATCACTGACAGACATGGTATTGTCAGCGAGCAGGGCTCGCATGAGAAAGTTTTTTTTTTATCTTTCTAAATTTTCGACGACACAGCTGGTATCAAAATGAAAGAGACGGAAAGTGATAATGAAATTTTGTACTTTTTTTCAAAACAAAGAAAACTTTCCAGCTGAAATTTTCGGCATATGTTCGTTGGCATGAATAAAAGGTCAGAAGTGTCAATGGACAGTGATGAGTGAATCTCCACAAAATGCGATCGGAATGAGTGTTTGTGAATCAGAGAGCAAAGAAAAGATGAAAAATTCTATTGTTTTTTTTTTTGTATCCCAGCAAAATACAAAGCCAAAACACACCTGTGGAAGGTCAAAGAGGTTATTGCAAACTATAGACAAAGTTAAAAGAGAGAAATTTTGTGTATTGGGGAATTAAACTAAGTTCAAAGGTTAAGTTGATTTGTTGGCGGAGAGAAAAGGACAGTTAATTAATTATGAGAATGACTAAATTGTGATTTCCCCGAGAAAGGAATTGACGTCATAAGTTCTGCCCAAAACGGGTAAAGAGAAAAATATTTCATTGGCTGAATTGAAGGAAAGAAGATAGAAAAAGCTGACGTCGTATAGTGACTCCGCCCAAAGGTGGGAGAAAGAGTGATTTTATTTGCTGCAAGAGCCAGAGACTAGTTTCTGCGTAAACACACCCAGTGTCCATTGTTCCACACACCAGTAAAACATGGACAAGCATAAATAAAGAGCCCCAAGAGACCAAAGTCAGTTGCAGTCGACTCTAGGCCCAGAAATGTAACGACAGAGGTAAACGCCAAGCAATTGGGCGCCCACCGAAGAGCCGGCCGCCTCCTATAGAGTTCCTGGCTGAAGATGTAAAGAGACAGATAGACGCTATGCCGTTGGGTGCCAACCGTTAGAGAAGCCTGCCGCTAGCAAAACAGATTAAAAGTCAAACAGTTCCAACCGACCGAAAAGAGTTAAAGTCAAACAGGACCGGCCAATCAAAGTGAAAGACAGACAAAAAATGATTTTGCAGACGAAGTTAAGAAACGGCCAATCAGAGTTAAAAGCCGGGCAGGAAGTGATTTTGCAGATAAAGTTCGAAGTTCCAGCTCGAGTCCGAGAGCCAGTTCAAAGTTCAAGCACCGCACGGAAATGAAGTCGATTACCGCCGTTGCCGGCCTTACCCAGCATACTCAAAGACAGTTCTTCGGCAGTTTCCGTGAAGCTTCGGTGTGAAAGGAAATGAAGCAGTTCGAGTCGCCACAAACTTGAAACTCCGACCGGAGGTGAAGTGATATTGCCAACCAAAAACTTGAATTAATAATAGAGATAAAAACGTTTCACAAACTTAGAGAAATTGGTCGAAACTTCCGTTCCGTTGCCAGATTGATAAGAACAGGGTTTGGGAAGAAGTCAATTAGTGGTTGTTTATCTCTATTTTCCTTTTGTACATAAAGACTTCCTCCAACTTATTCAAGCGTCATTCAATTTATTTTTGGTGCCGTTTTCATTTTTCCAATTGTACGCGCGCATCCAGCTTGGAGGCAGATTTAGATAATTTGGACTAAGTTAAAAAAAACAAAAAACAAAAAAAAACTGCTTGGTTTGGTTGCTGTAAACAAACTGAATGACTGGCCACCATCATCCACTTCATACAGTTATGAAGTGATGTCACTAAGCGTCTGTGATGTGACGAATATGACTTATCTGCACAAAAAAAAAGATAATTGCCTTTTGTATCCCTACACTCTAAAGAAAAAAAAAGATTTAAGTTCACTGGGGTTATATACATAACTATAAATATAAACAACACTGGCAAAATTTTCTTTTGCTGACTACTTGAAATTCTCAATACTGATACAGTAACTGTAACAGCTACAGTTCAGCTACAGTCACTCATTCCTTAGATTCCGTAACAAAATATAGCTATAATAAAAGAAATTAAATTTAATGTTATCTATATATTAATACTGTAGTATCTACGTGTGTCACGTTTTAGAGAGAGATATGAACGCATACACAGATACAAAAAATTAAACATAGAAACGCCGGACGACGTACACAAACACGCATGATAAATGAAAGAAAACGAACAGAAACTATAAATTGAAAATAGGATTACTGTAAAATATATATAATCTATTAGAGAGAGCAAGGTGGGTATTATTGTACGTATAGCATTTATGTGCTTTACATAATTTCAAATCTTTCTTTCCTGTCTTCATCTTGATTCTCCTTCAACAAAGAAAAATATTTTTCATCCATTTATACCCGCTTGGGCACGAAAAAGACATGACAGAAGACTGGTTGCCAACCAAGGCTATAGAACCCAATCTATCCTGCTATTTAACCCATAGCTGGAGGAAAGAGACAGATTAATACCATTCACAAGTGTATTTGTGTGTATGTGAATGCAACAAATCCAACTGAAATTCGAACTCGGCTTCCCGACTTCTCATTCCGTGCCAATATCCACTGCACCACAACGCATGCATCATAAAATGCATTGTTTCAAGACTTTTTTTTCATTGCATCTCACTGTCAAAACATTCTAACAATTGCATTTGTTTTTGACGACACGCATATTTTCCCTTTTTAGCTTTATATAGTATGAGCATAGAAAAATAATGGTGTATTTTTATAGCTAATTGATAAACAATAAAACTTTAATTTTTTACGCCGAACAATAAAGCAATAAAACCTTAAAATTCATGTAGAACAATAAAACAATAAAAATCAACTGATAACACTAAATAAACTACGTATAAAACTTCAACACGGATGTCAAACAATAATTACTATTAATAATAATAATGAAATGCCAGAAGTTAGTTATTTTGACATTTTTCAGGTCATCGTCGAACTTATTGTTGGGTAAACTTTTGAGAATGAGTTCATCTGGGAGTAGGGTAAAAGTTTCTTTAAGAGTCAGCACTTCCCTTCGCTTATTCACTTGTATGTTTTGAGTTGTAAGGATTTCACAATACACGCCATCTTTCAATGAATTGATTTTATCTTTTAGTTAAGACTGATCCTGCTTAGTAAATTTAAAAGTTGAAGCCTTATTTCACGCTTAAAACTGTCGCGTTTCTTACACTTTTCTGTTTAACTGGATGTTGACTGTTCGACGACCAAAGTAGAATAACAGATCTGACTGCTGCGCATGGGATTGACGCATATCTTCTGATAACAAAACATTTATTTTTCATTACTCATTTAGCGAGCCAATGTTAAAAATATATTGACCAAAAGAAAAAGAAATTGCCTACCGACTGAAGAGATAACCAATGAAAGAAGAGAATCTGAGAAAAGTAACAAGCCTATGCGAACTTTAGTCTTGTCATAAAAAAAACCCCGCATGAATCAAACATAGCTTCGGGGTTGAGCAACGAGCTTTTCCTTACCACACAACGCCGCCGTTGACATCAGCAACCGATACACTTTCGCCTTCTCTTTCTCTTTTCTTTCTTCCTCTCCCTTCACGGCATCACCGCATAGCAGTTTATGTTTTATACAGATGTAAATAAATTATACATGTATTTACCCAAAGTCAGGTGTATTCTTTTTTTTTCTGAATTTATGATTGCTGAGACGAAAAAGTGTTTAACTATACAGCAGTAACGGCAACAGCTACAGTCCTGCCTTCCAGGTCAACCATTCCTTCGCTTCCGTAACAAGTGGTAACCCTGACGTTTTTGAGCGATAGCAACTTCTTTAGGGAATACGTGGAAACTGTAGCAGCATAATGAGTTTACACGAAGATACTTTGGAATCACCTTTTGAGATTAATTCCTCAGTCGTCCACCTACCACCATACAATGCCGTCAACACAAAAAATTGGTTCCTCCAACTCCAGGCCATTTTCGCTGCGAGAGGGATACGGCCACAAAAAATAAAATTTGCTAGTGTTCTCCAAGCCCTGCCACCTGACGTTGCGACGAAGTTGCCGAACTATTAGAAGATGTCCCTGATATCGACCCCTACAACATCCTTAAAGCAGCCATCGTTAAAAGGACAGGTCGCTCAGATGAACAAATGTTTAACAACATTAGCATCCGTCATAGAACACCCTCGCAACTTCTCAGTCAAATTCCCTCAGAGAGAATGATATTTCGGAGTCCATCCTGCGACGTCTATGGTTAGACAAATTGCCAACCACTATAGTACAAATACTAACGCCCATGATAGACGATACAGCACTGGAAAACTTGGCAGTTATTACCGACAAAATTCTTGTGTCGTTCGATCAAAGACTTAACGCACTGACTTCTAAACAAGGAAATTACTGCAATGCTAAACACACGCATATCGATAAGGCACTCGCAGATTTACAAATGCAAATGCAACAAATACAATTGCTTCTAAATCAGCAACAACAGAAGTACAGAGTTACCTCACGTGGACGCGATTCTATCCCACGCCGAAGAAGACTTAGTCGCGGATGAACAAACACTTACTCCAGTGGAATTTGTTGGTATCACCACACGTTTGGTAACAATGCAAGGGAATGCACCCAACCTTGCCACCATAATAGCAATAGACATCAGTGAAAGGAGCAAACCGGTAAGTGAATGCGACTACCCCGGCCCCTACACATAAAGAAACTCGCTTATTTCACGTCAGTCAGTCAGTTAAGTGCCATACATGAAACACGCTTGGGCGATCATGTCTCTAAAGAGACATGACTGACTGGGCAGAAGATTATCCCGCAGTAGGTTGCCATTGCTTTCTGCGGTAGACTGTTTGCCTGCCAAGGCTATAGAACCCAATCTGTCCTGTTATTTAACCCATAACTGGAAGGAATAGACGGATTAATACCTTTCCCAAGGGTATTTGCGCGTAAGTGAATGCAACGAATTTAACTGGAATTCGAACTCGGCTCCCCGATTTGTCGTTCCGATATCCACTGCACCACGATGCACATCCTTATTTTACGTAGTTGACCAAAATGACGGCTCCAAATTCCTAGTGGATACTAGAACAGCAGTCAGTGTCATTCCACCTGCAGCTGGACGCAAGTTTATGTTTTATACAGATGTAAATAAATTATACATTTATTTACCCAAAGTCAGATGTATTCTTTTTTTTTTCTGAATTGATGATTGCTGAGGTGAAGAAGTGGTTAACCCTACAGCAGTAACTGTAACAGCTACAGTTCAGCTACACTCACTCATTCCTTAGATTCCGTAACAAAATATAGCTATAATGAAAGAAATTAAATTTAATGTTATCTATATATTAATACTGTAGTATCTACGTGTGTCACGTTTTAGAGAGAGATATGAACGCATACACAGATACAAAAAATTAAACATAGAAACGCCGGACGACCTGAGCGCCTAGTGTGAAGCAAAACGGCGTATCACCTGGACGATTTGGTTAACTCTGTGAAAAACTATGCTGTTTAATACTCTTCTTATACGATCAGCGTTACGTACTGCATATAGTTTCAAGAGAAACAAACGAAAACAACAAAGTATTGTCAGTGACGCGAAAAGAGAAGGAGACAAGTTGTGTCAAAATAAAATCATCTGTATTTCCAGTATGATGGATCAAGGTAGAACGTCTCTTGGGAGCGGACTGAAAAATGAGAGAGTTGTCTACGAGTCTGGTTTGAAGATTTTGTCGGATTGGTTGATTGAGAGGCCACTGGTGGGTTGTGTGAACTACTGGTGTACTGACGAGTGTTATCGAGGTTCTTTTGAAGCAGTCAACCTGGATACATAACTCAGCGTTTTTTGTCATACATTTGCAGCAATATTCAATCACAATATTTTGTGTTTTATTTTAGTGGAGATTTGTTTTGTGAGCTTAATGCGAATGCGATTGTTATAGTGCCCTCCTACGAGGAATGGACTCTTTCTCTAACTATATAATTACCTGCAAGAGGTAGTTAAAGACAGCAGTTAGGTATGCATTTAAGGACAACATCCAATACGCATTTAAAGCCAGCTACGATTCAGGCAATAAGCAGCGTAAGAGTACCGTTCGGACTTACTTATTTCTATTTACTTATTACTAACACTTACTGTGTATATATTGTTTTTATACTAATAAAGTGTTCTGAACCTACCTCATGTGTTCCATGTTTTACTTCCGACCAAACCGGTCACTACAACGTTTCGCCACAACTCCACAACAAATTGGCAACGAAGATTCACAACAGCGATGTTCAGAGAGCGACTATTTTTTTGTTATATTTTAATTCTGCTTTTTGATGAGGATTGGAGACTGGATTGGTTGTGTTCTTGTGGCCCAAGAATACAGCATTTTTCCAAAATAATCAATCCCATTAATACCATTTATCAAAATACCTCATCTGTGCTATAGAATCAAAACTATCTCTTCAAAATGTAAGCAAGCATTTATCATTGTAAATGATATACTTACAGAAGATAACGCTTAAAAATATTACTCTATCGTTTTTTTTTTTACAATAATGTTCATCTAATACAAGACCTAATAGCCACTCGAAGTAGAGGGTTACAGAGTACGAAACACCATTTATGGGAATATGTAAGGAAGATAACAGCTAACTTATAGTGGTTATAGTGGGGGCTTAAGAGTTAAAATGATCAGTAAAATGATTTACCCAGGTTAAGAAGATTAATGAAGAATGGTAATGACAAGGAAACGCATGAGTAATTCTAATAAATTTATTAATTTACACACTTGAAATAGTGTCAGTAGCTCGTTTCAGAAAAATAAATCAGAATTCTTAAAGTCTATAGTTTTAACGTATTGTCATTAAGAGGAAATGTTCATACAACAAATTAAATGATCTGACACAAAATAATAACCAAAATGTTTAAGACAAAGGTAAGATAGCTCGTTGCTCATCGAAAGGAAATATGATTTGCATACGTTTAACAGTTGACGAAGAGTGAACGTTTGAATCAATTAGCTTTATGGTTGTTGAAAGAAAATTCTGTGAACTAGCACGGACTGGTTAGGGGCCTATAATATAATTGGCACGTAATTTTACATTGGCGAGAAATTCGACGCTCGTCGCGAGCAACTGAAACGAAACCTTTCAAATGAAATTAGACACTCGTCCCTGATTAATTTAATTTTTCTCCTCATTTTACATAAAAAAAGAATTTTGTGTAGGTTCGTTTCTTTCTTCTTCTTAGTCGACTGGCTATTTTCTGAGAAGACAAGTTTTTCATTGGTTCAAACATAATTTCTTATAGTTCGCAAATTTCCTTCTTCTTTTCAGTTCGTTCATAAATTTCTGTAAAGGTAAGGGTTTCATTGCATTGGTCCTAAGAAAATTCACATAGACTCGCAAATCCCTTTGCTTTTTCTTCAGTCTTTTGAATTTGAATGGAGTAGATGAAGGGAGTTAATATTATTTTGCTTTCACTACAAACTCTAGACTTGAATAGGTTAAGATTGTAGTGATCGGGGAATCATCCTTTTGTGAGTTGGTTCAACAGAGATTTTGAAGACTGGCTAACTTCATTTCTTACAGTAAGGAGGCCACTAAAGGTTGAGGGTTACGTTAAGGGTTAGTTTATATGGATAGGAGAGGAAGGTGACGGTAGACTCTGGTCTTGAATAGGGTAAGATTGTAGTGATGGGAGAATCATCCTTTTGTGAGTTGGTTCAACAGAGATTTTGAAGACTGGCTAACTTCATTTCTTACAGTAAGGAGGCTAGAGGTTGATGGTTAAGTTAAGGGTTAGTTTATATGGATAGGAGAGGTAGGTAACGGTAGACTCTGGTCTTGAATAGGTTAAGATTGTAGTGATGGGGAATCATCCTTTTGTGAGTTGGTTCAATAGAGATTTTGAAGACTGGCTAACTTCATTACTTACAGTAAGGAGGCCACTAAAGGTTGAGGGTTACGTTAAGGCTTAGTTTATATGGATAGTAGAGGAAGGTAACGGTTGACTCTGGTCTTGAATAGGGTAAGATTGTAGTGATGGGAGAATCATCCTTTTGTGAGTTGGTTCAACAAAGAGATTTTGAAGACTGGCTAACTTCATTTCTTACAGTAAGGAGGCCACTCAAGGGTTACGTTAAGGGTTAGTTTATATGGGTAGGAGAGGAAGGTAACAGTTGACATTAGACTTGAATACGTTAAGATTGTCGTGATCGCAGAATTATCCTCGTGGGAAGAAGCTGCTTGAGTGGAACTTACAACTCACCAATGTAATACGAAAAGATGGAAGATGGTCTGCTACAATGTGCGTGGCATGTTAGTTCTTAGAAGTTAAGACTGGAATGCTCCTGCCCATATGTGTTAACAATATTCTATTTTTTAGCTGGTCTGACTCTTGTAAAGTTAACAGTTCGTAGGAGTCCGTTACTCAATAGAGTTGGACAAGGAACCTCCTGCCCATATATGGAAGCAGTATTCTATTTTTTGGCTGGTCTGACTCTTGTAAAGATAAAGTTAGTAGGAGTCCGGTACTTAATAGTGTTGGACAATGAACTTACCGTTTGCCATCATAAATGTATTTGATATATGAGTTCCACTTTAGGTCTGGTCTGAGCTTAGGTTTCAATAGTCCTCCTTGATAAAACACGCGTTCATCGCAGTAGGCGATAATTCAGGGTCCGTTCAGTGACGATGGAGCGCTGCTAATTAGGTTTTTGAGGCATGGGATATGATCAGCCTGTTTTCCACAACTGAGCGCTTAGTAAAATTATTTCAATCAAATGTTTGCGGTAAGAACAACGTAGGTGTGCGTTGTGGTGGAGTAGGCTACATATCGGGTCGGGACGAGAAATCGGAGAGCCGTGTTCGAATTTCAAACTGAAGTCGTTGCATTCACTTACGCGCAAATACCCTTGGAAAAGGTATTAATCCTTCACTTCTCCCTTTAGCTATGGGTTAAATAACAGAACAGATTGGGTTCTATAGCCTTGGTTGGCAACCAGCCTACCACAGAAAGCAATGGCAACCTACTGTGGAAAGATCTTCTGCTCAGAAGATCACGTAAAGCTCTTAACTGATTGAACAACAATTATCAGCACACAATAAATGACACAGACGACGCAATCCGAGTTTAAAAATTACGATAAAATTTATTCATAACAGCACTCACAAAATCTACACAAATTTAGTTCTTTTTGTGAGTGAGGATAGTTAATAACAACAAAAATGAACATGCATTTTTATAAATAAAATATTATTGCATACAATATTTAAATTCAAACAAAACTGTGTACAAATTTAGCAACTGTTGTTAACAGAATGCTTAAAAGGATTATAAAGCCCCTCCAAAGTGACAACTATATTTAGCAAAGAAAAAGAGAAGTACACTACTTTAAATGTTTTTCAGTGAGGAATTTGGTATTAGGAATTTCGTATGAAGAATTTTGCATGAAGAAAATTTGTTGTAACTTTTTCTTGTGGTTTAGAATAGATTAACTACACCAACTAAAGAATTTCTGTAGCAACTTGTCGACTCCGATTAGCAATTTCAAGCCCTCCCTTATATACCAGACAGGTATATAAAAATAAAAAAAAGCTTTTTTGAAGCTTTCATTTTAACTTTAATTGAAAGCTAAAAAATGGTTCAATTTACTATTTTCAGTAAGCATAATATTCTGGCATATAGATTTGAAGGGGTAAAGCCTAAAGGCCTTCGGGGAACAAAACAAAAATTTACCATAATAAGAATAATTTATAAAAAAAATTAATTAATAATATTTCCTTTTTTTTTTTTTTTTTTTTGAACTATCAGCATGCAAGTCTGAAATGTTTGAAATGCATCCGGGTATTTCCTTGTGTGTGGTAAATACCTCTTAGTCTTGTCTTTCTTTTATTTTAATGAGTTGACTTGTTTACATCTAATCTGATTGTTCTCCTATTGAAAACTTAGCTTCAATGTTTGTTTTTAACAAACATTGTTAATTGTTATTGTTTTGTTCAATACTTCTGGTACAAGTTTGATATCTTTTCAGATGGTACAAGAAAAAGAACCGGAAATGTATTTCCAAATAGATACAAAGATGGAAGCCATAGTTCCCTTATTGTTTTCTTCTACGTAACGTTTTATTTTTAAGGCATTTTTTGTGTATGCTACTCTCTGTTAGAAAAGTGAAGGTACACAGCACGTAAAGAAAGAAATGAGACAAATGTCTACAATAAATAAATAAAACTTATTTTGACGCAGTGAAAGAAAGGTTCTTCT
This sequence comes from Ascarosepion bandense, assembly GCA_037127315.1. Lineage (NCBI taxonomy): Eukaryota > Metazoa > Mollusca > Cephalopoda > Sepiida > Sepiidae > Ascarosepion > Ascarosepion bandense. The sequence continues at coordinate 956,160 of JBBBDQ010001793.1, forward strand.
AATCTTGATTGAACGTGTTGCGATGAAGAATATGACGCAAAAAACGGAAACTGTCACGTTCGGACAAGTCACAAAACCTAACAACGCTAAATTTCCCAGATTACCGTTAAATTTTAACGTGGAAGAAATGATAAACGCTTTTACGGAGAAGACCGCAACGGATGTAATATAATTTTTATACAAGAATACAAGAAAATAATTTATCTTTTGCCGAAAAAATATGAAGGCAACATATACTTTGAATACACTCGTAGTTTTTTTTGTTCTTCTCACACAAGGTTTGTTACAATTATATTTTCTTTCTTTACTAATGTTACATTAGTAATGTATTTTAAATGTTGATTTAAAAAATTGAATTTAATTCTAGACCTCAGACAACGTATTTTAATGTTTTTTTTTTGTTTTTTTGTGAATGCATTACATACAATCATTATCAATCAATCATTTAGCTGAGATAGCAAATTATTTTAAAATTATCGGTGACTTATTTCAACAATCAGTTTTTAATAATGTTATTCTTTAAACAAATAATTGTTATGCAATTAACTTCAAAATTTAAAAAAATGACAATATTTCAAATTTGTACAAATGTACAAAAAAAAAAAAAATAAAGACTAAAATTTTATTAAGGAATCATGTTCTCTAGTATTTTCCTAAAAGAGCCTGAAATGGTAGCATATGTCATTGTGATTTAGGATTTTAATTCAGGGTGATGGTATCATTTTGTAGGGTATAACTAGAGTTGTCAACTCTATCAAGTTATAAAAAGGATAAGAATAATAATTTAATAATTGCAGTAGAATCGCGATATAATTGAAAATGACATTATCCTTGTAAATTGAACAATTGACAATTATAAAAAGTTCAAGAAAGAACTGTCCTTTCGAATAAAGGACAATATTATCAACCAGTGGGTAACTCCATGTTTTTAAAAACATACTAAAATTAATGTCGATAATAAATCAGAATTAGATTCTTAAAGAAATAATTATCATTTTACATTAAATGATTTATTTGGAACTGTACAATTTAAAAAATGATTTATTTGGAACTGTACAAATGAAAAAATGTTTTAATTTTTAATTTGTAATCTGGAATTATTTTCATTTGTAGCATTTCATTTCAGATTTCGAATTTCGAAAAAGGTTTTTTAAGAACTCACGTCATATGAGTATGTTTGTTTTCGTTTCTGTAGGGGAGGGGATTGGTTTTAAATGAATTTAAACTGGACTTTAAAATGAATATTTTGTTTGAGATATTCATGATCTGGAGTGTTTAAAAACTATAATAGGAAAAAAAATTTGATCAGATTTTTTTTTGTTTTAGTTTTTTCTTTTTACAACAATGTGCATCCTATACAAGGCCCAAGAGCCACTCAAGGTAAGAGGTTACTGAGTATGAAGCACAATTTATGGGGATGTGTGAGGAAAATAACCCTAGGTGTTAACAGGTTAAGATTGTAGTGATTGGGAAAGCATCCTCTTGGGAAATTGTTCCACAAAGAAAGCAGTGTTTTGTGAGAAGCTTCTGCTCAAGTGAAACCCAATCTCACCAGTGGATTACAAAGGACATGAGGGTGATTTGCTTCAATGTAAGTAGCATGGTAACTCTTAGCTGTGGTGAATAGAACTGGTAGTACTAAGGAATGTATTGTAGTTCATCTGGGTACTTTCCAAGAAAGTAGTAATATGTTAGCAACGTTTTGTCTGTGAGATACATGATAATTTGTTTGTTTGTTTCAAGGCCTATCAATCTTTATGGGATTACTTAAGGTCATAACAAATGATTTTTGGGTAAGGTTATTTTATTTTTACAACATTTTTCTTTTCAAGTATCAAGATTCATTGGGATTTGTTTTTTAAGAGCAGGGTCCCCAAGTCATACCCTTGTTATTTAACCCATAATTGGAGGGAAGGGACGGATTAATACCTTTCCCAAGGGTACCAGTGCTTAAGTGAATACAGGGTATTCAACTGGAATTCGAATTCACTGATTTCTCTTTCCAAGTTGATATCCACTGCACCACAAGGCACATCCGTCACTATACGCTTACAGCACCTGGTATTCCCAAGCGGTCACCCATCTAAGTACTGACCAAGCTCAACGTTGCTTAACTTCGGTGATTGAGCGAGAACTGGTGTATTCAACGTGATAGGCCATAAGCCACGTGTTATTTGTTAACCAGTTGCTTTTAACTAAATTTTTCACTGTTTTATGACTATGATGTGATTTCTTGTTCTTCCAATGAATATACAAAGCTAAAAGCTGCAATTATAACTGTAACAAAAGTTACAATATTTATGAATCCTTCCATATCTGAAAATATGAAGACAAGTCATTGTGACTGAGGGTTTGAGTGTACAGTCTTGTTAAAACTACTGATCTGATCCTGGGTATAACAATGAACTACACCCAGCCACAAGGCCTCTTATAAGAAGATTAGAGGCTCAAGGAGTGTAGAAGTAACTCTTTAAAATTGAGGTAGAGCGAACTCCTTAGTTACCTTGATGACAACTTTTCAATGGCTTCATATTTGTGATGAGGCTAGATGAGCTCTGACTTTGCAACCAGCTTTTGAGTAATGGCTGGAAGATTCAGTGCCCATCAATATCACTATTTTCCTGATGAGAATCATGGGCATTTTTTCAGTTGAAGTTCCTGAAAAGCCTGATGTAGTTAGTCGCACTGTTTAGCCATAAAACCTGGACATTTGCTGTTAACAAACTGATGTCTTTTGAGACAGCAGGATACAGGTAGGGAATGTGCATTAGCTGCACAGACCTACAAAAGTGCATGCCTTTTGTAAAACTAATTTAAACAAAATCTGATTGGTTAATGCACATCTCGATTCCATTACAAAAGTAAGATCTACCCCCTGATACAATTGTTAAAGTTTCGCATTGTGGAGCGAATTAAGTGGCAAGGTGGCCTGTTAACAGGCTGGGTACCTGGCAGAACGGAACTGATGTTGCAACACCTTAAATTCATAATAAAGCCAAGGTAACACCATTGATGACCTCTACTGTTGCATTTTGTAAATGTATTTCAAGAATAGCTCACTTCAGGCCAGAGGGATTTTCTCTTCTTGAAGTGTTTGATCTAATCTAAACTTATTTATAAATGGAACTTTGTCTGTGTGTGTGTCCATTACCTATAGACTCTGAAACGTCTGAACCGATTTTCTTGAAAATTTACACAGTTGTACTATAAGCATCTGCGAGTGTTCTTAGCTAGGTTTTGTGTTGAGGTGCCCCCGATAAATATCGAAAATCGATAATCGAAAAAATTGGGTTATAGAAGGAGTGGTCCGATTTTAATCAAATTTGATACACTGATAGACAAAGACATAAGAAATGATATTCAGAAGTTTCAAGATTGCACTTCTTACAATAGTGCAGAAAATCGATAATATATATATAAATGGCAAGATGTTTGTGTGTGTCTGTTTGTCTGTATGTTTTTTATACAAATCCACAATTTTTATCTGATTCTCAACAAACTTCACACAAATATTCTTTATGCTGAGTCTGAGCTCCAGGACCATGGATTAGTTTTAAAGCTTTCATTACACCCGAGCAATGCTGGGCTATACTGCTAGTATTCAATAATAATTATAATGAAATTAACTCATTACTCTATAAAGTTTCCTTAAAATTTTAATTCTTTTCCCTAACATACTGGCTAATGATAATCTTAGAGCTGGTGGATTTTAAATTGTAGGTAACTCCTCTCTTTAAAATAATTGAACACTATATGTTAATGGGTTAGTTTCAGCATCCTAGTTTAATAGGATTTAATTAACACAAAAATACCTAAAACTTACTAATTATTAAATCTAATGTAAATTAAACTAGTGTATATATGAAGTTCTGAATTAAAAGAAAGCAATAACTGAGATAAAAAGAGTATTTGACCCAAAAGGAGTTGAAATGTCATTAAATCCACTGACCAGTAGAACCAGCTATGGAGAAAGGCATAAAATCAAAAATCTTCTTTAGGCTGAATCCTACCACCAGTCGTCTCAACAATGCCATTGTTATGGTAATGGGATATAAAAAGAAAATAGCATGTTAAGATTCTATTTGTTCCTTAATTAGCCCTGTTGTTAAGCTCTTCCAATCTTCTTAAATAAGGGACTTCCATTTTGATTGTGAGGAAAAATAGAAAAGACATCTCAGTGATGCTGTTTAGTTTCAGTGAGAGAGAGAAGAGAGGAGGTGTTAATGCTCTAGTGTGTTTAAACTTTCTCATTCTGTATGTGACTTCATTTGCTGTACAAAATGTTTATCCTGCCACTGAAGGTGATTATGATTCCTGAACAATAGTTTGTTTAAATTTCATGGTTGTGTTGTCATATCCTGCTATGCCAAAAGAAAAAAACTTTGAATGAAATTAACAATAAAAATACTGCAATTAAGAGGTCTTGAAAAAGAATGCAGTAGAAAGGGAAATAATATTAATAATGCAGAGTGCTAAAGGTTAACATCTTCAAGGAAATGGAAAACCTTGCCAATTTTTAATCTTTTTCATTTGTACCCTCTTAATACTTTAATGAACTACATTGTTATTGCAATATTTTGTTAAAGTTTGGCTAAATATTTAAGGATGCAATAGGTGAATTTCCATGGGTAATTTATAGTTGTCTTTTGCAAGGACTTAAGAATTGATTCATCATAAAATTCAGATAGCAAAACTGTAATTTTGAGGAGTATTTCTAGTCATTGTAACTCTGTTAAAGAAAATTGAGTTTGTATGTAGAAATGAATTTAGTTTACTGATATGTTTTCTATAGAAAATGTACTTAAAATCTTGTGGATAAGTTTATTTTACTTATATATGTAATTATCTTGATATGGGAATAAACATTGAACTTTTGGCAATACTGACCCTTTGTTAATTAAATACTAGTTTCTGTTAGCCAGATTTTCTGGGTTTACATTCTTTTTGAAATATGGCATTCATTTTGTAGCTTGCAAAAGATATTCTATGTGATTCTACTTTGATTGTTCTGTAACAATCAATGAGAAAAATAAAACTTGAAAAGTGTCAAAAACTTGACAATGATTATGAAATTGGGATTGGCAGATTATCTATAAGAGGATAAGGATTAAGTCAATGGAATGAAATTGACAAAAAATATTGTAAAATAAGGGGATTAAAAGAAATGCATTCAAAGTCCTGATTAACAAGCTTTAGTAGAGATGGAACCCTTATAATGAGCAAAGAAAATCTCTCAAGTATAAGGTATTGAAATCCCCACACTTGAATGGGCAAGTAGTCATTTTCTATTCTGATTGGTTTAGAGAAGTACAGAAGAACAGATAACTCAGTGCAGAAGGTACATCATCCTGGGTATGATGATAAATTACATCTGGCAGCAAGGCCTCTGAATAGGAGATTGGATCTTTTGAGGAGCATGGAACCATCTCTTGTAGCCTATAGTTCCTAGGTCTACCCTGACCTGGAGTGGTAGCACCTGTTATGATCCCAGCTATGGGTAAATAGCTGGGACCATAACCTCCAAAAAAAATCAATAGTACATTTTCATAATAAAATGACCAACAATATATTTTTATAGCAAAACTAGCAATATAGCCCAGCGTTGCTCGGGTGTAATGAAAGCTTTAAAACTAATCCATGGTCCTGGAGCTCAGACTCTTTGGATGTTGGCACGATAGACTAAAAAGCAATAGTTGTTTCCAGTTAAAGTGAAACCGTAGACTGAAAGAAAAATGAATGGATATAAGTCAAATTTTGATTTTCTGGTATCGACATCAAATTTTCTGCACTATTGTAAGAACTGCAACATTGAAACTTCTGAATATTGTTTCTTATGTCTTTGTCTATGAATGTATCGAATTTGATTAAAATCAGACCACTCCTTCTATAACCCGATTTTTTTGAGTATTGATTTTTGATATTTATCGGGGGTACCTCGACACAAAACCTAGCTAAGAACATCGGTTCAGTCGTTTCAGTCGTAATGGACACACACACGCAGACAAAGTTCCATTTATAAATAATAGGAAAATGACAACCAATGTGATAATAAAATAAATATAAAGATACATTTTATATAGTACATTTTCCAACAATACATTTAATGATCTACAAAATATATATCTAAAAAAAACACTTTTATACTGAAAGTATAAAATATCTGTAGTTAAAAGCATAAAATTATGTAAAAAAATATTTAGATTTTGGCATTAAATAACTCATAGAGATTGATATGCTGCAAGAATATAGCTATATAGCTAAATTTAAATGTCTCCTGCTGATTAGACTTTTTAGATGAAACATTGTCAATTGTTGTTCATTTTTGACTAGTATTTCTTTCATCTTCATTTCTCTTGCTTTTTATTGCAACTCTCATCCATAACAATTTGAAGTAGAGAATATAGCTATATGGTTACATTTAAATGACTCCTGTTGGTTAATCTTTTAAGATGAAGCATTGTCAATTATTATTCATTTTTTACTAGTATTGTTTTCTTAGTTTATTTACTTTTAAGTCATAATTTTCAAATTGTTATTCTTGAATTTCTAGTAATTAGTATGGATCAGAAAGAAAAAGAATTCAATCTTTACATATTGAGACTTAAACTCTTATCACTTATCTCATCTGCCATTCTGGGAAAGTCATTTAAATTGAAGCATACATCATTTATTCCTTATTTCTTCTGAATATCTGATGTGCTGCTTTCTGGTTTCTAATATTAAAATTTCATTGTTTTTCTTTGTACTATATAAATAAGGAGTCATATAAAATTTCATTGTTTTTCTTTGTACTATATAAATAAGGAGTCATATAAAATTTCATTGTTTTTCTTTGTACTATATAAATAAGGAGTCATATAAAATTTCATTGTTTTTCTTTGTACTATATAAATAAGGAGTCATATAAAATTTCATTGTTTTTCTTTGTACTATATAAATAAGGAGACATATAAAATTTCATTGTTTTTTTTTTGCACTATATAAATAAGAAGGGGTCATGTAAAATGTCATTGTTTTTCTTTGTACTATATAAATAAGAAGGGGCCATATAAAATGTCATTGTTCTTCTTTGTACTATATAAATAACAAAAGGTCATATAAAATTTCATTGTTTTTCTTTGTACTATATAAATAAGAAGGGGTCATATAAAATTTCATTGTTCTTCTTTGTACTATATAAATAAGAAGGGGTCATATAAAATTTCATTGTTTTTCTTTGTACTATATAAATAAGAAGGGGTCATATAAAATTTCATTGTTCTTCTTTGTACTATATAAATAAGAAGGGGTCATATAAAATGTCATTGTTCTTCTTTGTACTATATAAATAAGAAGGGGTCATATAAAATTTCATTGTTTTTCTTTGTACTATATAAATAAGAAGGGGTCATATAAAATGTCATTGTTCTTCTTTGTACTATATAAATAAGAAGGGGTCATATAAAATGTCATTGTTTTTCTTTGTACTATATAAATAAGAAAGGTCATATAAAATTTCATTGTTTTTCTTTGTGCTATATAAATAAGGTTTTATATAAAATTATGATTTGTTTTCGTAAATAAAATTACATTTATTACAATCATGTTTACATAATGCCATCAATATGTTTTTCAAAGGTTTTATCATTACAAATAGATTAATAAGAATGATTTAATTTCTGTAATAAAACTAAATTTATTAAATGATTTGCAACTATATTGTAATTTTAACATAATGTCATCTCGGTTTGTTACCATTATAATTTGCTATACAAGACTTTCTCTATGTTCCATGTCCCTTCAGTATGTGGACACTCATGGATCTCTACAATTTCCTACTCTTAATGGTTCTTAGCAGCATTTCTCTCATTGTCAATTCCTACCCTACATTCTGTCATCTATTCACACAAGCTTGTCAGCTAGGGTGCCCTGTTGTATTCCTCTATCTTGCTCTCAATATGCCTTGTGAGGTTGAAGTTTTCTAAGTCCTCATTATGTTTTCAGAAATTTCAGCTGTCTCTTTGTGATTCTGAGCATGTGATCTTTTTGTTACCATATTCTTTAAGACTTCCTCATTGCTTACTTTGCATTTTTTTTTAGTTGTTTCACCCCAAGCAAGACAGTACTGCCACTGATATGCAGGGGGCTACATAACAGTAAAAGTTTAGTCAGGAGGAGAGTGAAAAGAAAGACGGACCAGTTATAGGGGGTGTCAGGAAAAGGGCAAGAGAAGGATGGGAACACAGGTGTGAGAACAATTGCAAAGGTAGAAAGGAAAAGAACAATATATACAAGGTGATGTAGAAAGAATTGGAATCAAGTGGATAAGAGATGGGTATTGGCATTGCATTTAAATTCCTGGAGGTTGTAGCCGTCAGGAAAGCAAGTATATGGAGGGAGTTCCACAGGTGGGAAGTACAAGAAAAGAAGCTGATGGAGTAGAATTGTCGGCTGCATTTAGTAGATCTAACTGTAAATGGGTGGGACCTTGTTGCCAGTCTGGTTACATGAGTAAATGGAATTCTCAGTATCCTTCTGTAGAACCATATTTCTGTTGCTTTCAGTTTCCTCTTCATCTGCATGGAGATTTTTCTGCATTCACTGCCATATGAGAGGATTGATTGAAGGGGTTATATAAAATTTAATTTGCATAGCAATTAAGCACCCCCCTTTTTTGTTTCTACGAAGTTATTTATTTCGATTAATAAAAGTTAAGTCTTCAAACCCTGACCCTCTGATGAGAGTATAGGTCACCCACCTTGGGCTTCTGCAGTTCATGACTCTGGGTGGTATGCCAGCCACTTGGGTTCAAAGGATTAAGATGTTCACTTCTACCTTGGCTAGTTGAACCTCTACATAATGCCATCTATGCTTTTTGTTAGTTACTATTAGAAATTGTTATATCAGATTAGTTAGACTTTGTTCAGGTAAATAAAATTGAAATATATTCAGTGCTACATTTGAACTCTTATATAATGCTATCTACAATTCTTGTGTGGATTACCATTAGAAATTGTAAAATTTACTGTTTTATATAAATCGTTTTGTATATTTACCACTACCTTAGATATTTGAAACCTTACATAAGACCAACTACAATTTTCTTTTATCATTTCACCCCAAATGGTGATAAAGCCATTAGAATGAAAGGGATTGCTGAGAGCGAAAGTAACTGAGAAATATTATCAAGGAGAAAAGACAATATAAGAGCAGGATTCAAAAATACAGAAGTTGATGATTAACACTGCATTTAAATTTTACAAGATTATAGTTGATAGAAAAGCAAGAAGATGGAAGAGAGTTCCACAGGTGAGAAGTGTGAGAGAAGCAACTATTAGTTTTGTTTATTAATTTCAACAGTAAAATGGTGTGACCTAACTGCCAATCTAGTATTGCACTTAAGTTCATAAAGTTGAAGCACCAAAGAGGAAAGCTCATCAGAACATGATCATTAGCAATGTCTATATAAGATATGTGTTGTGGTTCAGTGGATATTGTTTCAGAACAAGAAATTGGAAAGCTATGTTTGAATTTCAATTGAATTTGCTGCATTCACTTATGTGCAAATGCCCTTGCAAAAGTTATTAATCCATCTCTTCTCCCTCCAGCTATGGTTAAATAGCAAGACAGACTAGGTTCTATAGACTTGGTTGGCAACCAGTCTACCACAGAAAGTAATGGCAACCTACTGCAAGAAAATATTCTGCTCAGTCAATCATGTCCCTTTTGAGACATGACCACCCAAGCATGTATCATGTATAGCACTCAGCTGATATAAGATTATGTAATGTTGTCATTGAAAGAATCCAAGACAAAATCTTTTATATGTAAAATTATTGTTTATTCACTTCTGGTCTTTGCCAACTAAGGTTTTTGAGACTGATCTTCAATCATTGCTGTGCAACACTTGCTTTTCTTTCTAGAGTGGAGCTCTTATAAAATCTCCTGTCATCCAGTTGTTTTGCATGCATACCCCTTAATACTGCTGGATTGATCACCTGTTTACATGTTGTGGGTATCGACTGACATTCTTTGAGCCTACTTTGGTATCTCTTAGGCTGAGCCGAGCACATATTGGCATCATCACCATAAGTTATCTTCTCTTTAAATAATGATTCCTTATTGACATTAAATTTGATTCAGACTTCTGGTATTTCTTGATGTGCATTTTTGTTAAATAAAAAAGAAATTTCTTAGCTACATTTATAGTTACCTTAAATATTTGAACTGAAACATAATACCGTTTATACTTTATGAATGGCTACATGAGATTAATTTAGTCATGCTTTAATTTTGAAAATAAATTTATAAAGAAATTTACTATTATATTCGAACAATTTTTGCCATCTAAATTTTTGCTTGGGTTACTGTAATTAACTTCTGAAGAATACTTCTACTTTAGCTTTACAAATAAAATTAAATCTAATAATATGGTGTGCTAGAGAAAACTAATTACAGACTTCAGGATTGCAATATGAATTATGATAAAAAGAAACTGAGACATTAGTTAAGTGCCATAAGTGATACATGCTTGGTCTATCATGTCAGTTAAGTGTGATACATGCTTGGACTATCATGTCAGTTAAGGGCCATAAGCGATACATGCTTGGCCTATCGTGTCGGTTAAGTGCCATAAGCGGTGCCTGCTTGGCCTATCGTGTCGGTTAAGTGCCATAAGCGGTGCCTGCTTGGCCTATCGTGTCGGTTAAGTGCCATAAGCGGTGCCTGCTTGGCCTATCGTGTCGGTTAAGTGCCATAAGCGGTGCCTGCTTGGCCTATCGTGTCGGTTAAGTGCCATAAGCGGTGCCTGCTTGGCCTATCGTGTCGGTTAAGTGCCATAAGCGGTGCCTGCTTGGCCTATCGTGTCGGTTAAGTGCCATAAGCGGTGCCTGCTTGGCCTATCGTGTCGGTTAAGTGCCATAAGCGGTGCCTGCTTGGCCTATCGTGTCGGTTAAGTGCCATAAGCGGTGCCTGCTTTGGCCTATCATGTCAGTTAAGCGCCATAAGCGATACATGCTTGGGCTATCATGTCTCGAAGATTTACCACAGTAATTGTGAAAACGTTGGCAATGTATAGCTTCAAAACGTGATTTCTTCCATTTTTTCATGATCACAGAATATCTGCATTTGGAGAGTATGTTATTTTGTTTAAAGTACCATTTATTGTGGGTTCAGTATGTTCAGCAGTGTGCAAGTTGCATTTTGTGGGTAGAGGGACCGCAAGGTACATTCTGCAGTGGTGGAGAGCGTGTTGTTGCTAAGCAATGGCACTGATGATCATGTATAGTTCAGCTGAATCTGTACCTCTTTTGTCAGGGAGATAGATCATGTACATTACAAAAAGTGTATGGCTAGAATCCTGTGATTAACTAACTAGTTCAAAATCTCTAAATCCAGATCAAAACAACATAGAGGAATCAAATAATATAATTTTATCATTGTTGGGTTGTTATTTTAGAAGAGCTCTCTACCTTAAAGGGCTCCCAAACAAGAATTAATATGAGATACTAAAAAATGAAATGGAAAGGGTGTCAAAATACATTTACTATTTTTATTAAATGAAACAATGTAAAACAGCAAATGACATAAACATGGTACTTACAGTCAATGAGATTTGCACTCTACAAGATTACTACTTTTGAGCTAAAGTGAAGTGACCAACTACCATCTATGAATACCTTTGTTCTTCATGGTGTGAGTCTCCACATTGGTTGTATCATGTGTTGCTCTGACCACTTTTATGACCCAGACTGATATCTAACTATGGCAAAGGGCTTAATTCATTTCAGGTGTCCTTACAATATCAAGGGCATTAAATCAACTCATCTACTCACTAGGTGGAGTGTTATCTATAAAATCCTGCATCTTTATTAGCTGAAGCATGTGAAACCATTCCAAGAATACCTAGACAAAAAAATACTCTCATAGAATGACAACTCATTGTTGATTGTTACTAGAGAGAAACAAACAGAAGGGGGAAACAATCAAAGGCAAAAATGCTTAACAACATAAAAAATAAGAATAAGAACCAGTTAATGTTCTGAAAAAACAAAATTTTGAGAAAGCTGGAAATCAAATTAATGAAGCCAAAGAGCATAAACAATGTATTAAAATGTGGAGAAAATAAAAAAAAAACAATATCATACAATCAAAATGAATACAGAAGAAATGTCCTGGTCTCAAAAAAACAATGTGAATTAGATTTCAGTCCTGACCACACTAAAGATTCCTGTGGAAATAGAACATATACAAATATATACACTACTGGCCATAATTATTAGGCCACCCCAGTGTTTTAAAAAAATGATGCATTTCATACTATTTTTAAGTATTTATTGCCAAGTGAATAATTGTAAATGAAAATAAAATAGTTCTTTTGTTAATACTGCACAATAACATGTGTATCAAATGAATTTATAAATATTTAATGATTACCTATATTGCAGTTTCATCAATGAAAGAATGAAGAAAATTTAGGGTGATTTGGACAAGTTCATCTTTGCTTCCTTGCCTTGTAAAATTTTTCAAAGTAATAATAACAAAAGAACCATTCTATTTTCATTTAGAATTATCCACTTGGCTATAAATACTAAAAATAGTATGAAATACATCATTTCTTTTAAAAAACTGGGGTGGCTTAATAATTATGGCTAGTAGTGTACATCTGATCATTACAATGTCTGTCCCTAAACATAAGCAATAATGAATCCACTGATGAGGATGTATAGAAATCTATAAAAAATGAGAAATAATAAAGCATTGCTTGATATTGAGGCTTACCTTATCCTTGAATGGTAATAGTAATATTTACCATTTTCTCATAAGGAAAAATATGGCATTCATTAACCAAGCAGTCTGTTGTTTTAGGCTGAAATTTATGAAATCTTTCTCTTCAAACAAGTTTTCAGGAAAATGTGTTTCTCAAGTTCAGTAACTGTTAATGCTCTTTTCAATATTGATGGGTGCTTCCTTCATTGACTTTTCTTTGAGATAGTGTAGAATGTCAACATTTTCTCTTTTAGTTACGATCCTGAATATGGCAGTAAAAAAGAAAAAAATAGACTTTTATAGAAATATATACATTTTTAAAGGAAAATATTAGCAACAATACATATTTGAAGGAAAAAAAAATATTGCCATAATACATTTTTGAAGGAAAAATTCTTACCAGTAATACATTTTTGAATACAAAAATAGAAGATATTTTCAGTTTTCTAAGGTCCTGGGTATGGTGGTAAACTGCATCTAGCAGCAAGACCTCTGATTGAGAGTTTGTGAGAAACATGGAACCACCTCTCAATTGCTGTTGTTTCCAGGTCCACCTGACCCAGAGTGGTAGCACCTGTTAGGGTCCAAGCTATGGGCAAATAGTTAATCCCTAAACGGGGCTCAAAACACTATGAAAATATAAAAATAGACTTTTAGGGGAAAATATACGCTTTTGAAGAAAAAAATATTACCAACAATACATTCTTGAAAGAATAAACTATTACCATAACACATTTTTGAAGGAAAAAAATATTGCAATTAATACATTTTTGAATACAAAACTAGAAGACATCTTCAGTTTTCTAAAATAAAAAGAATTTAAAAGATTTTCATCAAAATTTGACTAAATCAACCTTCTCACTATAACTGAACATTAAAAAAATACCTTAAAACCCTATCCTTTTGGCATTAAATAACCCACAGAGGTTGATATGCTGTTAAACAAAACTCAAACTCTTAATTACATGTTTCATCTGTTGCTGCAATTGAAAGTTCTTAAGTGATGTGGTTTCTGCTATCTAGTCTAGTTTTTTGTGATTCTGTAATGTCACCCCATGACGTTCGAAGAAGTATGGTCCGTGCTGGGATCTACATGCTTGATTTATGCAATTGGCTATTCACTGTTGTTTTTTGGCTTATGACTAGCCAATTGAATAAATGTACATGTGTGGCATGAGATTAATGTGAGTGAATGGAATAAAATATTCAACCTCTTCATTTTGAAACCTCCAAATCTGTTGGTGAGATGAGAAAGGAGTCTTCATTCGTCAAGGTCTACAGTCCAACTTAACTCTTAATATGAGTTGGATATACAAATTCAGTCTTTTCATTAAGCAATCTCTTAATTTAATGATAACATGAGAAGACTTCATCTCACACAACTAAATCCTCTACAGAAAACTAATGTAGTGTATTAATTTACATGCCCATTCAGAGATTGTATCTCTGGTACTAATAATAAACCTACTACATATATTGGTTTTACTACAACCACGCTCTCCTGTACACTTACCTGTCATCTTTCTGATCAGAGTTCAATTAAACAACATTTCTCAGAAAAACATAGCCATGTAGGTAATATCAGACAGATTTTAGTCGACAATACAATAATACTCACTCATACACACAGCAAAAGGAACCTTCAGATATTGGAAGCCATCTACATCAAATCAAAACAACCCACACTTAATAAAATCACGTTTAAATCTGGTCATAACATATTACATTGCATTTAAATATATGGTTCTGTTAACATTTCGAGCTCTCATGCGGTGTGATGTCATAGAACTGCATTACAAATTTACGAACTGTGTTTGCTATTTTTGGTAACTGTTATTGTTGCTTAGCAAAGTTTTATGTCAACACAAGATAAAATCATCTCTGATGGTAGATGTTTTTATGTTAACATCCCTGTAACCTCTCTGAAGATGGCTAATTTGAGCCGAAAGCTTAGAACCAACTTAATAAAAAAATATCCAAATGCTGGAGAATTTTTGTCTTTATTTTCACCTGAAATTAAAGCCAAAATGTGATGTTTAGAAAGGCTCATGATTAAACATAATAGACATTCCTTGTCTCTTATATTTAACAGTATATGTTTAGAAAATTATCTGCTGCCTCGATACACTATATATATATATATATATATATATATATATATATATAAAAGAGAAAAACAACTTTTTTTTTTCTTATGTCTTAATGTAAGATACTCAATGGTAGATACATCAATATATATATATGTATATTGCTGTCATTTTTGATGGTGCATAAATATTTTGCAGTAATTTTTTATGGCACAGGCAAACTCATTTATAATAGTAAGCACTGATGGTTTGCCTCTATTAAGAATTTTGTTTGAGATTTCCAATATTTCATATGAACCATGTCTTGTTTTCAACTTTGGTTTGGACTGAGTGCTCTTTACATTTTCTGGAATTCTCTTGAACTGACTCTATTTAGTTCTGAATGTGGCAAGAGTTCTACTACATCATTCTCTGTGTTAGAAATGGTATTAGTAGTTACAGTGAGCTAAGGCTGCAGTACGTTCTGGCCTGAACCAAGGTTGGCTACTCGTCTTCTGTTGACACAGTTTGTGAGCGATAAAATTTACCTTAACAGAAAGAACCCAATACGAGATAAGGAAGGCTGTTGTGTGTGAGAGCTCTATTTTTAAGAATTTACTGAGAAAAGAATATCTGTAATGTAAAATCTGAAAGATCAACCTATGAGATGGGAAACCAGAGGATACTTCTTGTCTGGCAACAATTTTAGACCTTTTTTTTATTGAGTGGTCTGATGTGCGTTGTGGTACAGTGGATATCGGCTCGGAACGAGAAGCCGGGGAACCGAGTTCGAATTCCAGTTGAATCCATTGTATTCACTTACGCGCAAATACCCTTGGGAAAGGTATTAATCCGTCTCTTCCTTCCAGTTATAGGTTAAATAGCAGGACAGATTGGGTTCTATAGCCTTGGCTGGCAACCAGTCTACCGCGGAAAGCAATGGCAACCTACTGCGGGATAATCTTCTGCCCAGTCAGTCATGTATCTTTCGAGACATGATCGCCCAAGCGTGTATCACGTATGGCACTTAACTGATTGACTGAATATAATAGTTGGGATTATGATTAAGGTTTCTACTGGTCATAAAGTGGGGGATCGGATTTCTATTGTTATGAAGTAATAAACTGATCCCCCACTAATTACTACGTAATAATATAATACAGCGCTTCTCCCTCTAGCTATGAGTCAAATAATAGGACAGATTGGGTTCTATAGCCTTGGTAGGCAACCAGTCTACCGCAGAAAGCAATGGCAACCTACTGCGGGATAATCTTCTGCCCAGTCAGTCATGTCTCTTTCGAGACATGATCGCTCAAGCGTGTATCACGTATGGCACCTAAACTGACTGGTCTGATGTTCCCAAGGGAGGTAACACTTCATTAGAGACAGATGAGAAAAAGGTCTAAGAAGTTTACTTGATGGCCAGCTATATTAGGAACTTGGAATAGGCTTATCCACAATCTGGTCTGTTCATAAACAATGTAGAGTCAATACAGCATCTTCCTTTAGTTTGAAGTCGTTTAACAGTTCATCATAGTGGATAGTGAATTTGCTAAATATGTGAATATTAGCTGAGGAATGATCAGAGAAGATATAATTATTTTCTAAGCTATTTAGTCAGATTTAACAATTCTATTGTCCTGGGGATGATAATGAAAATTAAAGATATACTATGAATAAGGGCCACACAAAACTACATGAATGTGAAATCAAAGTCCTCATTCTGATAGAGGCACTGAGTTCATGTCCATGATGATTTTGAGAATCTTGTTTTGTGGATATTAATGTTTTACACATTTAGAGATAACATGAAACAACCATCAATGACCCAACATCTTCCCTTTTTTTCTTTTAATAATATTTTCACTGCAGACATGGTGATAATATTACTAGGATGCAGGTATTTACAGAAAGTGAAAGAAAATGAAAAGGCTTTAGTTTAATGTTAGGAAAGTATAATAAAAGAAGAGGTTTCAAGAAGACAGATTTTTGATGATTGTAGTTGGTAGGGAAGAAAGAAATCAGAAGAAAGTTACACAGGTGAGAAGTGTGAGAAAAGAAACTATTAGAATAGAAGAGAGGGTCACATCTAGTTAGTCCAGGAGTAAAATGGTGAGACCTAGTTGCCAATTCAATAGCATGCTTAGATTCATGCAGTTGAATCACTAAAAAATACGCTCATCAAAACAGTTGCTGTGAAAATATTTCTAGAAAAGGTGGTGGGAAGTAACATCTATGAGAAAGTGACTGGAGTTGTGATATGAGATCTGGATTGATTACATTACAGACTCTCCTTTGAATTTTGTCAGGAAACTTGAGATATATAGCAAAAGCACCAGACCAGATATGGTAGCGGTATTCAATGTGCAGAAAAATGGTAGATTTATAAATGTGCAAGCTAGATTCTGATAAGAAAATTGTCTGGCATGACAAAATGAACTAACTTTTTTTTTTCTTTTTTTTTTTAAATCATATCACCCCAAGCAAGGTGAAAACGCTACTGATGCGCAGGGGGCTACATAAGCAGAAGACCTAATGATTGATTCAATATGATCATTCCACTTCATATTGGTGGAAAATGTGAGCCCAAGAATGCACAAAGTGTTGCTTTCCTGAAGTTTAGTATCATTATGTTGATGGTAGTCAGAAAAGGTTCTGTGAGGATTAAATAATGGCAGTTTTGTTTTGGAAGCATTAAAATTTATATGCCATTTCTTGCCTTAGTTAACCACCAATTGAAGGTCTTTTTGAGAGTAATTGCCAGTTTAACTTTATTGAATTTGTTGGATTTACTATTAAGATAGGAGCAAATAGTCGTCATCTGCATAACTTCATAGTGGGGAACTGATGTTATTGAGAAAGTCAAAAACCATGTAAGTCCAAGGATAAAGCCTTTGGCGGGGACACACATTAGTATGAAATGATATACAACAGTAATCTTGGAATGCTTCACCCACTATTCAAAGACAAGAATGTGACAAAGTCAAGATTGCCATCTACAAGACCATGTTGAACACTGTGCCAATCAGGAGTTAAGTGCAGGCAGCTGAGATGAGGGTCCTTTGGCTGAGTCATGTGTCAAGACAAGGTGAGGAATAACAACGCAAGACAAGAATTAGGCATGAAGAACATCCTGACAGTAATTGAAGATCAGCTGAAATGTTATGGACATATTTGGCACATGGATGACTCCTGAAAAACTACAACTACAAACTGACAACCTAGAGACCAGTAAGATTTCATCACGGCAGACATCTTGGAGACCAAAAGAGCTTGGAGGTGGTTCTGGACTGACAGGTTAAAAGACATACCTTGAGTTGGGTAAGAAGAAGAATCTAAATTTATTTGTGTGTCTGCAGTTCTGGACGTAGGCGATCATGGATCTCCACGTCTCCCTATCCCTTGTGGCTCTTAGTATGTTTGCTCCTGTTGCTCCTGGCAACCCCCGTTCCGTCATCCACCTGATCAGACCCTGCAAATATGTTATCCACTGCCTTCCTCTGTCTCTCCTTCCTTCTATCTGTCCAGTCAGTATCAGGTTCTCCAGGCTCTCCTTCCTCATTGCATGTCCCAGGAACTTCAGTTGTCTCTTCCTGATGCTCAGCATCAATTTCCTTTTTGTTGACATTCTTTCTAACACTTTGTCGTTGCTTGTATGCTCAGTCCACGATATCCGTAGCATCCTTCTGTAGAACCACATTTCGGCCTCTTCCAGTTTTGTCCTCATTTTCGATGATATTGTCCAGCATTCACAGCCGTATTGAAGAACTGACATCACGTAGCAGTCTAGCACTCTTTTCTTCGTTTCTATTGAGATCTTCCTGTGTGTTAGTATTTTGCTCATCTTCTGGAACGCGTCCTTTGCCATGCCAATTTGCCTTCGGATCTCCGTGTCGCACTTTCCATCTCCTGTTAGAACACTTCCTAGGTACTTAAATTCTTGGACTTGTTTGATTCTGTTATCCCCCACCTGTATTTGGCATTTTGGGTTGTATCTTTTGCTGATGACCATGCACTCAGTTTTCTTAAAGTTTATTTGTAGTCCCTTCTTGTCACTCTCCACTGCTACTTTCTGTATGAGATCTTGCAGTTTCATTTCCGTGTCCGCAATCACTGGAACAAGGAACGCCATATTCATGATTAGGATGCTCTCTGAAAGGGCATTACAAATGAAGAAAGACTTGTCTGCAGTTACATGCTCTATTTGTTAAATGATTCTTGGAATGACATTTTACATTCAACTGAGTAAACAATTCTTTCATATGTCACCAAATTTTCTTTAACTTATTCAGCATGTTTGCACCAGTCGTTGCTTTTATTACAAAGAAGAGAATCTTGTTTTCAAACACACACTCTTTACATATGAGTTGTGTGAGTTCTAACTTCTTTTTGTGTGTCATGGCTCTCTACAACTTCCCATTCTTTGTATCTCTAAACAATGTTTGTCTCCTTTCAGTGCCTGTTCTGTCATCCATTTACATAAGTTTGTTAGGTTACTTGTTATTTCTGTCTGAACCTAAGTAGATCTTGTGTGACTTAAATTCTCCAAGCCCTCTCTTTATTATGTGTTGCATAAATTTCAACTGCCTCTTTCTGATTTACTTTCATTTTTCTTAGTTTTCTTCTTACTCACATGTTCAGTCCATAGTATTATCATCATCCTTCTGTAGAACTACTTTTCTGTTTTCTTTAGTCTCTTCACTTATTGCCATACAGAAGAATTGATGTGATATAGCAGTTGAACATTTTCTTTGTTTCTAATGAAACTTATATGAACTCCAATAACTTCTTTCTTTGTTTTCATCCTGTCAACATGTCAGTATCTGTTGTGCTAGCAGAAACAAAGCAATAACTTTCATTCATCACTCTATTAAAGTAAATTTTTAAAGTTATTGTCGATGAGTCATTATGAAAATGTTCATTTTTAGCACATAAAAGAAGAGTCATAATCCTTGGAAGTTGCTATTTTTCATTTTCTTTTCAGCTGAACAAGATAGTCCTATGTCAAAAATAGTGAAACGTGGAATTTTCACCCGAGAGTCTTGTGCTAGTGCATGTTTAACTGAGACTGCTATTAAATGTCGATTTGTAAACTTCAACAGCCTCACTGGGAAATGTATCCTGTCAACATCCTTGGGGATTGGTATGCAAGTTTCTCATAGCCCCAAAGCTTCAGAAGGTAAGGATCCTGAAAGTTAAAAAATTAAATTAAAATCTGTTGATAAAATTTTACTCTCTCTATGCTTTACCAAATTTCTCTGACTGTTTTACCTTGTCTAGCCATTTCTTTTTATTTTGTTCTTGTTCTGTTTTAATCGTTTATTTCTGGCTCTCACTCGAATATCTATTTTAAGTACAGTATAAAGCAACCAGTGAAGACCAAACTCACTACCTTGCTAGCCACACCTTCATGGAGAAGCACTATATCTATGGTGAGCTTAGTTTTATACTTTACAAGGCCAGAACTCTGAGTAATCCAGTGAGGATCAAATTGCTGTATTTTATATCATCTACGGTTTCATTTGTTGAGACCCCAATGCTACATCATAGACTCCATCAACGAGAGATCAATTTTGTTTTGTCTTTCATTGCACTTTATTATTTGAGGGTCAGCAGCTGTGGCTTTGTTTCTAGGAGTGAAGTGGAAGATGATTGAGGGAATGCTTGTCAATTCCATGGCTAGAATTTCAACGCCAAATGTTGGCTTGGCCCCACTACGGAATAAGGATCCCAGACTCATCTTGACTCTTCTCATTCTTACAACCATCTGAATGTTTTTGCACCCTTTTGGTGTCATATCAAGAATTTTAAAATTTAAAGACAATATATCCTTGTCTGAATTCCAGAGTTCAAACCATCTCCATTCAGTTTAAGTTGTCGGTGTTCTGATCAGTGGTTTGCCATTCTGAATCAGCCTCTGCATTCAGTAAAAAATTAATGATCTTGTAGACTAACATTACTTACATTGCTTGGACTGTTGTCCTCATCTTTATTGCCATGTCTTCAAGGACACATGGTCCAGTGGATGAAAGCGTTGATTAGATCCAGTAACTTGACCTAAAGAGTTGTGAATACAATACCTGGCTACAGCAATGGTGAACAAATAACTTAGAGAGTTGAGTTAAAGGGAGATAACTTGGAAGTGGCATCACACATGGAATTGTTGAAATAAAGGGTTTGGTTTGAAATTCCAAGCACTTGAAGGCTGGAACATACCATGGCCGAAATGTCATGAACATGGCAATAAAGATGAAAACAACAGTACAAACAATGTAAATAATTTAAATACTACCTCATCTCAGAAGTATAGACAAATACTTGTAGTCTAAGTTGTTAACCACAACTCTATAGCAAAGATACCTTGTTGAGCTAATGCTGAAATATTTTTAGCATGTCACAGTTTTAAAAGCTAATCAGTGTATTTGCAACCTTTATTTATTTATTTGCTACTATTTTTTGTTACGTTTAGATTTTTGAATCTGATTTTTTTTCTGATTTCTCTTTATAAGAGAATATCCCTGTACTGCATGGCTCATCCAGTGGTGAGGTGGGAAATGAAAATCTTGGACGCAAATTGGCACAGCTAGAAAAAAGTTGAATGAAATCAAAGAAAATGTAGAAGAATTTGATGTAAGTATAATTTTCTAAGATTTTTTTTTTCCCCTTATGAAATACAGTTACTCTAAACTTTTCTTTTTGTTATCTAAAACATTTTCTGGATTGCTTGCTCTTCTTAGACAAATAATACAACCTTTCCTTTACAATGTTTATGTACTTAATTAGTTTTTCCAAAGGTCCTTCAACCATTTAAGGATTTGGATTTAATTTTGATTTCAGAAAAGATGAAGCCTGTCTATTTTTATTAAACTGTCAAGTGTTATCTTGAAACTTTTTCAAAACAGATGGATTGGACTGGAGTAGTCCTAATTACTGACCAACACCTCTCTGCAATGTTCAATAATTCATATAGACAATGTATAAAGAAAGCTTTGTAAATGTAATCCTAGCCACAGTAAAATAATATGCTAGAGAATAACTATAGCAAAATGTATGTGGATGTAATTAGAAAAATATATAATAATTTTAGATATATAATGCCTATTGATTGTTTTTTATGGCTTATCAACCCTTTGTGTGTGTTAAAACATTTTGGACTATAAAAATACTTTTTTGTGAGTGAATATTGCATTAAACTTTTTGATAAGTCATTTTCTTTTATAAATAATACTATTTAACCTGGATGAGAAGATGGATTCATTCTTTTCCCAAGAGTTTTTGTGCATAAGTGAATGTAATGAATTCAACTGGAATTCAAACTTTGCTGTTTGAGTTCTCATTCTACGCCACTGTCACATCCTTCAGTCACTTAAGTGCCATATGTGATACACGCTTGGGCAATCATGTCTCAAAAGAGACATGGCTTATTAAGTAGAAGATTTTCCCACAGTAAGTTGTCATTACTTTTTGCAGTAGACTTGTTGCCAACCAAGGCTATAGAACTCAATCTGCCCTACTATTTAAGTGACAGATTAATTAATACCTTTTCCAAGGGTATTTGTGTGTAAGTGAATGCAACAAATTCAAGATGAAATT
The DNA here is from genome assembly GCA_037127315.1 of Ascarosepion bandense. Lineage (NCBI taxonomy): Eukaryota > Metazoa > Mollusca > Cephalopoda > Sepiida > Sepiidae > Ascarosepion > Ascarosepion bandense. The sequence continues at coordinate 978,566 of JBBBDQ010001793.1, forward strand.
GAACTCAGCTCTTTGATTTCTTATTCTGAGCCGATATCCACTGCACTACAATGCATATCTTTTCAATGCCTAAAAAGTCTGTTCGGAAATAATTAACTGCACTAAAGTTGGTTATGGGACGGTCACCAAATCCTGGAGGTTTCTTTAAACTTATGTACACAATCTAGTTTTGTATTGATAATGCATTTTACAAAAAAAGCTAAAAACTCCAAAAGCTGTAGTTTACATTGATATTGTGTTGGTTCTTGTTTAATCACCAAAGTTAAGCAAAGTTGAACCTGGTCAGTAGCTAGATATGTGACTGCTTGGGAATACCATGTGCTGGTGGTGTGCTGAGTAACAGCTTGGAATGAGAAATTGGAGAGCTGAGTTCAAATTCTAGTCGAGTTTGTTACATTCATTTGGGAAAATGTTTGAATTCATCTCTTCTCAAAAATTAGTCTTTGGAGAAAAAAATATTTTTTCTAACACCTGGCTATCTTTAAAAAGAGAATGTGGTAACTAAGTATTAAGGTAAAAGCTGGTTACAAAGGCTTGTATTGGAATTAGGTTTGTGCTGCTTGCTTTTCTCAAATTTTCAATAGCACCTTGTATAGGAAATTAAAATTTCACACACAAAGATATAAAAAGTGATACTAGCACAAAAAGTGTGTTTGAGATATTTTGATAGATTCATGCTGAAGTTGGTAATGAAAATGAGAGTATTGTAGATCTGAGGTGTGTGTAGAATCCTTTACAATATAAACCATATTGCAGGTTATCTCTTTAAAGAATAGTGTGTAAATTGATTTTTTTTGTTTCTTTGATTTATAGACCTTGTATCACTACTTTGATAAGTAGATAAGAATGCAGATGAATGCTCATCCCTATATCAATATTGGCTTATCAGCCAACTCTCTTAGGTTATTATCAACAAGGAGGTTGTTGATCAACGCAAAAGGGTATAGTCTCTTGAGTGATAACCAGTACAGATTTGAATTGGCTTAGTCCACTGCTGATATATTGTTATTACTCACAGAATCAATGAGGCATTAGACTAGAAATACATTCCCAAGGGCAATCAAATTAAATATATCAAAGACCTTTGACAAGGTGTAGCATAGAGGGTTGTAACATAAGTTCTCTAGCTATGGAATCACTGGAAGAGGGTTTTTTCAATTATTAAATTCTTCCTAATGGATAAGACTTGGTTATTGACCCAACCTTCTTTTTTCTTTAATATGCCTATGAATATCCTCCAATCATTTGTGAATATTTATGCTGATAATGTAACAGTACGTAGATGCACCTCTAAAAGTCTAGATGACTAGAACCTGCTAGTTGATCTCTGCTCTGACTTACCTGTAACAATTCAATTAAGGAAAAAAACGGGCTGGTCACATTCAATATTTCATATATATGATCTATTGCTGAAGATGCTGGAAAAATGATTGTTTTCTTGTACTGCCTCAGTAAATACCTGACACCTTTGCTACCTTTACAGATCAGACCAAAAATAGTCAGTCAGTTAAGTGCCATGTGTTATACATGCTTTAGGCGATCATGTCTTGAAAGAGACATGACTGACTGGGCAGAAAATTATCCTGCAGTAGGTTGCCATTGCTTTTTGTGGTAGACTGATTGCCAACCAAGGCTATAGAACTCAATCTGTTCTGTTATTTAACCCATAACTGGGGGGAAGAGATGGATTAAAACCTTTCCCAAGGGTATTTGTGCGTAAGTAAATGCAATGAATTCAACTGGAATTTGAACTCGGCTCCCCAATTTCCCGTTCCGTGCCGATATCCACTGCACCACAACGCACATGTCATATCTCAGCTGGCCAGTCTTCGTTTTTTGGACCAGTGGTCAAGAGCGAGGGAAAATTTACTTGAAAATTTACTCCATTTTTTTAATAATCACCTTACGTAAACATAGCGTGAATTACTGATGGAAAACAAAAACTGAAATTTAATTAAAATTTCGAATGTTAGAAGGGATATAAACTTTTTTTAAAAATAATAACAACAAAATTTGATTTTTTTTCTTAATAATAGCATAAACATTTTGATGATAAAACTTTGTTTTCATTAAGTTTTAACATCATGATATGCTTTTTTTTGTTTTTTGTTTTTTTTGGCAATTGAGTGGAGGTACCTAAATTTGTAGTTTCTTTCTTCTGTTTGACTACAACCTCCATCTCATACATGATAAAAAAATAACAAATCTGATTTTCTCAATGATTTTTTATAAAAAAAAAATTACTTGTATAATTTGTTTTTCGGTGTGTGCTTGAAAGAAGTATGCGTGTTTTTTTTTTTTCTTTCAAATGTTCATTTTTACTTTTCGTAAGCAGAGAGGAAATATAGATGTTGAGTCAAGGATAATATTTTTCCAAATGAGTTTCTAAAAATCTGTGAGTGTCTTTAATCTTGGCGACAGAGACAGTTTGGCTCCACTCTGGAAGCGTTAATTAAACAAATGTTTTTACACTGACTGGGATGATAAAAGCAAGAGAGGAGCTTGTCAATCTAAATTCCATTAATCAGATTTTGCTTTGATGATTGCAGGATGTCCCTGTCTTTTGTTTTACCACACATTTTAACGTAAATCAGGTGCCATGCATAAGACCAAAGAGTTCAATAATGTCATTGTAGGTCATTCTAAGTAACTTGTGAATCTTCAATGGCATACTTTTGGGTTGTAAAAGGAATCAGATTTCCTTTTCCTATATTTGAAATGACACGTTTCATTGCGAGATTTTCAATCGACTGAGTCAGTCGGGTGAGTGAAATATCAAAGGCTGGTCTTGCGTACAAAAGTGTCTGTGCAGCCTTGTGGGTGATGGATTATTTCCACTCTACAATCACAATTTCCTTCAAATGAATTATTGCAAACCAATCACCAATATATTGCTATATCCATAGAAAAAATTCAAACATTCTACTTTCCTTAGTTTCATCAACTCTAACCCTCACAGCAAAGACCTACCACACTGAATACACTGATGCAAAGCACCTTCATTACTTTTTATATTCTATTGGTAAGAAATAGGTACTTGAACAGCTTCTTACCATGAACCATTACTTTGTGCAACCGACTTCCAAAAGGATCCTTTCCTGACCACTACAATCTTAATCTGTTTGAGTCTAAGGTTAACCATTACCTTCTTTACATATCTAATAAACTGTGCCTCTTACCTCTTACTGCTCATGCAAATTCCTTCAGTATACCTCTACCTTGATGAGTAGCTTTTGGGCCTTGTATATAGAGAGTACATTAGTTTAAAAAAATATATATATATATATATATATATAAAAGAGAAATAATCTATAACTTCTCAAGTCTTAAGATTAAAAAAAAATTTTTAATTTTTTAAAATACTTTGAATATTTTAAAGGTACATTAAATTAAAAAAAAATTAATCTAATAAAATATGAAAAATATTTTTAGAATAAAAAATTTATTTTTTATTTCAAGAGATTGTCTTTGACATTAAATCTAGTAAAAATAAATGCATATGATTTGACTGAGTAAATTCTTTTAACAGGAAGTGAGGCAGAAGGTTGGTGAGATGAGACTGGAAGCAGAGAAGGCATCAAAAAGCAAGTCTGAAATCATTGATGAATTACAAAATAGCAAGATGCATCAGGAAATGGCTGTTGCCTCGCTTAATCGAAAGGTTGGAAGTTTGGCTGTGGGCATGCAGAGGATCCTGTCAGACACAAAAGCATTCCAGAGCCTCCAGTATCGATTTGAGAAAGAGTTGGCTGAGATGAAGCACAATATGGGTGCTCTTTCTCTCCAAGTGCAAAACATTTTGGAACAGACGTCTCAGCTTCCTTTGGACCTAACCAGCATTAAGCAAAAGTCTGAAGCCCTCACGAAAGAGATGAACAATATAAGGAACAAAGATAACAGCCTAATGCAGGACCTGATGGCCATGAAAAGTGAAATGACTTCCACGCATCAGTCGGTTAGATATTTTGATGCTTTGTACTTTATAGTTTTTACCAATGTTTTTAATGAAGAGCGTCACTTATCTGAATGTTTGAATGTTTTTTTTTGTTTTTTTGTTTTTTTTTTTAACTCTTTACTTGGGAACTCATTATCTGTCTGATTTTTTAGTACTCCTTATTTGTATACCAGCAATCTCTATAAATAGTTGTAGAAGTCATCCTCTAAGTTTAATTGGAGTAGATAGACTAAACTATCGCCCGGTTCACACTCCACCCATGTCTATTGAACAGGTGTAGAGGCTCATCCCTTGTTCCCTGTTTAGGATGTGGTTTCCGGTTTTCTCTTTTCCAATCTTACTCTTATGTAGCCCCCTGCACATCAGTGGCGTTACCGCCTTGCTTGGGGTGATAGGATTTTAAAAAAAAAAAAAAGGTGTTCTTATATAAGGCTTTGTACAAAAGCAGACAATAATTAGGCCTAGTATTAGAGATTTCATTCCCATGTCAATGGTTGTCCTTAAGAATATCAACATGGAATTATTCCTGATCTTAGCAAAGTTATTCTAAGGCTATAGAAGCAGTCAAGCATATGCTGGTTGATCTTCCCCCTTCTAGTATAGACTCACCGGTACCCTCAGTATCATCAGTATAATGAAGAAGGTTGTTGAGAACTGAGATAGGGGCTACCTCATTTGTGGATTTCGATCAGCCTGATCCACTGCTGATGTCTTAATTGACATCTTGTCTCTTTCTTGTTTTTCCTGACACTTTGAAGCATTGGAAGCATCGTACTGTTGTGAGGGTCTTTTGTGGATGGTGGGCATGGGTCTCTTCTCATTGAACTGAGCAGTCCTTAGAAAAAAGATTCAACTCAAAACATTGATAACATCTAATACTGTTGCAGTATTTATCAGTTGGAGGTTTACAGGCGACAACTCCAATTGGTAAAGTGCTAGCCTCCACAGCTATTTCCTTAGTCACCTTTTAATCCTTTAGCATGACTCAGGGCTCAGTCGAATAGCTGACTTTGTCATTTTTTCAATCCTGGAGGATATACGCAACAATTGCTTGATGCAATCTGGCAATTCTGCTGGAAATCCACATGCCGATCTTTACTTTGATGTTCCAATGAATAGTCCTGCAAGCTTGAGAAGATGGCTTTATTGGACTTGTTGATGCTAACTGCACTAAGCATTTTAATGACATCCATCTCAACGAATAGTGTCCATGACTAACACATTAGCTTTCACAGGATCCATATCACCTACTGTCAGCATGATGATTCCAACACCACATCTGTGGAGAATTTTGCTGTCAACTGTTAGTATGTCTATCTTCTGTTGACTCCAGGGCATCAATCCACTTACAAGAGACCAAAACATTCAGAATCCACCAATGCAATGCACTTGACCCCATAATCTGAACTTTAATTATAGGGAGCACCTTTTTGAAACTATTTGGGGAGAGACTGGTGCTGATATCTTGCCCCTTTCTCCATTTCCTGGACACTTACACATGATGTGGTCGATCTCTTGGCATCTAAAACAGCACATAGAGCCACTGTACCCTTCTCCACACTGGTACTGACAATCTCTTGCAAAGTGGTGAAATTCCAGAGAATCTGTGACACCTGACCACACCTTGACTGGCAAGACATTGGGGGAGGTAAGGCTTGTATTGGCTTTAACTGGCTGTGTAGCTGTCGTGACTAGCTCTTCCTAGTCTTACATAATTGCTTTAGTTAGAAGTTGACCCACAGGCATATTGTCTATTTTTGACAATGCCCGGAGGTGTTGCTTTATGTGACTTGGCATTGTAGCCAAAAAAGTGGGTGCCATCCATATTTTAGATGGTGCTTCTCCAAGTAGCAGGACAACCCTTCAGAGATCAATCAGGAACCCCTCCACTATTTCACCAAGTAACAGTCAACTTTCAAAAGCCACAAATTAATCCATCAGGTTGTTAGTAATCAGAGCTTGTTTGACTTGCTTTACATCAGACCTAGCTGAGTTGCCTATATACTGCAAAGGCTCCACCTCTCAACCACAGAGGAATGACAAATCTTACTTCCTGAATGTTTCACAGCTCGCAAACGGGTTCCACCTTTTTGAGTCATTCAGCTATTAGGAGATTGGTTGTTGCTCCACTGAATTCTGGAATCAGCCAGATGTCAAACTGCCTGCCATTTTCTTAGTGCCAAATAGCTTGAAAAATTTTCTTATTGGTTAGCAGCCCTGGAATCAAACACTAAAGGATCCCAACACTGGATCACAACGAGCAGGGCATAAACAAGACTTCTACATGGGAACATCACTTGTACTGGACAAATGTAGCCAACACACCAGAAACACAAAGAAAGATGAACGAATTTCAAACAATGCTAGGTAACACAGACAGAAATCCTTGGTATCACCTGGTAATCCTCTTTTTTTTACTTTTTTTTTTTTTTTTTTTTTTTTAATCATATCACCCCAAGCAAGGCAGTGACACCATTGATGCACATGGGGCTACTTAAGAGTAGAATGATAGGAAAAAAAGAAAGCCGGGAACCACATCCTAAACAGGAAACAAGGGATGAGCCTTTTCACTTGTTCAATAGACGTGGGTGGAGTGTGAACCAGGCGATAGTTAAGTCTCTCTCTCTTCTTGAAAAATGTGCCTGTTTTTATGGAGCCCAAAATTTCAGCAGTTGGGTAGCAAAAGGAATCATTTGCATTGCTAACGCTGCTCAGCTAACAGTTTCGATTATTTCATGGGGCAGGTAGTAGACCCTTTCTCCATAACCAGATATCCTGGGGTTTTTAATGGCTCTCTTCCAGCGAGGCAGCCATTTGCTTTCTTTCTGTGGAGGCAGCACACTGAATGTTGTCTCTTTGACTGAAAAAATTAGAATTTTAGAATTTTTTTTTCATCTGTTACCTTCCCCCACCTCTACTTGATGTTAAGAAATTTTGTGAAATTAAATTTTCACCCCCTTAATATTTATATTAGTTAAAATCAGGACCCCTTGGATAATTTAAATGATGATTTCTTTTTGTAAAACAGAAACATTATTTACCAAAAATCTGCCCTGAATTGTAAAATAAAAAATGCAATGTAACTAAGATATTATTTAACTAGAAAAGCTTTCAATTGCTTTTATAAGATATATAAAGTACATTGTTGTCTTGAGAAAGAACTTATTTTTCAATGAATAACACATTTTTACAAGAACTGTTTTAATTTTTTTTAATTAGAAAGTTTGAAATCTTTTAAATTTCTGTATTAATTTCACTGTTTTAGATTTTATTAAATAAAAACTATATTTAATAATCATAAACTAAAAAGCTTAATACAATTCATCAAACAATATTTCTAGAAGAATTTAAATTTTTTTGTATGTGTATAAATGTGCTGATTTTTGTAGATATAGATGTTCATACATGACATTATTAGAAAATAATGAGTGATAACTATGGTAAATTTATAGCTGAAGTATCTAAAATTCAATAAAACATTAGATTACAGAGAAATTTTTGCTAAATTTTTAACATTACTTAGTACTTAAAAATGATACATAAAAGGCACTCAGATTATATTCTTCAATTTTGTTTTTTAAAGATAAAGCCCCCCCCCTCCCATAGAGCAACATTAGATAAACATCCATCTTTCATGGTGTTGTCACAACATGTCAACAGCTTAAATAAACAGCTACTGCTGTATTAAAAATTTCTGTAATAAAGTAAATAATGTTTCAAATCAGATTATGCTTTAAAGCAGCTAATATTCCTCAAATAAAGTTTCAGAAAAGTGTGTTTTATTTTTGAAAAGTTTCTTTTTTAATAAGGAGAATGACATTGTGATAAATTCAGGCTAAAAATGGTGCTGAAATCAGATTTTTAGCACAAAAAAACAAAACAAAACAAAAAACGAACTTGTTTCAGTCAATTTAAATTAGTTTTGAAATACAGCAAAGTATTTTGCTAATTGGAAATATTAAATGTAATCTATTAGCTTGAAATTAAAGCTAAAATAAAAGCTTCAAGAAAGATTTCAGTTTTAGATATTAATTTTAAAAGTGAGGTATTGCAAATCTATGGAGATATTTAATTTAATTCTGTGGAATTATGGTCTCTTGTAAGTATTTAGTGTCAGAAAAGCAATATTAATAAAGTTTGATTAGTGAAAGTGTATCAATTTTAAAATTGAGTACCCAAACCACTTATATAAACCTGCCTTAAATATTATAAATATTTATTTAGCTAAAATTATTAAATTAAAAAAAATCAAAATTTTATATAAAATATTAAATATTTCACTTAAAAAATGCTTTAATATACTTTTGAATTTAACATTTTTATCTAAAAACAATTATTAAAAAAACATTTTAAACAATTATTTTAATAAAAATATTAAAAAAAATAATATTATCACACAATACTTGAAATTCCATTTTCAAGGAAATTATTAAAAAAAAACTTCTTTTATTTATTTGACACCATAGTGGGACAGAAGTAATCCTAAGTCTCTTTCTGAAAATGATTATGCTTTGACAACATGTGCTACCGCAAAATGGCAACTGTGAAGTGATCCTAGCATGATAAATGTTACATTAGACACATATTCATTTTATTTATAAAATCTTATGAAATGGATTAACTCCAACATATTTTTAATTTATTTGTTTGAACATTATTTTTAATGGCTGCTCATATTTGAGTGGATTGTCTGGTTTTTTTTTTATAATTAAAATGTATTGGGTCCGACGCTCTTCCTTATTTTCATCAATGACCTCCCAGATGAGATCAGTTCCCAAGTAGGCATCTATGCAGACGACACCACAATATACTCCTGCACCAGTAAGAAACCTGTCGTGGCAGACAGACATAATCTCGCTGCTGACCTTGAACGGGATCTACACTCTGTGGTGAATTGGGGCAAGAAGTGGCTTGTCAACTTCAATGCATCTAAGACCAAGCTGTTGTCTGTCAACCATCACAGGCAACCTCTCCTGCCTCCCATAAGCATGGACCAAGCGATTCTCCTTGAAAGCAACACACTACGCCTCCTCGGCCTTACCCTCTCCTCAGACCTCAAATGGAACCACTATATTGAATCCATAGCTAAATCTACTGCTAAGAAGGTTGGGTCACTGTGCCGATCCAGGATGTTTTTTCCGCCTGAATCCATCCTGCATATATACAAGTCAACCATCCGTCCGTGCATGGAGTACTGCTGCCATTTATGGTCAGGCGCCCCTGCCGTTTTCCTCAGTGTTCTCGACAGGCTCCAAAGGGAGTCTGTAATGTGATAGGTACTGATCTGGCAGCTTGATTGCAGCCACTTCCCCACCGTCGAAATGTGACCTCCCTTTGTCTGTTCTATAAATACTTTCATGGCTTCTGCTCGGACGAACTTAAGTCACTGGTGCCTCCTCAACAGGTGTTTACTCGTGCAACCAGACTGGCAACTGGGTCCCACCCATTCACAGTCAGGTTAGCCAAATGCAGATGACAATTTTACTCCTGCAGCTTCTTCTCTCGCACTTCCCGCCTGTGGAACTCACTCCCATATTCTTGCTTTCCTGACGGCTACAACCTCCAGAAATTTAAATGCAATGTCAATACTCATCTATTAACCACCCCCGTATATCCTTCCCTTTCTCTCCACCTATGTATCTGTCATCGCACCTGCATTCTCAGCTTTCTATTGCTCCTTTCTAACTAGTTTGTACTCCTCACTCTTTTCTAATTAATCTTTTTACATTTATGTAGCCCCCAGCTCATCAGTGGCATTTCTGCCTTGCTCGGGGTGAAATGATTTAAAAAAAAAATATATATATATATATCTTATAAAAACAGAGTATCTTGTGTTGGATAGGAAATTAAGAATTAAAAGCAACCTTCCTCTTTACTTTTACAAAAATTCACAATGACATGTGCAATCCTGGTTTTGCCAAATAGAAAAAGGATTGATCATGTGCTTAAAGAAAAAGTAAAAACCAGATTTTGCAAGCAGTTGTTAAATTAATTTTCTGACCTATGGAAGATTTGCAAGATTTGAAAAGAGTTAGTGATCCAGTGTGAAAAATCTAGATGACTATAAATGACTTTGATCAGCATCAGTCAGTCACATGGAATCAGTAGAGATGACAAGCTAAAATGTAACAAGAAAGAAACTTCTAATCAACTTGTCCTCTTTCTCCTTCTTTCTCATGTGCTGATTCTTTTTACTTCTTCTTCTCCATGCAAAGACACTCCTACTAAACAAATGCTCATACATACATACTTATGCATAAACTCTTTCCAAGAAATTACTACTACAAACATTTTCTACAATTCTTGATACCCTTAACTTTCTTATTGAACATTAACTTCTACTAATTCTTGTTATTCTTTTCTTTTAATAAATTTCTATTTTAACATACAAAATGTATATATTTATTCTTTCACTCCTCCACACTATTTCACACAAATTTCAATCTACAACCTTCTGCTGCCAACAACCTTTTGATGAAAACTTTGATAATTCTGATGATAATAATGAATAAATCTGTAAGCTGTAGGGAGTTCGGTTATTTTTGACACAAGGCTGAATTATTAACCATAACCATCTCCTACATCTTCAATCTACTCATATACGAGTATCCATTAAAATTATTGTGTAAACAAATAAATTAAAAACATATTCATTTATCAATATGCAAGATGTGAAGGATAAATTGTCTAAATTACACAAAAATGAAAATAGCACTGACATTATCAATATATCAAATTTACCAAAATTACTCAAAAATATCTTGAAATACTAAAGAGTAAATTTATTCAATAAAATCACCATTGGCTTCAACCATAATCTCCAGATGACTTTGGAATCTCCTGCAACTCTTCTGGATGGTCTCCTTGTTTAAGTTGTTGAATGCTGCCATAATCCTTGCCTTCAGTTTATATTTGTTGTCACTTACTCAACTGTGTCCTACACATAATAATCAAGGGGGTTGCCGTCTAGAGAGTTAAGTGGTGAGATGTAAGGGGTGATGTGGTCACAGAAATTGTCTGACAGCCATAACTGGGTTCCCATGCTGTATAGTATGGTGCAGATTCCTGTTGCTAAACATTTGTCTTCCAGCAGCCACCCTCTTGATCCATGGTTGCACTACCTCCTCAGGGCACTTGATATTAGCCTCTGTGTTGAGTCTGAGACTCTGTAGCAAGATGAATAGAGACATAATGTCACCATCACTAATAGTCACACCAAACACTATGTTGTTGACTGGATATTAGGTATTCATCACTCTTAATACATGTTTTGGGAACACAGCAAATCAACAGTTGTTCTAAAATTATATTGGAGTTTACGGTGTGAATGTAAAGCATTCCATCATACCGTTTCCAAATTTCTGGTGGAGTGAATTATGTCATGGCGCTTTTTTTCTTGCAGAAGGTGCCCAACTGTCACTATTATAGTTTGCAGTTAAGAGAATCAAAAACAAACAACACACATGCATAAAATTAAAATATAAAATAGTGACAATTTACACATCATACATTGCTTTCAAAAAATGTTTTTCTCCTTTTGTTAAGCAAGGTTAAAAGCTGTTTTGGATTGTAAAATTCAATCTGGTTTGAAATGAATAATGAAATTCTAATGATATTAATAGTGCTTTTATTATAAGAAAACATTTGGTATTCATTCACTAAGCTACCAGTGTTGTTCTAGTTCCTCTTTTCTTCATTCTCTGGCCATTGAACTGGAATCAAAATGTATTCATTGACTGAGCACGCTGTGGCTGAAAATTTTAATCATTCTTTTTAAAAGAATGGAACATAGCTATAAGTTCATTGTTATTGCTCTTTTCAGTGTTAATGTGGGCTTTTTTTGTAATTTTTTCTTGAAGTAATTTGGAGCATCAACATCTTGATTATATTTTCTCTTTAGGTTACACATACTATTCATTTTAGTTGTTTTTGTCATTGGAAGTCTTTTAAGTGGTGTGGTTTCTCTTATTTAGTAAAATCTTTTATTTCTGATACTGATAATGTTTAATAATAAAATAATTAACCTAAAATTAAATTTTGAGGTCAAATGGCGCTGTAGTTGTGCATTGTAGTCCAGTGGATATCGGCTCGGAACGAGAAATCGGGGAGCCGAGTTCGAAATCCAGTTAAATTCATTGCATTCACTTACGCACAAATACCCTTGGGAAAGGTATTAATCTGAATATTCCTTCCAGTTATGGGTTAAATAACAGGACAGATTGGGTTCTATAGCCTTGGTCGGCAACCAGTCTACCGCAGAAAGCAATGGCAACCTACTGCAGGATAATCTTCTGCCCAATCAGTCATGTCTCGAAAGAGACATGATCGCCCAAGCGTGTATCACATATGGCACTTAACTGACTGACTGTATAGCGCTGACGATTACAAATTTGTTTTGGCTAACCGAATTCTTCCTTTATGGTCTTGAGTTTTTGCTAATGTATTGTTTTAATCACTCCTTTAATCAAACTGACACACACACACAAAATAGAAAATAGGAATAATTTTACTTTTCCAAGGAAATGGCTTCAAGAAAAAGTAAAGAAAAATGAATACTGTATTTTTCCAGTCATCATTTTTCTCTTGACAAAGGCTGAAGAATGGATTTGACACTAAATGGAACAAAGAGTAGTAGTAGTAGTAGTAGTAGTAGTTCAGTTATTTTCTGTCTTAATTGTTGTACTTTTATTGTTTTCTCTCTTTAATAGTATATTTTGCTCATATTCTTTAACACTCAGTAACCTCTTGCATCTTAGTGGCTTATTGCCTTGTTTGTGGTGAAATGATTAAAAAAAGAAAGTTGTTCAAACAGAATCTGGATTGCTAATGACTCTTCTCAAAAGTTGTAAAAATTAGCTGAAACAATTATTGCAGAATGTGATTCACTTTCTCCATAGGCAATAATTTTCAAGAAAATTTTAACTCTTCCACTTGCTTTTCAAAGACGTTTAAGAAAACATTTGCAAAAGAAGTCATTGTCCAAAGCTTCTGTAACAACTTCAATAAGTAATGGCTTTTTTAATTTTTTTCATTAATGCAGAACTTTTCATTAGATGTTTTTATTGCTTGTGTTGTAGCTGGAACCCCAACTTAAGGAAATCAAAATGTCGCAGGCTACAATCATTGAAGATATGTCACACTTGGGCAATTCAGAGGAAAACAACCGGAAGAAATTGACAGAGCTACAAACCAGAATCGACCACAACGGGGAGGACACCAAAGATACAGTGACATCTGTAAACACACTTCGTACTCAAACGCGGGCAATGGAACAGACAATAAAAGAAACACAGACTGACATAAGCAAGCTTAATGAGGTCTTAGAAAATTTTTTCTTGACTCTCGTTACTTCGTTCTTCTTCCAATGCCCGTACATATGCCCTTAGACAATAAATGACTTTTTGAACTAGGTATAGTGAAAAATAAAATTAAAAATATGTCAATATTTTTCAAGTCTAACAAATGTTACGACCTAAGGAAGGCATAAAGAATGCTAATCTACAAAAATTATTTACCCACAAATTTTCCCTTATTTTTTACAAGTGGACAAGTCTATTCAACCCTTTAGCATTCAAACCTGCCCTGTAAATATCGAATCTTAATGTGACTTTCTGCATTATTTGCAATAATGTCATCATATATTATGTCAGAGTATAAAGGGGAATGTTACATTGAGAGTTGATACTTATAGGGCAGGTGTGGGCAGTTCGAATGCTATAGGGTTAAGCTGTGTGCATTAAAAGGTCCTCATTTGTGTAATGAGTTTTGATAATTTCCTGAAGTCACAAGCTAAATATCTCTGGTGGTAGGGGAAAAAATACACCCAGTATTAATTTAAAGTAAATATTAATTTAAAATGTGCTATTAGTAAGATTTATCATTCAGTCACTATGTTGTGGACTGAAAGTAATAAAGGGTATAGTCAGTGGTCAGGAATTAATGCAAAATGTTACTTACAAAATGAGGCATTGCTAACAGAACATGGTTGTATGCATTGTGCAAATGCATTGCAAACATTTTTACTATTGAAATGCATTGGGGATGAAGAAAAAGGGATTGTTAATGGTCAGGAATTAAAATCAAGCATTACTAACTGAATATGGTTATACGCATATATTCTTCATGTAACTCTTGTTAACTCATGTTACAAATGAGTGGGGAGCATTGTTAATGGTCATGAATTATTTACTGACTTAATATTGCTATTATATGCAAAATATAAAGGCATTGCTAATTGTTTTACTATAGAAATTCATTACAGTTGTTGAAAAGGGTGTTGATCAGTGGTCAGGAATTGATGCTAGTATTACTGTTAGAATAGATCCATTACAATTGTAAAGCATATGAATTTCTAATTTTAATGTGGGAGTGTATTACTAAAGCATTTGTTAGAGAAATGTATGTATTGCACTCTTGCTATAATGTATTACTAATAATTTTACTGTAGAAGTACCCTTGGGAAAGGTATTAATCTGTCTCTTCCCTCCAGTTATGAGTTAAATAATAGGACAAATTGGGTTCTATAGCCTTGGCTGGCAACCAGTCTGCCACAAAAAACAATGGCAACCTACTGCAGGATAATCTTCTGCCCAGTCAGTCATGTCTCTTTCAAGACATGATTGCCCAAAGTGTGTTTCACGTATGGCACTTAACTGACAAAAAAGAAAAGGAGAATTGTTAGTGGTCAGAAATGAAGACAAGTGTTACTGACAGAATAGGGTTATTATATGTATCATGTAAATGTATTAGTGTTGATTTTACTAAAATACATTGCTATTGAGTTTGTTTTTTTTTTTTCTTACTGTTTTTGTCTTTGTCAACAGTCGTACCAGAATCTGCAAACATCTAATGCTGAAGTGCAACAGCATATCACTCTGGTGAAGGCAAAACAGGGTGAAGAACACACACGCCTTATGAACACCGCAAACAAAGTTGAGAAGACGACAAAATCCTTGGAATCAATTACTTTATCACAAAGTGACATTAAGACACAGATTGAAGAAATGACCCTGAAGTTGAATGATATCCAATCTGAATTGGCCACTTTGAAGGCTGCTCAGGTAAAGACAAAACTTCTACTACTTTCAATGTCTTCATGTGCTTTCAATTCTGTCAAAAACACATTAGCAATATTTTAAATTTCCTGTTCTTAAAACAAAAAAGTTATGATGGCTGTTAACTGTAAAACTCTAACTTTGAACAGTAGAAATTAGTCCTGTTTTGAATAAACATAATGGAATTTTAATTATAATTTTATCATTCTGGTATTGTTTTAGAAATCAGAAATTGCCACTTTGAGCTAATGTTCTGTTGCCCCTGGGACAACATTAATTTCAAACCTTCATGCACAGGCTCTGATACAGAGATTGATGGATAGTATAATATAGATAGGTAGGTACTATGGACAGACAAATGTATGGGTCCTAAGTGTGAGAGTGATGGATAGACAAAAATGAAATGAGATTGATAAATTATATATAGACTGTCTTTTCTACAAGTATTTTCATGGCAACTGCTCTGACAAACTTTTTTGCCTGGTTCCCCTACCACATGTATTTATGTGTGCTACTAGGTTGGCATTAAGGTCCCACCGTATTAGTGTTGAAATAGTTAAATGTAACAATCTCTTCTGTTCTAACAATTACTTTTATTGTATTTTCGGTTTGCTTGCTTCGTTGATCTCCAAATATCTTAAATGCAATGTCAATTGCCATCTTCTATCTCCTTGATTCCCATTTTTTATCCTTTTCTTCAACATCCCCTGTACCTTGTTTTTTCTCTCACTGTAACCTCCTGTATACCAGTGGTGGTTTTGCCTTGCTTGGGGTGAAATGATTATAAAAAAAAAAAAAGACTAACAAATTCTTTTTCCACAGGAACCTATTGCCAAGATCACAGACCTGCAAAGAACCCAGGATAACATGCAGTTGAAATTGAAACGCGTCATGAAAGAACAGGCTGACACTAAGGAGAGGTTGATTAAACTGAAATCCTCTGCTGATTCCGAGATGGATGAGATAAGCCGCCAAGAACTGAAGCACCTTTCCGAGCGATTGGATGATGTGGAAAGTGCAGTTGAAAAGCTTAGAGTTTCGGTACACAACTTGAATGCCAGAATATCAAAGGTTGGTAATGGTGTCTGCTTTTGGCTATGCCAGATTAATTTTATTAATCTAGTGTAACTGTCAAGTTGTTTTGTAACCTGTTAGGGTTAACAAATTACATCCTCACTTCCCTTTGCAACCTTAGTAAGTTCAACGAATAACTCAATGTTAAGTTTTTTAACTTCTACTTTAGTAAATTCATTTTGTAAAGACACAGATACAAGTATAATTACACCTTCAAACAATAGTACATTAGACACTTATTCTTCTCCGACTCTACCCTCTCTAATCACTCTATCCCCATATATATTTTATTCTATGTGTCACATAATCCCAGCAGCACAGTACCACTAATTACTTGAGAACAGGGTTGACAGTATTTACTCCCTGGTGATCCGTGTTTGAACATAAGTGTCGACAATGACACATCATTCTTATATGACAAGCTATTAGTATGAGACAGTTCAGAAAGTTATGTCGGATTTATGAAAATGGAATTTTAAAAAAAGCAAGAAAAACAAAAGAGTCTTCATTATCAGCATTGATAAATATCCACTGTGAAAATAATTTATTCTTTCTTGAAACAGTCTAGGATTCTAGATAAAAAAATCCACTTTTGTGATGGTGAAATTAATCTTTTTTTATACAGGAAAGATTCAGCATTTATTGAACAAATAGAATTACTGGTGATTGAACTTGATAAAAATTTTTCTCTTAAAATAGTTTTTGAGGAAAATAGGCTTCTCAAGTCCACTATCACTATTTCTAGTATTGATGGAAGTTTCTTTCCTTACCTTTTGTTATAGGTAGTAGACAAAGTAAAAAAAAATTTTATCTTTATAGTTACATATGCTGTCTATTTTAGTTATTGCAGCTCTTGAAATTCATTAGCTAACACATCACTTCTGTTGTTAAATAAAGTTAGGTTGAGTCTTGGCTTAGAGATGTATATGTGTGTAGGATGTATAACAGTAACTGAAACAAAGTGGAAAATCTGTATAAGATGCGTCTTGCTGAGAGCGTCTGCTATCTCTGGCTTCCTCAGATTAGAATGAAATAAGACAAAACTGTATGTAAAAAAAACATTCATTTTTCTGATGATAAGTGGGGGGGTCATAAATCAAATTACATTATTGCATCCTTACAGTTTTGTCTTTCATTCATTCTAACCTGAAGAGGCCAGAGAGAATAGATGCTCATGACAAAATGTGTTCTTTATAAATTTTCCATTTTGTCTCATCATCTTTATATATAGTGTATCGAGGCAGCAAATAATTTTCTAAACATATACTTTTAAATAATCTAGACAATGAATGTCTATTATGTTTAATCATGAGCCATTCTAAACGTTGTATTTTGGCTTTAATTTCAGTTGAAAATAAAGACAAAAAATCTCCAAAATTTGGATAATTTTTTATTAAGTTTGTTCTAAGCTTTTGGCTCACATGAGCCATCTTCAGAGAGATTATTAAGACAGTAACACAATAACATCCACCATCAGTGACGATTTTATTTTGTGTTGTCATATAAAGGATTGATATTTGGTTTTTTATACATCCACCCAAAATCTAACCTCCCTCCTTCTATCATCAAACATATACCCTCATCAATAGAACACAGAATTAGTAGAAACTCGGCTAATGAGGAAGTGTTTAATAAGCATAGCAATTTTTATAATACTGCATTGAAAAATAGTTGATACATAAACCCAAATATTAAATATGCAAACAAGAAAAGTAACCCTCGAAGAAAAAATAGAAATAGGAAAATCATCTGGTACACACCCCTTGCAACCAGATGGCAAATTGGGAAGAAAATTCCTCGAGTTAATTAGGAAACACTTTCCGGAAAAAAATCCACTAAGTAAGATCTTTAATAAAAACACTATAAAATTAAGTTACAGCTGTATGAACAATCTAGAAAAAATTATAAAAAACCACAATAATAATATTTTAAGAAATTTCAACAAAATCAGTAAAAACAACCAGACAACAGAAAATAACAATTTAGACAAGAAAAAATGTAATTGTAAAAACCCCATAGACTGTCTGCTAGAAAACAGGTGTTTGACGGAATCGATAATCTATCAATGCGAAATATCAACAAAGGAAAACCCAAACAATATAAAAGTCTATATAGGGAGTACTAAAAACACTCTAAAGCAGTGAATTTCCCAGCATACCTCTTCATTTAATAATAGCAAATACAGAAGTAGAACATCCCTATCGAGATATTGGTACCTAAAGGAAACAAAAAAAACACCCACAATAAAGTGGAAAATTCTAAAAGAAGCTAAAACATGTAAGTCCTTAAATGAACCATGTTCATTATGCTTATATGAAAAACTATTTATTATTAGATCCCTTAAAAATAAAAATTTATTAAATAAACGAAATGAAATTAATGTCGTATGTAGACATTGTAAATTATTCACATTAGAAAATGGATAAAACCTAAATTAAATAAATGCATATAACCAACAAGTACATAAGAAAAATAATCACTGACAAACTAGGTAAAAATAAAACCAAAAATAGAATACATTTTTTTAAAAATAAATCCCCCCATTTGTATCATGAAAAAACTTTTACAACAAATGGATAGATGGAACAAAAAAATCGCAGCTTAGGATTTTTTTTGGAAAAAAATCTTTTCTTTAACAAATACACTAAAAAGGATAAGGAAAGAATAGGGGATTGGTACTCAAAAGGAATATCACATCAAATGTAATAAAACTGAAGGGAAAATGATAAGATCAGATTAATGGGAGGTAAAACATTAAGGAAAGGAAACAGACAAGGGAAGAATAGGGTCAAGGAAAAAGAAAAAAGAGGAAAAAGAGTTGGTTAGCATGTATTCTTTGGGGTCAAACCCCA
>JBBBDQ010001793.1:1000000-1015555 GCA_037127315.1 Ascarosepion bandense
TACCCCAGTTCATTGATGGTTTTGGTCCTTTACAAACATCATACCTTCTCCCCAGGTTGACCCGCCCAAGGTTGATTAGGCCCCAGCCTGTGTCCTAATCTCTGCTTGCCACGTTTTTAAAATGCAAGATGTTTTGTTTTGGTTGCATAGAAGAAGAGGATAAAAATTTCTTGAACAAAGTCATCCACAAAAAAACAAAACAGAACTGAATGTGTAGTGATGATAATGTGTATATAAATGGTTCAAATAAATATTGGATGGGTAGTCGAAGTAAAAAGATTAAAAAATCTGTCTCAATATATATATATATATAGATCTACTGTGTCTTAGATCTCTTGACCACAAATGACCAACAGTCCAAATGAAGTCAAATCAAACCTATATAACACAATTTTTAATTCACGTAAATAACCATATCTGCACTGAAATGTATCATAATGTCAACATCAAATTATTTGTTTGAACATAATTTTGATCGATACTAGTAATTAAGTAGATATTCTGTTTATAATCATACAGTACATATATATTTATTTCTACCGGTCTG
Organism: Ascarosepion bandense; assembly: GCA_037127315.1. Taxonomy (NCBI): domain Eukaryota; kingdom Metazoa; phylum Mollusca; class Cephalopoda; order Sepiida; family Sepiidae; genus Ascarosepion; species Ascarosepion bandense. The sequence continues at coordinate 1,000,548 of JBBBDQ010001793.1, forward strand.
ATTATTTACAATCCTGCCAAATGACTCACATTTTCATAATAAAAGTTTATCATAAATAATCAGGCTGGTAGAAATATATATGTACTGTTTGATTATAAATAAAATAATGTTCAAACAAATAATTTCAAATTGTTGATTATTTATAACCATTTTGTTAATGTTTGTAATTTTGTTAATGTTTACATTTGTTGACATTACAATGCATTTCAGTGCTGATGTGGTTATTTATGTGAATTGAAAATTGTGTTATATAGCTTTGATATATATATATATATATATATAATGTTATTTTTATTTTTTTAGAAACATCATGTGAAGGTCCATGAGAAAACCAATGAGAAAGGTCTCAGTAAAGTACCAGTGAAACCTCCAAGGCCTACGTAAGTAGTTAATTTTCTTTGGATTTTTTTTACTGATGATGGCATTTGTGCTTTAAACAGGAAAGTCAATTGCATATTAAATCCAATGAATAGGGCAGGTTAAGATTCTAAGTGTTGGGACAACTTTGAGGGCTTACTGCCTATCATGTTGAATACACCGGATCTTGCTTGCTCACCGAAGTTAAGCAACGTTGAGCCTGGTCTGTACTTAGATGGGTGACCGCTTGGGAATACCAGGTGCTGTAAGCGTATAGTGACGGATGCACGTTGTGGTGCAGCGGATATCGGCTCGGAAAGAGAAATCGGTGAGCCGAGTTTGAATTGCAGTTGAATACCATGCATTAATTTAAGCACTAGTAACCTTGGGAAAGGTATTAATCCGTCCCTTCCCTCCAGTTATGGGTTAAATAACAAGGGTAGGACTTGGGGACCCTGCTCTTAAAAACAAATCCCAATGAATCTTGATACTCGAAAAGAAAAAATGTTGTAAAAATAAAATAACCTTACCCAAAAAATCATTGGTTATGACCTTAAATGATCCCATAAGTATTGATAGGTCATTAAACCTCGAAATAAACAAACAAACAACTTTGAGGTGCCAGTCTGTTCTTACATTGAAAAGTTTATGCATTTTCAGTACTTGACCAAAGAATAAATGTAGATAAATCCAAGTAAAATGAGCTTGACAGGCTATCGAGACTTTTGGATAAGTCTTTTGCCTGCATGAATGTTCATCTTGGTATTTTCAAAATTTACTACATTACAACAATTCATTTGTGTATCCAATATGCTGTTCTGCATACTTTCATCTCAGTAAAGTCTACTTAGAAGCACAAAGTCATTTTAACAATTGGTGGTGATACAATTATTTATATTTATTGAATTTAGCTTTGTATAGCAGATGTGCATTTTGGTGCAATGGCTCTTGGCTCTGAATGAGAAATCAGAGAGTCAGCTTTGAGTTCCAATTCGTTTCATTCTCTTACATGCAAATACCCTTGGGAAAGGTATTAATCCAGCCCTTCTTCCTCCAGTTATGGGTTGAATAGCAGGACAGATGGGGTTCTATAGCCTTGGTTGGCAACCAGTCTACTGCAGAAAGAAATGGATACTTACTGTGGGAAAAATCTTCAAAAGAAACATGATTGGCCAAACATGTATCACGTATGGCAATTAACTGACTGATTGAATCTACCATAAAACAAGCGTGTTTCTATTATACTTACTGTTATAATTAAAAAAATATAAAGAAATAGAGAAAAATTAGAAGTAAAAAGGTTGTTTTGTGCTGGTTATTTAAGTAAGGAGGTTATTTTTGCCTTCAGAGTCAATATTCATAATCCTGACTTTTACTATGATTATGGAAGGTACACAACTATTTCATGCCCAATACAGACCCTGTAAGTAGAATACTGATAGAAAAAAAATTGTGAACTTTGCAAAACTTGACTGGTGTGAATATTAACTGCTGAGCATGCATCTGTGTATATATCATGAGTTGGTAGAATAAATTAATGGCCAATATTGATGACTTTCCTAGTCTCTTTGCAGCAAACTCAATCATTCAATTTGTACAAATAGAATTATCAACTGGGAATATTCAAATGATTCATTTCAGTTAGAACAACATTAAATCAAAATGTGCCTATTTTATATTTTCACCTGAATTTCTGGGATGAGGAGTTATCTTTATTTACAATATATTTACTTTATAGTAAGGTTCATTCTTCTGTACAAGGCCTGGGGGCAACTTGAGGTATAGAGTTATGTTAAGTAGCAGTTTAGGAGAGGAAGAAAAACGGTTAACTAGACTTGAACAAGTTAAGATTGTATTGATCAGGAACACTATTTGGGAGCAGTGGTTCATGGGAAAAAGCTGCTCAAGGGGAACTCACTTCTCACCAATGGAATATGGAGGGAAAGTGGGTGGTTTGCTACAATGTGAGTGACATGCAGCCTATTGACCACATTTTTGTTATTGCTATCACATTTTGGACGTTGTATCCTCTGGCCTTCATCAGGTGTATGACAATTTTGGTAACCTACAGGGAACTTTGAACAGAACCCTTTATTTAAATCTACAGGGGTAGATTGTCATTTAAACTATTTTCAATGTCCAGACTATTGTCTTTATCTTTATATTCACAATGTTTCAGCTGTTGTATGCTTTGTCCTTCTTCAGGGGATATGCATTGTAATTTCAAACTGAACCCTTTATTTCGGCCACTGGGGTAGATTGTTCTCATTCCGCATGCCATGCTTTTTCTGGATATCTCAGTTTCAGTTATTTCCCTTTAATAACTCAATTCTCCAAGTTTTCGTTCACCTCTGCTGTGGCCAGGTATTGAACTCACAACTCTTTGGTTGACTCAAAGAGTTACATTACAGGGTTACATTAAGTACCAGTTTATGCAGTCACTAGATTACTTCAGCCAAAACTTTTATCTACTGTGTTTTTGGGAACAAGAGCCTAAACAATGTAAATAGTGTAAATAATTCAGTCAGTTAAGTGGCCTGCGTGATATACGCTTGGATGATCATGACTGACTGGGCAGCAGATTTTCCTATGTAAGTTGCCATTACTTTCTACAGTAGACTGGCCGTCAAACAAGGCTACAGAACCCAATCTGTCCTGCTATTTAATCCATAGCTGGAGTGAGAAGAGACGGCTTAATACCTTTCCCAAGGGTATTTGCATGTAAGCGAACGAAATGAATTCAGCTGGAATTCAAACTCGGCTTTCCATTTTCTTGTTCTGAGCTAATATCCACTGTATCACAATGCACATTGAAAATAGTTACAATAACTTATCTCAGAAATATAGACAGATAGGATAGATTGTTCTCATTCCACTGCCCATCTCTAGGAATATCTCATCTAATTCTTCTTTCAGTTTTTGTTCTCCCCCATTTCCAGAGTTCAAGTACACACTTCCCAGCACAGGGATGGAATTCACAATTACTATATCCTTAAATTCATGAACTAACTTTAAACCTCTAGGCTATTGTTCTGTGGCCAAAATGTTACGATAACAGCGAAAAAGTAGGCGGTGCAGGAAATATGTCCAATACTTGCTGGCAACATTATCAAACTGAAGGATTCTATTAAAATTATGCAGTTAAAATATTGTTGTGGTGGTGGGGATGAGGATGGAGGTATAGTTTTAGGAGGAAAAGGATTTTTAAAATATCATAATTCCAGACATATGTTAAGGGTAATAAGAATTAAAAAAAAATAAATAAATAAAAAGCTCTAATTTAAAAATTGGAATGGTTCCAATGTCTAAAACGGTGGTTTTCGCACTTTTCAGCTCGCGTCCACCTACTACCAAAGGAAGCACCCAGTTTATGAAGTCCCTTAAATCCAAAGTTTCCAGTGTTCACCCCAACTATGCAAATGTACGCCCCTTTTACACCAAGGGGCTTTATGGTAAATAAATATTTATGAACATTCTAGAAATACTTTAAAGAAAAAAAAATCTCATTTTTTAAAAACCTGTACAAAGTGCAGCTGACAGGGTGTGGTTTATTTGTGTACATCATGTAAGGATTGAGACTGGAATTTGTTGATCGGCATTCTGAAAAGTAGACATGGTGGATCATGACTCATTAGATCAGAACAGGATCTAATTAGAATATAGCTTAAGCATGAAATAAAATTGTTGCATTACATTTAACTAAGAAGAATTAAATGATACTGTATATTCTTTATCATGGATAGTGGGTAGGGGAACATGAACAATCTCACTCCAATGAATAAAGTATTTGATTTGAAAGACACCTAAAAATGTCAAAACATTATGACTCTTATAATTGAAGAGTCTGAGTAAATCACTTAAGCACTGTACTAGATTGGCAGCTAGGTCTCAATTTTGCTGTTGAAATTACTAGTTGTTACTGTAAGTTCTATGCTAAGAGTTTCTTCTCCAGCACTCCTCACTTGTAGAACGCTCTTCTGGCTTCTTACTTTACCGTAAACTTAAAAAATTTAAATACAATGTCAGTCATTACTTTTCTCCTTGAATTCTGTCCCTTTTATTGTTGTCTCTATTTCTTTAATTCTCGGTAACCTCTTGCATCTTAGTGGCTTTAATCACTTTGGTTGGGATGAGAGAAAAAAAATCTATGTGTATAATAAGATCTGACATTTTCCTGTGAGTTTTATATTGTCAGATAATATAAACCTTGCAAAAACTTCTTGAAATTACTAAGCTGGTACCTCATAAAAAGCTAAGTGATGTAATGAATATATAATGAACATGGACACACTTTGGTTCCCCTTCACTGGAATGTGATTAGCTGGTATCAGCCATATATACAGATGAAGGCAAGGATGTTGATAGAGTGAGTGCGTGAGATCTAGAGATCTATCACCAGAGGTCAATTGACTACGCCTATGTCTCAGGACACTGCATACAATGATTACAATTATGGAATAGATTGTTCTACCGGATTACATTTGCCTTAACCACTTAACAACCTCGTATTGATATATATTCCATTCCAGGACATATTACTAAGTGATAAAATGGCCACAAAGAATGCACTAAATGAAGACAGTGCAAAATGATAATTGGCAAGAGTAGACAACCACAATTATGGCACGAAAATGGTGCCAAAATATATTTAGGGAGGAGAGGAGAAACATAATACAACATATTAATGCTGACCATGCATTTTACCTTTTGGACATTATGAACCAATTTACCTAAAAATTGAAGAGTATCTTGAGATAACAAAGTTCGTACAAATTATGTTCATCATCAGAGGCTAAATATTATTACTATGATAATAGTAATATTAGCCATTTCCCTACAAGGAAATGTTTGGCATTCATTGACTGGTCAGCCAATATTACTTTTGATTGAAATCTTTTTCATAAACATTTGCTGTTAATGTTCTTTCCAGTATTGATAGGAGTTTTCTTCCTGGCTTTTTGTTTGAAGCAGAGGGGAATATCAGCATTTTGATTATGTCATTATTCTCTCTTAGTAGGTTGTATTTTGGCTGGTTTGAAACTAATATCCTCATTAAAACAAACTTTCAAAATTACTTTAAATTATGAATATTTATTATAAAATAATTTACCTCAAAATTGAAGAGCTTAAGATTACAAGGCTGACATCTATTATGTCTATTATCAAAAGTTAAATTTTAAAATTATTTCCAGTCATCTATTATTCTGAGCCGCTCATCAAAGGTAAGGTGTTGAAAGTATTTGCAGTCATATAAGCTACGATAAATCAGGTCTCTTCAAAACCTCTCTAGAATTTAGGTTAATTGGCAAAAGAAATTGGGGAAAGGATCCAAAAGGATAGCGTGACAATGTTCATCGAAGGTCAAGTCTTGTTCTAACAAGGTTAAATTTGGCTGCTCAAAGCTGCAATCTTTGGAGAGAACCATCTTATATTGGTCTGCAATCAGGCATATTTGGAGATAGAAAAAGATAAGGGCTTAACTGCCTGTACTTATAAAATCTTTCTCATAAAATAATTATTCATGAAAATAGGTTTTTCAAGTCCATTTTTTATTAATGTCCTTTCCAGTATTGATAGGATTTTCTTTCCTGATCTCTTTTTTGAAGCAGAGTAGAATGTCAGCATTTTGATTATGTCATTCTCTTAGGCATTTGTATTTTAGCTGGTTTGAAACTAATATCCTCATGTTTAAAACAAAGTTAATTTAAACTACTAATATTCATTCTAAACTAATTTACTTCAAAATTGAAGAATTTCTTGAGATAACAAGGCTTTTACCGATTATGTCTGTTATCAGAGGCTAAATGTTATAACTATAGCAATGGTAATATTTGGCATTCATTGACTGGCCAGCCAATATTGCTTTTGATTGAAATTTATATAAACTTATAAAAAATAATATGTCCATTGTCAAAAGCTTAATGTTAAAATTATATCCAGTTACCTATCATTCCGAGCAGTTATCCATTATACCACCCGCACATCCTGCCTCTCTTCAAAAGTAAGGAGTTAAAAGTATATACAGTCATAAGTCACAATAAATCAGATCTTTTCAAAAACTCTTTAGAAGTTAGGATAATTGGCAAAAGAAATGGAGGAAAGCAACCAAAATGATGGTATGACTGTTCATCTATGATCAGATCTTCTAACATTGTTAAATATGGCTGTTCAACACTGAATACCTTGGAGATATCAGTCTTCTGTTAATCTGCAATCTGATATATTTGGAGACAGCAAAAGATGATGGAAGATATGTCAACCTGTATTTGTTTTTAGTACTGAATGGATGCAGTAAAGCTGATTAAATAATACAATAGGATATTGTTTTTGCCCTTAGTATTAAATAGTTCTAAAAAAAAACCTGAAACTAATATACTTTCTAATAATCTATTTATTACTATTACAATGTGCGTTGTGGTGCAGTGGATATCGACTTGGAACAAGAAATCGGGAAGCCGAGTTTGAATTCCAGTTGAATTCCTTGCATTCACTTATGCGCAAATACCCTTGAGAAAGGTATTAATCTGTCTCTTCCCTCCAGTTATGGGTTAAATAATAGGACAGATTGAGTTCTATAGCCTTGGTCGGCAACCAGTCTACTGCAGAAAGCAATGGCAACCTACTGCGGGATAATCTTCTGCCCAGTCAGTCATGTCTCTTTCGAGACATGATCGCCCAAGTGTGTATCATGTATGGCACTTAACTGACTGACTATTGTAAACTTACTAAAAGGAGTGTGATGTTCTAGAAGGTTAAAAAGTATTAAGCTTCACCCACATGAAAAGAGGTAAAGGAATAATAAAACTAAAAAGAGCAAACTGGATTATCTTTTTTTAGTCTCCATTACATTCTTTTCCTTCATTTTCCTTATCTTCAATTTGTTTTTATATACATATTCTTTCATCCTTTTTCCTCACCCTAATTCTGTTGTCATGCAGAAATTGAACAGATAGGCAGTTGATAGCTGCACATATATGCACAAGACTTTTCACAAAGTAAACAGACCTTATAATGATCCTAAGCAAATGTGCCAGGAAGTGACACATTGACCTTAGAAGAGCATCCAGACCTCAGAAAAGAAGTGTCGAGCTATATATATAAATAATCCCACTATTTTTTATGAGTAATATGTAAAAAATGATTAAAACATCGGACTTTAAATTTATTTTACTCATTTTAGTTGCTTGAATAGTTAATTTAACTGAAAAATCACATTAAGTAATTAAGGGAGATAACTTTTTTAAAAAATTATGTATCATTTAAAGATTTTGTTTTGATGATGAATTTTCTTCATAAATTCATAACTGAAGTCTTCATTCATGCAATAACGTTAATCAATATTTTGGTTTTATACTAGCAATATTAAAAAACGAGTGAAAAATGTAAAACCAACCCTTTCAAATATTTGTCTTTTCTGAAATACATGTGTAAATAAATTAAATATTTAGGAAAGTTTTCTGTATTAATTCATATTACTATTTTAATTTGTATTTTATTTTTGTTGCCTGAAAATAGGCAATCAGTTTCTTGGCTTTAACAGGTTCCAACATTAAATATCCCTCTTAGACAAACCAAATATCATAAATGAGCAATGATCGAATTAATGAGTAATTTTTAAATGATAAATAATTTAACGATAGCTCCATTCAGATATGACAGTTATTTTCAATTTATTTTGTTTGGAATTTTTGGTGAAGTAAACCATTCAATGAAGTGAAGATTTGGTTTAATGGTTTCGGTGAAAACCGTTTTCAGACAAATGACATTCACTGTTATGAACTGGACCTCACTCCTCTCCAACTGTTTGAGAGAACGCGTAACAATCTAGGGTGGGATTTCTAGATTATGTTGATTTGTGAAATGAAGCTATGATGATGCCTCTATAGCAAGAATTCAGTATAAATTCCATTTCCAAAATATGCCATTTTGGTGCATTTTTCATAGAAAGAAAATGGATGTCGTTTTAGTTTCTTGTTTGTGTAATAATAGATGATAGAAAACGTGAGATAGAAATCTGAAGAGATATATAGCAAGACATAATTTTTTCAGAAACTAAGCAAAGTATGAAGAGATAAGAAAATATTGTTAGAAACAAAGAAAAGAGATGCTAAACTGCTACGTGATATCTAATCCTTTCTATGGCAGTCAGTGCTGGATAAATGAAAAAGAAACTTGAAGTGACATATGTAGTTGTATAGTGAGTTATCCATTCTTTTCCAGTTTATAGTGGAGAGTCTGTTCTAGTGAAGGGTAGTTGTGTATTGAAGATTGACGGAATTTGGCCTCATTGTAGATAGCTCACTATAAGTCATAAAATGATTATAAATCAAGAAAGCAATTTGAGTTGAAAAATAACATTTTATATATACACATATCAATTAAGGTTTTTACAATTAAAGTAATACTTGAAGTATAGGTCCAACTGACATTAAAATGTTCATGGCAATAAAATGCTGAAAAGAGAATTAATGCTTAGGAATGTGAGAGCGTTGTAAGTAAGGAATATCTTTGATGTATTCACTCCTTAGGTCAGGAAGTAGTTTTGAGACAGTGAAAGATGAGATGGAAAGGAGGCTAGGATAGTAAGCCACTTGAGGGGATACTGATGAAACTCCTCTCTCGAGTCAGTCTGTGTGTGTTGACCTGCGTCGGTCTGTCTGTCTGCGTCTGTCTGGCGATGCTTTCTGTATTGGCTTTTTGTATCTTCTTTTTGGATCGCAGCAGATCATTTGGGAATTTATGTCCGTATTTGATTCTGGGCTTCCCATTGGCCGATAAATAAAATTCGCATAGGCTCGTGAACTGGAAATTTAATATTTACTTAATTTTTAGTTTTCAACCAGAACATCTGCACGAGGCCAGCTGCGCACTGTCGAGTTTTGGTCACTTGCTTTTTGGTTGTGAGGGTGCAAACATCCGGTGCCTTGCTTTTGCTCAGTCGGTATCACCACAGTTATACTGATGAATGCTAAGAATACTATGGACAAGATTTAAGCAACGAGGAAGTCATAAAAAAAAATAGAATCAGAAAGAGGCAGTTGAAATTTCTAGGATACATAATGAGGAAAGAGAATTTGGAAAATTCAACACTCACAGGACATTGATGACAAGAAGCAGAAGAAAATAGCAAGTAACCTACTTCACAAATTTTTCTGAACTTGATGCATAAAAGTAAACTTGTGAATAATGAAACTGTTTTTCTATGTAAAAAGCCTGAATTTATTTTAGTTTATATATAATCTGGTCTCTGCTTTGCTAAGCATAGAAGCTTTTGTTGTACCATTTAACAAAATTCTGCAAACAATCAACAATTATTGGTACCTAACTTAGTGAGTCAGTCTACCATGTCCAGTTATTATGTGAGTTTGTGTTGATTAATGACAATTCATGACAATTGTCAAGTTAAAGCAATATTCCTACATCAAATATTACCTGCAGCTTAGAAAATCTGTTATTGAAATTCTGAAAATGTTTTGTGTGGCTTTTGGCAAATATTCTTTGGTTGTGGAAAACGGATTTCTGAGTAGCATGTCTATTTCAAGTCTGGTAGAGGATCAGTTCAAGATGAGTTTTCAGGGTGACCAGTTACCAGCAAAATGTGGGGAAGAAATTGTGAGTTCATTCATGTGAATCATTTCTAAACATTGGTGGAATCAGTTATGGAATCTACCAATCAATACCACCTCGTATGTATTATGTAAATAGATTGCTAAATAGGCTATAAAAATGCATTCTAAACGAAAAAAAAAAAACCCAGGAAATTTTAGATTTGCCATATGATGAAAAAAAAATGAATATAGAAGATGATTTTTTCCAGTTGAACATTACATCTAACATTTGTGTTTTTGATTTTTTTAAGCTATTAAATTTCTATCCTTTACTTTCGTTTTAAATAACTGTCCGAAAAATTCCAACAATTAATTTTGGATGGTCTCCTTGTTTAAGTTGGTGAATGCTGCCATAATTCTTGCTTTCAGTTCATCTTTGGTGCTACAAGAGGCTTTTTTTTGGTCTCTCACTCACCACATAATAATCAAGAGGATTGAGGTCTGGGGAGTTGGGAGTAAGGGGTGATGTGATCGCAGAAATTGTCTGATAGCTATGAATGGGTTCTCCTGCTTGTGTGGCATAGTGCAAAGTCCTGCTGTCAGAGGTAGGGTCTTCCAGCAGCCACCCTCTTAACCAAAGGGCAGCACTACCTCCTCAAGGCACTTGATGTATGCCTCTGTGTGGAGGTTGAAGTCCTCACTAACAAATTTGGGTGTTCTCTTATCAGAATGATCAGAGTTTTTTGCAGCTGCTGTATCCCTTCATAATCACCATTAGACTCGTTCAACTCTTTCCAAATCCTCTGCACTGTCCTCAGATTGACACTCAAACACTCTGAAATGTTCATATTGGAGCTTCTGACACAATTTTTTTTTTTTTTTTTTAAGAATCATTTCACCCTGAGCAAGGCATTCTACTGCCACTATTGCACAGGGGATCACATAGGGGGGAAGTGATGAGAAAGGATGGTTAGATATAGGAAATGTCAGAAGGAGGGTGATAGATGGGTCAGGATACCGAGAATGAGGGTTGGGTAGATGGTGAAAGTGTTGGGAAAATAGATGCAAGTTAGTGTGATAGGAGGTGTCTATTGACCTTACATTTAAACTCCTGGAGATTGTAGCTGTCAGGAAAGAAGGCATGTGGAAGGGAATTCCACAGGTGGGAAGCGCAAGAAAAGAAGCTGTTGGAGTAGAAATTACAGTTACATCTTATCTGTTTCACTGGAAAAGGGTGGGACCTAGTTGCTAATCTAGTATCTCATGTAAATTCGTACCTACGCGGCACCAAAGATCTAAGTTCATCGGAGCATAAGCCATGAAAGGATTTATAGAAGATGCACAGGGAAGTCATGTCACGCCGGTGAAAGAGTGGTTGCAGCCGGTTTGCCAAGTCAGTATCGATCACGTTACAGATTCTTTGTTGTATTTTGTCAAGAAGCCCGAGGAGAGTAGCAGGGCCACCCAACCAGATGTGGCAGCAGTATTCAATACATGGGCAGATGGTAAATTTATATATGTGCAGGATAGATTCAGACGGGAAAAACTTCCGGGCACTGCACAGAGAACCGACTTTCATAGCAGTGGATTTAGCAGTGAATTCGATATAGTCATTCCATTTGAAGTCTGCTGAGAGTGTAAGGCCAAGGAGGCGTAGTGTTTTACTCTCTGGGAGGCAAGCCTGTTCCATGTTAATGGGAGGTAGGTGCGATTGTCTATGGTGGTTAATTGATAGCAGCTTCGTTTTGGAAGCATGGAAATTTATGAGCCATTTCCTACCCCAGTCCACTATGGATTGGAGGTCCTTTCCAAGCTCGGCAGCGAGGTTCGCTTTGTTGCCCATACCGGGTTTATTATCGAGGCGAGAGTAAATTGTGGTGTCATTGGCGTACATGCCTACTTGGGATCTAATGGCATTGGGGAGATTCATTAATGTAGATCAGAAAGAGTGTGGGACCTAGGATAGAGCCTTGAGGGACGCTCACGTTCGTATGGTAGTTTTGGGAGGTATGTCCGTTTAATACTACCTTCAATGTGCGGTTAGAGAGGAATGACTGGATTAGGTCAAACAAATGTCCAGTTATACCGTAGCTCTGCAGTTTGCATAAAAGGCCAGCATGCTAGACTCTGTCGAACGCTTTGGAGATATGCAAGGCAACAGTTTGGGCTTTGCCATTCTTGTCGAGAGCCTGGTATATGTACTTGGTAATGGTCGTTAGCATATCAGCAGTAGACCTGGTGAAGCAGAAACTGTACTGTTTTTCCAAGAGAAGCCTATGGGCTGTGAGATGCTGAATCACCTCGGTGTTGATAATGGCTTCGAAAATTTTGCCAAAGATCGAAAGGAGACTGATAGGGCAGTAATTAGCGGGGTCCGAGGGTTTGCCAGTATTCTTAAATATAGGAACTACAGAGGAGGACTTCCAACAGGCAGGAAAGCAGGAAGCAGATAGGCAGAAGTTATAGAGTTTAGAGAGGACAGAGGAGAGTTCTGGGGCACATTTCTTCAGGACTATGATTGAGATTCCGTCCCCTCCGCTCGCTTTGTGAGGGTCAAGTTTTGAGATTATCTTAGAGACCAAGCAGTACAGCATGTCATTTCTAAATTTTCTGGCAGAGTGAGTTGCATCATGGTATTCTTTTTTTTTTTCACAGACAGTGCCCAACCGACCCTACTATACTGTGCAGTTGACAAAATCAAAAACAACCAATATGCATACACAAAACAAAATATAAAATGATGATAATTTACCCATCAAACCCTGTACTATGAAAACCTTTTTTTTTTGTTTCTGACACAAAATTTTCCCTCATTATGTACAAAAAATTTAGCAGATATTTTTCTATCAGTATTGGCTTTTTCTTGTAGCTTCAACAAGCCCACCCGAAAAGAAAAAAAATTGCACAAGAAACGGGAATAAAATGGCCAGTGAGGAAAACCGGTTTGCCTGTGCTTTAAATATGACAATTCAGATCAAAGGTGAGTCCATATGCAAGAAATCATTTGCAAAATATTTGCTACATTACACCAAACTACATGTACCATCCCCACAAAAACATGAGTTCAATATTTAAATAATTTTGCATTTTCAAAATCTGGCTCTACTGAACTGGTCTACTTGTTTAAAAACAGGGGAAAATTATTTTGGTAATAATCTGTAGATTAGTATTCTTTCAGCTAATAGCCTTGTTAGAATTAAAAAAAATGCTGAATTTTTTTTTGATTTAGAAGTGGGGTTTCATCTCTGATATCAATACTGTGTCAAATTATTCCCAGACTTATTGAATTTAGATATTTTACATACAAAAACACAGAGCTTAAATGATTTCTTTTAATCAAAAAAGACATAATTTTTGCTTATTTTTTTTTACAAGGAGACCAGTCTATTTAAGTAGTATCCAAAGACATTAATTTTTTTTTTTCATTTTCTTCTTTGTTCAATACTTCCTGATATTGAATAAATATACTACATTCATTATTAAATAATTATTTCTGCATCACCAGAATTGTAAGAACTGGCCACAGAAGAACTTTTTTTCCATAAACATAGCGAATGGTAAGATATGCACACACACACACACACACTGACATCCTTAGAAATATATATATATATATATATATATATATATCGGTCGAGTTTTGATCCCGGCCAGAAGCAAGTGGATGTCTAGCCACACTGATGAGCTGTGATACAGCGAAACAGGCTTGTATGTGGATGACGAATATATATGTAAAACGGAGAGGATAATCCGAAAAATTTATCTTATTAATATAAAATATTAAATAGAGAACTCAATGGATATTATCCAGAGCAATATGAAATATAGAGAAGAAAACTCAACACATAATTAAATGGTTATAAGTCTAGAATTTATTTTGGCAGTTGTAAAAATTACAAACTGCTTCTTCAAACCTGAAAAATCAAATAGTTTCATTTAATTCTGAATATTCAAAAAAAAAACAAAAAAAAACAGTTGGCATCGAGGGGAAATAAGGTGAAGAGTAGTAGAGGGTCTATACAGTTAAACATTCAGGCAACAGATATCAGAAATATTACAAAAAATAAACACATACACCAAATCATGCATACAAAAAATTTTAAAGGAAAAATTATATACAAGGACTAACAATAGAATAGATATAACTGCACACAAAATAAACACATACAACTATCAGAAGCCATATATGCACACAATAATATACACACAATATACACACAACTTAACCAAAGAAAATAAAATTATAAAAAAAAAGAAAAAGAAAAAAAAGGCCAATGTAGTATGATATAGTTACTGTCACAAATTATTAGCAATCACAAAAAATTTTAAGTTAAATTTAATAATTAACAAGAAAAAAGATTCATGAAAAACTTTCACAAAAATTAATCACAAAGCCAAAAAATATTTTAAACAAGACAAACAGAACCTATATAGTAAAATGTAAAAAAAAAAAATCATTGTTGGTTTAAAAGCTTATTTTTGTGAAATTTTTCCTTGTGAATATTTAATTATTCTTAACTTTTTATTTATTATTTTTAACTTTTAAAATTTTTTGTGATTGTTGATTATTTGTAACGGTAATTATATTATGTGGGGATGTGCGTTGTGGTGCAGTGGATATCGGCTCGGAACGAGAAATTGGGGAGCCGAGTTCAAATTCCAGCTGAATTCATTGCATTCACTTACGCGCAAATACCCTTGAGAAAGGTATTAATACGTCTCTTCCTTCCAGTTATGGGTTAAATAACTGGACAGATTGGGTTCTATAGCCTTGGTCGGCAACCAGTCTACTGCAGAAAGCAATGGCAACCTACTGCAGGATAATATTCTGCCCAGTCAGTCATGTCTCTTTCGAGACATGATCGTCCAAGCGTGTACCACGTATGGCACTTAACTGACTGAATTATACTATATTGGCTCTTTTTCTTTTTCTTTTATTTTTTCTTTTAAATTTTGTTTGTATTTCATCTTTTCTTTGGTTATGTTTAGTTTTGTGGATATTGTGTGTATATATATTGTGTGTATATATGGCCTTTTGTAGTTGTGTGTTTCTGTGTGTTTATTTTGTGTTTGGTTATATCAATTCTCTTGTTTTTTATTATT
>JBBBDQ010001794.1:0-47500 GCA_037127315.1 Ascarosepion bandense
TCATTGAATACTGCTGCCATATCTGGTTGGGTGCCCCTGGTATTCTCCTTGGGCTTCTAGACAAGGTACAGCGGAGGTTCTGTAATGTGACTGCAGTCTTTCTCTCACTGGCGCGATGTGGCTTCCCTGTGTCTCTTCTATAAATACTTTCACGGCTTCTGCTCCGATGAACTTAGATCACTGGTGCCCTCTAGGTTCGAATTTGCACGAGATACTAGATTAGCAACTAGATCCCACCCTTTTACAGTGAAACCGATAAAATGCAACCGCAACTTCTACTCCAACAGTTTCTTTTCTCGCACTTCCCGACTGTGGAATTCTCTTCCACATGACTACTTCCCCGACGGCTACAATCTCCAGGAGTTTAAATGTAAGGTCAATAGACACCTCCTAACAAACTGACTTCCATTCTTTCAAACACTCTTCCCATCCTCCCAACTACCTACCACCCCACTTCTGACATTTCCTATATCTAAACCACTCTTTCTATTTACCTTTCCCTATGTAGCCCCAGGCGCAATAGTGGCAGTGGAATGCCTTGCTTGGGGTGAAATGATTAAAAAAAAGCGTACATTTTGTTTCGACATTAAAGGACAATGTCTCATAGTGCGAAAAAAAAAAGGAAAATTCTTTATTTTATATTGGCGAATTATGTGTGAGAGGTAAGTGGGGTAGAAAATGGGAAATTAGAATTGTAAGTTGTAAGTTTGGATTTGAACGAAAAGAGGGAAGAGGTAGAGGATAGAGGTGATTAATGGACGTGTTGAAAATTTTATAGACAGATTTAACTGTAGATGATAAGCTATGGTCCTTTACAGCCTTTATGGCCAGTCCCTTGAGAAAAAATAAAGAAATGTAGATGGGATGGGTGTGAGGAGTAGGAGAGGATGCGCTGAATAGGAAATCTCATTTTTTAAATAAAAAATTAATTAGATCACAGTTTGTAATATGAAATAAGGTAAAATTTGAGGTAAGAGTGTTGTCAATATCATAAAGGTTTATCGTTTCCAGAGATTTTAACTTTAACTTTTGTAATTTTAGCATGATTGTAAGGTCAGTTCTTTGATGTGTTTGCAGTTTACAGTGGTTTCATGCCTCTGGTTTAATAATATGTTGCTCCTCATGTATTTAATGATTTACATTTTTTCTTGACGACAAAGGAAACTTAGTTTCTTTACCGATTTAGATGTTTTAGCCTGTTTGAGGATTTTCCATTTAACTTTAGTTGTTTTATTTTCGTTTTTTAACTTCCAAAAATATTTAGAAAGTCATGTCATATTTTGTTTGTCTATGTTATCGAAGGATGAGCGGTGATTGTAAAAGCGCTTTTGAAAAATGTTCATTGTGTTTCCGATATAAATTTTAGCATTCTTAGGATTCTCCATGGGTGAAATCGAACACATATATACCAGGGATTTTGTTAAGCATTTATTAGGTGTGGGGCATTTGTTCGGGTTTCTGCAATTACAAAAGTTATTATTCTGGGGCAAACTGACATGAGTATTAGAGTTAGTTTTGTTGCATGATTTCAACATTTGATTGTTATGTAATTTAATTATTTTTTTTCTAAATTGTTGGAGCAGCTATAACTGCGCCACTACCTGATGAGACATTGTCCTTTCAATGTCGAAACAAAATGTACACTTTGTAGTAGAGGATAGTTTGTACATGTTCTAAACTATAATTTATAATAAATATTCATAGCACTATTTTATATTGATCACTGTTTTAAATTGCTTTGAACGTTGTTAATTTTTTCTTCATTCCTTATTCATTTGTATATATATATATATATATATATTATTGGCTCTGCATATTCAGTTCTTTTGATTGTACACTGAGCACTCTTTTTATATAACCGTCTAATCAGTTCCTGTTTTACTGTTATATAATGGCTAGCCACTCGTAATCAAGGATACCCGTCTACTAGGGCGGCCAGCTAATCCCCATTGCTGATGTTTGGTCAGCATTAATTGTTTGTTCAACACATACAGGACCCAACTGTGGCTTATACTGCAACTATGCTGAGTGGAGCTTAGTTACAGTTATATGGGCGCGCGACCGAGAGGTTAGAACGTTCGTTTAGTGAGCCTGAAGACCGCGTTCGAATCTCATCATGGGCAATTTCTCAGGAACCTCTTGATGTTAGAGGAGACGATCCCAGCGCAGCGTGCAGCACCTTTAGAAAGTGCTTGAAAACCATACCACGGGTTGACCCAAGCCTTGTGAGTTAATTTGTGAGTCGATGGCTGTGTTAGTTAGAAGTCACACACACACACACACACACACACACACACACACACACACACACACACACACACACACATATATATATATATATATATATATGATATTTAATTCGTGTCATGTACACGTGGCCTGAATGTTATTATTAATTCTTCCTTTGATTTCCGTTGTGTCAGAGACTTAAGGTTATTAGTGGCTTCATGACATTATCTACTAATATTATTTTTGTAAAAAATTACAAAAACGAAAAGAAAAGATAAACATCTTCGTAATGTGTGAGCTGTTGATGTGATAGCAACATTTTTTGTATTTTTTCAAGCCTGAGCTACCAGCAATGTGTTCAATGAGTCCAGCGGAACCTTTTTTATTCAGTCCGAGGGCTCCAACTACAACTGATATTATTGATGTTCTTATGTACCACATTTGTGGATTTCTATTTTATGGTCCTTCAAAGATACACTACTATCTACAGGAACTGCTACGTCAATAAAAAAATCAGATTCTGTTTATTATTAATATTTTTATTATTGTATTTTTATGTGTTTATATTTTAAATTTAAAAACAAAAAAAAAGAAGAAAGTAATTTCCTTGAAGTTTATGAGAAATTGAGAAACGCATTATAATTTTAATTAGAAAAACATTTTTGTATACAGGGCAGGCTGTTCAAATATTTGTATACATCTATGAACCATTCTTTATATGGGCTTTCGATATAAATATTGATTGAAAGGTTTATTTTTAATTTCTTTCAGACTTTCGTTTAATTATTATTGGTTTTCTCCTGGTCAGCGCTAAGTTTTAGTTCAATTACAAGCTAAGCATTTGGTGCAACAAAATATGCACACATATTCTTCCTGTTTAGAGTCATGGTTGTTTTTTAGTTTGTCTGGTGGAGAGATTTGACCTTGATTGTTGCCAATTTATTTGTTGCCAAGCATTAATAATAATAATAATAATGAAGAAGAAATATTATTAGACTGAAACGGAAGTTTTGAAGAACATTCTAGAAGTTCTTGACCTACTCTCTCTCTCTCTCTCGCTTCTCTTTGTAACTCAATCTTTTTTCACTATCTTTACTTTACCATCCCCTCTCTTTGTGTCAGTCTATCTATCGCTACTTCCTCTTCAATGTGTACTTTACTGTTCTGACTAGATCTTTGCGACTGTTAACATTGCAATGAACCGAAAGAGGATTTATTGAAAAGAAAAAGGATTTATTAAAAGAAAGAATGGGAATAAAACCTGTGTGAGAATATAGAAGAAAAAAGAATTAAACCGAATAAAATTTTAAAAAAGAAATATTTAAAAATGAGTCAAAGTGTATCGGACAAAATCGAAAAAAATGGCGGAATGTTGAACAGGAAGATTATTTGTGCTAATCCATAACGAATTTGTATGAATGGAGGGAAGAACATGACAAAAGAGGATGGCAAATGATTAAAAATTCCTTTGGGCGACAAAAGTCAGGAATATGCGGACTGACATGATCACGGACGTTCTGAATGAACATGTCACATAAAGCAGGTTTTAAGTAGTTTAATGTATAGGGTGGAAAATGAGACATTACCATCAGAAAGTGTCACGTATTAACGAATAAATATATTTTATTTCTAAATGTTAAGCAAAGTACTAAGAAATAATAAAATTTAGTTAGAAAGAAAGAAGACAGCACTGAATTGCTATGTGATATCAATCTTTTTGGATGACAATTGATGTTGGGATCTGGAAGTAAAAGAAATGTAGTACTACAAGTCCAAATAAAGAATCTGCAATACTATTGACCCTAACCTGACATGCTAGCTTCAGTCTTTTTGACAGCGCCGTAATGTAGATTACCTGAGCTGTTTCTATAAATACTTTTCATGGTATTTATTTGGATTGACTTTTCCTCTTTCATTGGAGTTTCATTTTTCAAAATTGTTATCCCCCCACCAGACAAATTGTACATAGTAGAACTAATTAGGACTTTACAGAGATTTTGAAACTTTATGGTGGCTGTAATAAAAATGGTAAGTAAGAATGCGTTTGTTTATATTGTTCGAACGCATGTCCTAATCTTTATTGCCATGTTTACGACGTTTTGCTCATTGCACGTTCCGGCCTTTTTCAAGTGCTAGGAATTTCGAATCAAACCCTTTCTTTCGTTCACTTGGGTATATCATTCTCACTTCATGTATGATGCCACTTATCTCCTTTTAACTTAACTCTCTAAGTTGTTTGTTCACTGCTATTGCCTGGTATTGAACTTACAACTCTTTGGATCAAGTCACTGGAACAAACTAAAGCTCATATATCCACTAGGCCATGTGTCCTTGAGGACAAATAATGTAAATACTACCTCATCCCAGAAATATAGACAAATATTATGTTGTTTTGATGGAAGGGATATTGTGATCTGTTTGGATCAGTAACTGTGACTAGCTAAATTTAAGATAAGACAGATTAAAAACGAACCTTTCCTTATCTCTATTTTTGGCCTTATGCTACATATTTGTATTAAAACAAAATAAATATTACTTCCCTCTTACATATTTATAAGTCTATAATACAGCCATGCTTTGAATATTTCTGCCACATATTCTCTGGTGCACTTGCTATACTTTTAGAGATTCTTGATGAAATCCAAAGAATCTGCAATGCCACTGGTTCTGACCTAGAATCTCGATTTCAGCCACTTTTCCAACAGTGTAATGTAGCTTCTCTATGCCTTTTCTATAAATACTTTCGTGGTAAATGTTCAGATAAACTTTCCTCTATGTTGTTATGTTCTTCAACCCCCAGACGAATTGTACATATCAGAACTAACTTAGAACTACACAGAGACCACTGCTATTATGGTAACTGTAGTAAGAATAGTAAGTAATAATGCGTTGGGTTGGTGTAAGGAATATTGTGGTATGTTTGGGTCAATAACTGTGGCTAGCTAAACTTAATATAAGACAGATTGAAAACCAGCCTTTCCCTATCCCAACTTTTGGCCTTGTGCCATATTTTTATATTTTCAAAGTAAATATTACCTTACATCTATGGTACATAGACTTTATAAATTTAAGTGCAGTACTAAATTGGCAACGAGGTCTCATCGATTTACAGTTGAATGGGCTAAATATTAACGTAAGTTCTTTGCTAAAAGTTTAATTTCTTGTACTTTTCGCCACTGATTTTCAAGTTAACTTTGATCTGCAAAAAATTAACTGCAATGTCAATTTTTAGCTATTATCTTGTTTTTTTGGTTGTTGTTTTCTCTCTTTATTCTTTCCCTCTCAGTAACCCCTTTGACTTCGTGACTTTATTGCCTGACTTGGGGTGAAATGATAAAAAAGCCTAAACATTTATTCAAAGGTTAACCTTTTACTGACGGTCGTTTCATTGGTGAAACTTATTTGAAGACATTTTTAATACCAGACAGTGATTCCTAACCAGTAATCATTCACTTGTAAATAAATGATTCAATAATTATGCTCGGTGCTCATGTCTAAGTCTGGTATGAGGCCATCGTAGTAAGGTACTTTTGTGGCGCTCGAATAATTTGATCTGCATTACTGTCAAGACAAGCCTGCTATATATATAGGAGACCGAGTTTGGTTTATATATAGTATTACTATATATATATATATATATATATATATATATATATATATATATATATATATATATTCCATAGTCTGGCAAAAGCCTAGACAGTTAGAGCACTTAAAAACTAAATTAAGTCACTAATAAATGACAAACGTAAACATGTTATAAAATTTTACCAGAATTATAACTATTTTACTTAAGTCTGACAGAAGGCTACAGAAATTGAGCAGTTAGTGACGATCGGAATATTAACTGTAATATATTAGTCTGCTAAAAACACAATTCTATCCATTCCTTAGTAGTGTCTTTCGGCTTGCACTTAACCTTTTAGTGCCTATTATTCCATTAGTGGAACATTTTTAAAAACATTTTTTTAATACGAGACAATAATTATGATAATTTTATCGATAATATACATGAAAATGACTAGCATAATATATGTTTGCACATCGTGCTAAAATACAGTTAACGCTGGATTGATATTTAAAAATTAAGTCTTAAATATATTTCATTTGTAAAACATTTGACACTAAAATGCTAATTATTACTAAGCATCAAAGATGCTTCCCTACTTATGATAAACAAATAAATTTGTAATTAGCTGTTAATATAGCTACAGTTATTCCCTCTTAGATATTATTTTTTTTCAATTTGTATTTATTCAATTAATTAATCTTTTAGTGCCAATTGCTCCAATAGTGAAATATATCTTAAAATATAATTTTATGCAAGACAAGCATTAACTTTGATTATTTATCGGTAATATATATTGTCATCCGCAGACAGATCTGTTTCGCTGTATCACAGCTCATCAGTACGGTTAGACTCCGATTGCTTTTTAATCTAGGATTGAAACCCGACCGAATTGGCGTCAGTCGGCGATTCTACCTCTGGGCTATGGGCGTTCGGTGGAAGAAGGCAGACTTTTTAGCGCATATATTATCATTATACGCGCCCAATAGCTAGATTGCTCTAATTCATTTTACTGAATGAGCGATGCGTACATGCCAGAGTAGCCATTGTTTTTCAAAGTCTACCATATTTTCAGAATGCTCAATCAGGGTGTGAGAGCGTATATATATATATATATATATATATATATATATATATATATATATATAAATAATAAATATATTAACACATTACTATTTGCATTATTGGACTATTGTCCTCATCTTTATTGCCATTTGTACGACATTTTAGCCGTTGTATACCCCGGCCTTCTCCAGGTGCTAGGAATTTCAAACCAAACTCTTTATTAGAATCATTGGGGTATATTATTGCGTGAATGAGATAACCGATGATTACCAAAAGAGACTTTATGCAAGGAATGAGAATAATATAACCCAGCTATTGTAATAAAAGGTTCGGCTTGAAATTCGTAACATCTGAAGAAGGCCCGAGGGTACAACGGCCGAAATGCCTTACAAATGGCAACAAAGATGAGGACAAAAGTCCGAATATTGTAAATAGTGTGCATAATACCTCATCTCAGAAATATAGACAAATGTCTACACATCGTGTTAAAATATAATTATTGCTAGTTTTGTATCTAAAAATGTTTCAAATGCGTTCCTTTAGTGAAACATTGGGAACTAAAAGGTTTAACAAAACTTTATTTACTATTCTCTTCGACTTTTATGATTCCTCTTGCTTGTAGAAACTACGATAAAAATTAGATTGCTCTGCAAATAAATAGAATTAATTATCTTTAAAGCTCACTGCAAATTTTGATATAAAATATAATCCAACTCTTCCATATCTTTTGAACGTGTGACGTCAATTAACGAAATCATAAATTAAAAAAAAACAAAAAAAAAACGGCCGCACAAACTTCTCAATGTCTTTTCAAATACATTTTTGCAATCAATGTCTCGGCCATTTGATAGTTTTGATAATTTTGGTGGAGGCGGTGGTGCAAATGGCTGGTTAGTGCTTGTTATCTTTGAAAAACAATAGATTGAATTATGGACTCTGATTACGTCAGCGTTTTCACATTCCAATCTGTACAATCAACTCCAACGTCAAATGAATGCTTCACATTCCAAATAAATGTTTGTCGTTAAGTTATCCTTTACGCTCCGACCGGGAAATGAAAGTAAGCTGCAGCCACAACTCTTCATTTAGCCCTGTCGATTTAATTGGTCTATATATCGTTCACACTGCTTCTGTCGCTAGATTACCTCTGTTCCTCCTGGCATTTAGGGTCGCTTAGGGAACTTTAGATATCTTTTCACTTGATATTCTCAGGACATGCCCGAATAATATAATTGCAATTAATGTCAAATATTTATATATATATATATATATATATATATATATATATATATATATAGTGTGTCCATAAAGTTTAAATTTTGTAATTTTATTTGTATTTGCGATAGAAATAATTTGTATAAAGTATTACAAAGAAGTAAATCTATATTTTTTAAGGTTTTATTGAAATTTTATTCGTTTTCACATGTCCTTTATCATTAGAAATAAAAAGGGTAAAACGATTTTGCAGTTCATGGAAAACATTTGCCAACAGATTTACAGTAATGCCTGAAATTACATTAGTTATGTTAGCTTTCAAATCTTCTAATGAACTAGATTTGGTTGCATACACAATGGTTTTCCCATGTCCCCATTAAAAAAAATCTTATGGAATAAAATCTGGCAAACGTGGAGGCCAATAAAATGGTTTAACCGTTCCGCGTCATCTGTTACGACATTCCTGATTTAGAAACCATCTAATACGCAGAGCAAAGTGACAAGGAACTCCATCTTGTTGAAACACTGTATTATCTTTCAAGTTTACAGATTGTTTCTGTCACAAATACAAATAAATTTATATATTTTTGAAAGTGCACTCGGGCTTTATGGACACCCTGTATATATAGCAGTAAAAAAGGAAGACAGAAAACGGCCACTCCTAGGATATGAACAATAAAAAAGTGCTCAATGCCATATTCAACAATGAAAATGCAGATGGAAATATATTTAACGAAAGGCAAATATGCTGACCTACCTTGCTACCCGAGTTTCAACAGTGAAGTTTCTTCAGGCAAGCAGACTGTTTGTCTGAAGAAATCTTGCGGTTGAAACCTGGGTAGCACCGTTGGTCAGCATATTTGTCTTTTGTTAAATATATATATATATATATATATATATTAGGGTTATTATCTTTTTTACTTTTTGTAAAATAACTGATTTCCTGTATCATAATTCGATGTTAAATGCGTTAAAAAGACTAAATATTACCTAATTACATCATTAGCAAGCTGAAAAAAAAGCTTTTAAAAATTAGCAATTTTATGTTTATTTGTATGGTTGCGCGTTAGCTAGAACTATTAAGTGTTACATGCGTTAAAATATGCAATTACAATCCAATTACAAAATTAAAAAATAAAATAAATTAAAGTTTCAGAAATTATTTGATTTTATCCTTATTTCATATATTGTAAAAACGAATTTTGCTTTGTGGGTGACCGTTTACAATGTGTTTTTCTTTACTTTTGAACAAAATTGGATTGGTTTATAACACAGAAACATCTGTTTATAATACCTACGCATCGTTCATTCAGCAATGATTTAGAACACTCTCAGCTATTGGGCATGTATAATGATAATATACACGCTAAAAAGTCTGCCTCCTTCTACCGAGCGCCCGTAGTTCAGAGGTAGAATCGTCGACTGACGCCAATTTGGTCGGGTTTCAATCCTGGGTAAAAAGCAATCGGAGTTTAACCGTACAAATGAGCTGTGATACAGCGAAACAGATCTGTCTGCAGATGACTATATATATACAAGTAAAATCCTAATTGATGCTATCTTTAGTATCCTGACTCCAGAGATTCGTAGACAGATCAACCTGCAATCATTTCCCTGCAATCATTTCATTCACTCGTTAAAGAGTATTAGCAATATATATATATATATATATATATATATATATATATATATATATATATGAATAAAGTCAGAAAAGAAATGATATCTGACAAGTTTCAAAGTCCATCAGAGAGCGAAACATGTCGGCTAAGATTCGTTTCCCGTTTGTTTTTATTCAAGTTTTTCTTTTACTTATCTCTGAAATTTGACACACACACACACACACACACACACACACACACACACACACACACACATATATATATATATATATTATTAATCAAATTATTTTTTAATTAAAATTACCTTGCGACGCGGAAATTTGTTTCGAGATATCTATCTCGTCAGCAGACAACGTTAGATCACTGTTATGAAAATGATTTTCGTTTATATATATATATATATATATATATATATATATATATATATATATTGGAGTGGATAGACTAAACTCATTGGAGTAGACAGACTAAACTATTGCCAGGTTCACACTCCACCCACGTCTATTGAACAGGTGTAGAGGCTCATCCCTTGTTTAGGATGTGGTTTTCGGCTTTCTCTTTTTCGATCTTTTTACGTTTACGTAGCCCCCTGCACACAAGTGTCGTTACCGCCTTACTCGGGGTGATATGATTAAATATATATATATATATATATATATATATATATATATAAAACAAGAGGAAAAACTATTCTTTGCCGGCCCGCTTCATCCTCTAAAGGACTCTGTTAGGGCAAATTTCGACTAAGATCGACATTACTCATTTAGTTCTCTTACAGATACACCCTATGTGAAAATAATATCTATCTATCTATCTATCTATCTATCTATATATATATATATATATATATATAATTGAATAATCGATATCTTGGATTCAACTCAGGCGTTAACTTTCACTGAACAGATATTTAATGTAATGCCCGAAGTATTGTAATTCTCAGAAATAAGTTGAAACTTACCTTTGTCAGAAACTTTGCTGGTATTTTTTTATTTACTATGAAAACATATTTCTGGTATTTTTACAATAAAAATGTATTTGCATACTTTCATAATGTTTTGACTCAGTTGTGGAGTTAACTATTTGTCCATAGCTTGGACCCTGACAGATGCTACCATTCTTGGTCAAGGTGGATCTGGGAACACCAGCAATTAAGGCCTTACTTTCAGATTACACCACTATTTACTCCCGCCTCAGTAAGAAATCTGGCGAGGCGGTTAAAGATAACCACGCTGCTGATCGCGAGAAGAACTTCCACTCAGTGGTGGATTGGGTGTAAGAAATGGCTTGTAAATTTTAATGCTTCTAAAACAAAGCTGTTATTTGTCAACCACCACAGGCAGCCCCTCCTACCACAACATTAGAATGGATCAAACGAGTCTCCCTGAAAGCAATACACTGCGCCTCCTCGGTCTCACTCTCTCTTCTGACCTCAAGTGGAACCATTACATTGAATCAATAGCTAAATCAACTGTTAGGAAGGTTTGGTCACTATGGCCAGGAAATTTTTCCCACCTCAATCCATCTTGTAGATATACAAATCAACCATCCGACCGTGTATTATTGTTGTCATATCAGGTCGGGTGCCCCTGCTATTCATCTCAGAGTTCTCGACAAGCTTCAAAAGACAATCTGTAAAGTGATCGTTCCTGACCTGGCAGTTCGACTCCAGACATTTTCTCACCGGCGAGATGTGGCTTCTTTCTCTCTATTCTATGAATAGTTTTATGGCTTCTGCCCCAACGAGCTTAACTCATTGATGCCCCTTCCATAAAAATTTACTCGAGCAACCAGACTTGCAACAAGGTCTCATCCTTTTACATTTAAATCAACCAAACGCAGCTGCCACTTCCATTCATCAGCTACCTTTCTCGCACTTCCCGCCTGTGAAAATCCTTTCCGTATACTTGCTTCCATAACGGCTACAATCTCCAAGAATTTAAATGCAGTGTCAATTCTCATATCTTACCCACTTGACTCCGGTCTTTCCTCGTCTTTTCCCTCTCACCCTGTGTATCTTGTTCTTTTCATTTCTCACTCTACCCTTACAACTGTCTTCACACTGGTATTCCCAACATTCTCTTGCCTTTTCTTTGACACCCACTGTAACTGGTTCGTTTTCTTTTCTCCCTGCTTAAACTTTCACTCTTCTCTTATTTATCCCCCTCTCCACCAGTGGCGGTACCGCCTTGCTTGAGGTGAAACGATTAAAAATACTAACATCATTAGATAATATTACAACTACTACTACTACTAGATAAGATGTGATTAAATTAAGATGAAAGAAATATCAGTAAAAATTATGGTTGACAATACTTCATTTAATAATAACATTCAAAATAATATTGCTACTAACACTACCAGATTAAACGCAATTAAAATGAAGTTTAAAAAATGCTAGAAAAAATAATGGTTGACTATATTTCCTTTGTTAATAATAACGTCCAAGATATGAAAATAAAGTAACTGAAATCAAGATAAAAGTATTGAAAAGTTAATTGCTGAAAACAATTAATGCAAAAAATTCAAACATAATTCATATTTGTCTATATTTCTAAGATGAGGTATTGTAATTATCTACACTGTTTACATTACGTTGTACGCTCTGGCTTTCTTCGAAATTCCAATCATCTAAAGAAAGCCGGAGTCTATAAAGGCCGAAAAGTCATGAATATGGCAGCAAAAATGAAGGCAACAGTCCGAACAATGCAAATAGTATAAAGAATTCATATTGATTTCTTTCATAAATTATATCATTCTAAGACTCGGCAAATCTTAGCATTCTGCGATCTAATTAATACGAATTAAATACTTCTTAATTGTTCATAATGGGAAGGAACAATATCAAACTTCCCGTCTATTAATTTCTCTTTCTGTTCTATCTATCTATCTATCTATCTATCTATCTATCTATCTATCTATCTATCTATCTATTTCAATCTGTTCATCGGCTCGGAACGAGAAATCAGAGAGCCAAGTTCAAATTCCAGTTGAATGCATTGCATTCACTTACGCGCAAAAAACCTTTGGGAAAGGTATCTCTCTTCCTTCCAGTTATGGGTTAAATAACAGGACAGATTGGGTTCTATAGCCTTGGCTGACAACCAATCTACAGCAGAAAGTAATGGCAACCTACTGCAGGATAATCTTCTGCACAGTCAGTCATGTCTCTTTCGAGACATGATCGCCCAAGTGTGTTTCACGTATGGCACTTAACTGACTGACTGTTGATCTATCTATCTATCTATCTATCTATCTATCTATCTATCTATCTATCTCAGTCTTGGGCACCTAACTGTAGTGTGAGGTTTAGCAAGCTTGTCTTGCTAGAACCTATTACAACTGAGTTGTGAGTTCGATCCTCACTGGTTACCCCATACTCTTGGCCTTGTGCTATATCTAAGCGGCGCTTTGAAAACCAAATATCTATGTCTGTTCATGATCTATCTATCTATCTATCTATCTATCTATCTATCTATCTATCTATCTATCTATCCTCACATGCATGTTTCAATAGAAAGAGATAATAAAGAATGAAATACAGATAAGTAGAATTTTCAGGCAAAAAGACTAAGATTAAAAAACGTAGAAAAAGAAGAATGAAAAATAAGCATAACGCTTATTAAACCAAAAAGAGAAGAAAAACAGAGAGAGAGAGAGCGAGAGAGAGAGAGACAGAGAGACAGAGAGAGAGAGTAAGATAGGCTAAAAATACAGAGGAAAAAAGAGGGAGAAAAGTAAAGGTGGAGAGGAAGATAGAATAAAGCAAAAAGTAGTAAGAGTTACAGAAAACGAAGAAACGAATGAATGAGAAATGAACAGAAAGAACAACATGAGAAAGAAAGAGAGAGAGAGAGAGAGAGAGAGAGAGAGCGAGAGAGAGAGAGAAAGAGAGGGAGAGAGAAAGAGAGAGAGAGAAAGAGAAATAAGAAAGAAAGAAAGAAAGAAAGATTAAGATAAAGAAAGTCGGATGTATGTATAACAAACCATCCAGGCAACCCTAAGTAGTCACTATAAATTGACAGGAAAGTGGTTCATGAGTAGATGGCTAGTAGCGAATAAAAGTAGAACTGACCACGATGGTGGCGTGCGTGTGAAATGGTAGACTATCATATTTTTTCCTGTCGAGTTCGTGCGTCAAATGCTCAAAAAAAGCTCCCCAGATAAAGTGATATATTCAACTTCAGTTCCCGTTTAGTGGGGGCACGATTACTTGTGGTGGGTGTCTGTACCAGTGGGGTTAGGAAGAGAAACACTCATATCATTTATTGCCGTATCATTTGGTTATCGCAAATTATAGGAGTCCACGAATGTTGTTGTTTTTCTTTTATGTGCTGTGTCTCTTCAGAACACAGATAATCATGACCCTCTAAATCTTCCTCCCCCTTGTAGCTCTTAATTAATTTTGTCTTGTTATTTTCCCAAAACCTGCCCTGTCATTCATTTGCCCATCAAGTACGTTAATCGTTGTTTTTCTGTTTTCCTTTTCCTCTATCCGCCCTGTGAATATCACATTCTCCAAGCTCGCCTACCATATTCTTCTTCTTCTATGTGCCCCGTCCCTTCATGACGTAGGCGATCATGGCTTTCCACGTTTCCCTATCCCTGGTGGCTCTGAACACACCTTCTCCTGTTACACCATACAATCATCGTTCCGTCATTCACCTGATTAGGTCCTTCATATATGTTACCTGTTGCTTTCCCCTGTCTCTTTTTCCCCTCTATCTGGCCTGTTAGTATCAGATTCTCTAAGCCCTTCTTCCTCACTGCGTGTCCCAGGAACTTCAGCTGTCTCTTCCTGATTTTCAGTATTAATTTCCTTTTCTTTCCATCATTTCTAAGACCTCATCATTGCTCACATGCTCGATCCATGATATTTGCAGCATCCTTACGCGTCCCAAAAACTTCAACTGTCTCTTCCGGATGTCAAATATCAGTTTTCTTTTTGTTTCCATTCTCTCCGAAACTTCGTCGTTGCTCACATGTTTGGTCCATGGAACACTCAGCATCCCTCTGTAGAACCACATTTCTGTTGCTTCGAGTCTTTCTTTCATTTAGGACGACAAATATCACTCATAGTCTAGTACTCTTTTCTTTGTTACAATAAAATTTTATTGTCTCTTAATATTCTGCTTAGCTTCTGAAATGCGTCTTTGGCCATCCTGATACGCCTTCGAATTTCAGTATCAAACTTTCTGTCTGTTAGAAAACTTTTCAGGTGTTAAAATTTCTGTACCTGCTTGATTTTATTATCCTCGACTTGCAAGAGGTATTTTGGGCCCCTCTTTTTGCTGATGGCCATGCATTCCGTTTTCTTGTAGTTTAGTGTTTAGTCCTTTCTTCTCGCTTTCCTTTCTACATTTGGTAGAAGGTTTCGTAGTTGTTTTTTCTGTGTCTGCTATCAGCACTTTCTTATCTGCATATCTTATATTGTTAAGATTGTGGCTGCCATTAATGAATCCTGGCAATATTTTTAGTTTTCTCTTGCAGTATAGGTTGAATAAATCCGGCGAGAAGATATATTCTTGTCTTACACCCTTTTTTATTCGTGTATATCTGATGAACTCATTTACTGTCTGTATTCAGAGGGTTTGCTGCCAGTATAGGTTCTTGATTATTCTAATGTCTTTTCCGAATATATAAAGGTTGCTGAGCAGCTGTAACTGATCTTTGTGACGTACTTTGTCGAACGCCTTTGCGTAGTTTATACAAAACAAGTACACGTCCTTTTGCATTTTTCTTTCTGATACTATTCTAAGCATAAATATAAAATTCCTTGTTCCGGTGTTTTTGACGAATCCGCACTAATAAACCAGGGATTTTTAACTGGTGTGCCGTGAGTGGATCGTAGGTGATAATTTTTAATGGCTTCTAATTAAATTATTTGCGAGAGATGTCCAAAGCAAATTTGGTGCACGTATCAAAATCAAAACCTTTTTAAATTGATTATACGAGTAATTATTGCTATAATAACGAACCGTGTACATAATATAAAATGCAAGATTTTCTGCATTAACCTAATATATATATATATATATATATATATATATATATATACTTTAGTCATCCGCAGACAGATCTGTTACGCTGTATTACAGCTCATCATTACGGCTTAGACTCCGGTAGCTCCCTAATCCAGGATTGAAACCCGACCGAATCGGCGATTCTACCCCTAGGCCACGAGCGTCCAGTAGAAGAATGCTGGCTTTTTAGCGCGTATAAACACGCCCAATAGCCAGAGTGATCCAATTCATTATCGAATAAGCGGTCCGTAAATGCCGGAGTAGCTACTGTTTACAAAGTCTACCACTCTTCCAGAGTCCTCAATCAGGGTGTGAGAGCGTAAATACTATAGTCATCCGCAGACAGATCTGTTTCGCTGTATTACAGTTCATCAGTACGGCTTAGACTCCGGTCGCTTCCTAACCCAGCATTGAAATCGGCGTCAGTCGGCGATTCTACCCCTAGGCCACGAGCGTCCAGTAGAAGAAGGCAGGCTTTTTAGCACGTATAAACACGCCCAATAGCTAGAGTGCTCCAATTCATTATCGAATGAACGGTGAGTAAATGCTGGAGTAGCTACTGTTTACAAAGGCTACCATATAAAAAAACAAAAACGCTCATAAGAATTGAGAACAAAAAAAGAGTAGACAGTAAATAAAGATTGACATTACATTTAACTGTTTTGAAGATTAAAGATGAGTAGAAGGCATAGAGTAAGAAAGGAGATATTAAATTTAGGAACAGAACATTTGTTTTTTTTCTATTTTCTTTATTTTTCTTAATCTAAAATTCATTTTTTTTAGTATTGTATATTAGATCGAAAATAAAATTAAACACTCATTAAAATATTTTTTAGTTTTTTCAATTTTCTGGTGTGCACGTTCACGCAATCTCTGTTTCTCCCTTTATGGGTTAAGGTTTAATTTTTGCGTCTTAAACTTTTTTCAGTAGACGTTGCTTCACACGAGAGATTAAAATATGCGTAGATATTCCTCCCAAATCTTGTTCGATGCTTATTATTATTTGTTAATTATTTCACCCAAGCAAAAGAAGATAAATGTAATCTATGCGTTTTAGAAAATCTTCTCATCTTAAACCATATCAAGAATCCAAATTTGCTTTATAAGAGAAGTGATTTAATGACCACATACTGTCATAGAAAAATACTTAAATTCTTAGACCCAAACTTGATATAGGTTCCTCTTAACGTTTGCCTCTTTATTTATTTATTTATTTATTTCGCCCGCAATATTACTTTTCAACAATTATGAATTAATCCCCTTTTATTTTTGCTCTTTACATTTTTAATTTTTAATTCTTAATTCTAAATTTCCCTTTTTAATTTTTATTTTAATTTTATTTTTCTTTCCTTTTATCATATTTTTATTTAAAATTTTAAGTTTAATTTTCCCTAAATTTTTATGTACATGTAATATTTGAATATTTAAATTTTTAAGACTCATGATTTACGCCCCTTTGATTTATTCTCCTAGCATTTTATTATTTTGTATTTTAATTTTAAATTAAAATTAAAATTTAAAATTTTTATTTACATGTAGAATATTTAAATTTTTAATATTCTTATTAAAAAAGCAATAACTTAACTTTTAATACGATTTAATTCCCATATACATGGAGTGAATTTAAATTTAAATAAAAAAAAACTATTAAACTGTCAGTTTGAAATATGCACCTGATGATTGCATAACGCATGAAACGTGTCGTGCCATAGACGTAATATATATATATATCCAAATGAATAAGAAACGAAGAAAAAAATAACAACGTTCAAAACATTAATTTAAAACAGTGCTCAATATAGAAATAGAGCTATGAATACTTATTTGAAATTATACTTTAGAACATGTTCAAATTACAATTTACTACAAAGTGTAAATTTTGTTTCGACATTTGAAGGGCAATATATATATATATATATATATATATATATATATATATATATATATATATAAGAATAGAATAAGTAAAGATTAGGTAGGAAAAAGTGTCTTTAATCTAACATGTTTCACTTTAACAAGCTTCTTCAGAGATTTAAAACTTTTTAATGAAAAACAAATCCACATGTGACATTCACACACTTAAGCACACATAAGTTTTTCTTCTACATTTTTAATATTTATCTATTGCTTCATTACATGTGACACGTACTTGACAAATGAATTCATACCTTAATCAACATACTGTTTTTGTGAATTTTAAAAATATTTTTAAATGTTTTTTTTACTGCATATGGCGACATTTACATGCTTTGGCGCTCTGACAATGTTTTTTTTTTTTTTACTGCATATGGCGACATTTACATGCTTTGGCGCTCTGACAATGGTTTCTGGTGATTTATCTCTCCAGCGCATTTTTGCTTCACTCAGACACGATGCATGGTCTTTATGAACATTGTTCCACATGACAATGGCTTTCTTCATAAATTTCTTGACAATATTACTAACCGCTTGATGATTAACCTGGAAAAACCGAGCAATTTCTTTGCTTGACTTGCCACACTGATGTCATGCGATTATTTACCCCTTTAATTTTAAACAGCGTGTTGGATTTTTAAAAAAATCTATAATCTTACTATGTATCTTATCCAGACAAAATTAAAAAGTGACATGTCTGGACACCAGGCCATCCTTTCTTTCGCGACCCAAATCTTAAAACTCCATGGTTACCTAATTCTCATTTTTGATTGACAATATTGACACAACTAAAGCATTTTCTCCAACTACCACTCCCTAATTTTCTAAATAACCATGAATTCATAATATATTTTAAAAATAAATCATTTTCACCATTTACTTTATCATATGACCGGAAAAAGAACAGTATTGTTCTGAAACATGAAAACTATTGTGCAGTGATATAATGCTTTTATACACCTCTAATAACAAAATTACGATATATATATATATATATATATATATATATATATATATATATAAATTATACTTTAGAACATGTAAAAAACTACAATCTACTACAAAAGCGTACATTTTGTTTTGACATTGAAAGAACAATGTCTCATCATGTAGTAAATATTAGTTGTGAAAAGAGATGACAATTCACTTCCATTTATTGGCAAATTTTTTTTGTACGAGGTAAAGAGGATGGAAAAGATGAGAAACCAGAAGGAGGAATCAAAAAAAAAAAAAAAAAAAAGAGGGAAGGACACAGAGAAAATAAAAAAAAATGGGGAAAACGAGAGAAAACCAGAAATAAAGAGGCATGAGGGAAAACCGATAAAAGACGCCTCTAGGAGATATTGACGCCAGGTTTTGGTAGGAAGTAAAAGTATAGGCATATACTAACATCATATTTTGTATATATATATATATATATATATATATATATATATATATATATATATATATATATGCTCTCATCACGATTGAGCTCTCTAGAGAAGAAAATTTTAAAAACAGTTTCCACTTTTGCTGTATAAGCGTGGCTCTTCAGAAATGAATTGAGTTCTTTCGGTGACTGGCGTGTCTATACACTGCTTATATACAAGATGTTAAAATTACACTTCTCTGATTCCATGCGCCTATGGCTTAGGGACTAACACCATATCGGTCGAGTGTTGATCCTGGCCAGAAGCAAGTGGATGTGTCTCACCGCACTGATGTGCTGTGATACAGCGAAACAGGCTTGTATGTGAATGACTAATATATATATATATATATAGTAAATAAGTATATATATATATATATATATATATATATATATGTGTGTGTGTGTGTGTGTGTGTGTGTGTGTGTGTGTGTGTGTGTATACACACCAATATATAAGTATTAATCAGGTGTGAATGGTACAGTGCTCAATGTTGTAGAACAGAACAAATATATATATATTAATAAATATGTATATTATACTGTTTTTACTCACGGATCTGAGTTTCATGCATTTCAGCAATCTTCAGGTGGTTAACATTTCATGCTGGCTTCTTTTTGACTTAACCAAAGCCCGCTGTAATTATTTTACTTCGCAGTCGAAGAAAAATTTCCAACCGATCTCTTTATTCTAACCTCTTTCAGCCCGTTTGTTGTTCTGAAAAGAAATTAATTTTGAATGAATTTTCTAACCTATGCTTTTATCCCAACCTTTTCTTCTATTACGGTCTTACCAGCAATCTAAAAGGCGTATACACAGTGGGCCCAAACTCATGAATTGTTTTGTTTATTTATTTTAAATTTACTGTAAAGAGTATTTTGTTGATTAGTCTCCAAGGTTTTCTTTATAAATCTGCACAAAAATTTTTAAGAAAACGTTAAAATATGAAATGCGTTTGTGACATTATATCCAAACTATACAGAGGAAAATAATGATCTATCTATCTATCTATCTATCTATCTATCTATCTATCTATCTATCTATCTCTGTTTATATCCATCTCAGTCTGTTTTTCTCTTTCCCTATCTCAATCTGTTCACACACACACACACACACACACACACACACACACACACACATATATATATATATATATATATACATATATATATATATATCAGCTCATTTCGAGTTATCTATTCATCTCAGGTTTTTTATATCTTTACTTGTTTCTCTCTCTCACTCTCTCTCTCTCTCTCTCTCTCTCTCCTTATCTATTTATTAATACTGTTCATATCTATCTGTCTCCATATTTTCATATCTATATCTCAATCTGTCTCTTCCTTTCTATCTATCTTTTATCTCAACCGGTTCTTATCTATCTATCTATCTATCTATCTGATAGATAGATAGATAGATAGATAGATAGATAGATAGATAGATATTTTAATTTGTTCATTATCTATCTCAGATTTTCACTTCTATCTATCTATCTATCTATCTATCTATCTATCTATCTATCTATCTATCAGATAGATAAATAAATAGATAGATAGGTAGATAGATAGATAAATAGATATTTTAATCTGTTGATTATCTATCTCAGATTTCTATCTATCTATCTATCTATCTATCTATCTATCTATCTATCTATCTATCTATCTATCTAATACGTCGTGTTACGTTGTAAATAATAATACAGAAACCAACTCAGATTCTGATACTGCCAGGAAAACGAATGGAAAAGCCTTTCCAAGTTGCACACGTAGAGTTGATATGAATTACGTCGTATTTACACCGATCGTGATTAAAAAAAACTAGTGGGATGTTTATCTTGAATGTCAAAAAACCATGTCCTAATCTGACCGGTCGAAATCTCTGGCTTTTATTTTAAAACGAGTGTCAATGTGACCTCTGCACAGTGAAGTTGCCCTCCAAGTAACAGGGAAAAGCAATTCCTGTTTGTTGTTCTTCACCGGATACCCGAACTGTCGGTGAAGGTACTTGGAAGGCCATCAATCGTCTAATGGTACTAAGATGGTGCAAATTACCGGTTTCCGTAGGCGGGAAAAAGAGACAAGAAGGAATAAAGGAAGTGAGACGGAAAGCGAGAAGGAAGTAGAAAGTGAAGAAGGAGGAGGAGGAGGAAGAGGAGGAAAAATGAGGTGAGCCTACAAACTTCAAAGGAAGCTGAAAGAAAGAAACTTACGAAGGCAAAATATTGTGGGCTAAAGTTTTTAGCTTTTATTTTAAAAAAATTCTTTTGTGAATTCAGCTTCAATTTTTAACAAAGAAAACAAGGTTCGGGCACGAGGATCTTTTGCAAACACTTGCGAATCCATTGCTAGGTTAGTTGTCAGAAGGGTTGGTTCACTGTGTCGTGCTAGACGGTTCCACCCTGTCTATCTTTCAAATCTATAAGACTGCTTTGAATATTGCTGTCACATATGATTTGGTGTTCTTAGAGTTCCTTGATAAAATCCAAAGAAGAATCAGCAATATTATTGGCTGCGATTTGGCGTCTTGTTTTTCACATTTTTCTTCTTTTTTAAAAATAAAGTTCACCCAAAGCAAGGTAGTAAAGCCACTAAGACACAATGTGTTACTGAGCGTGAAGAAATTAGATAATAGATACATTACTAGGGAGAAAGAGCAAAAAGAGTAATCATTAAAACAGCAGATAGTGATTAACGTTGCATGTAAACTTTTGAAACTTAAAGTTGGCTGAAAAGCATAGAGCCGAAAAAGAATCCCAACAAATGGAGTGCAATAAAAGAAACTTTTGGCATAGAACTTACGGTTACATCTGGCCACCTCAACTGTAAATTGATGAGACCTCATTGCCAATATAGTACTGCGTTTGAATTCATAAATTCTAGGTACCATAGAGAAAAGTTCATCAGAACAATTACCATAAAGTATTTATAAAAAAGCACAATATATATATATATATATATACATATATATATATATATATATATATATGTATAGTAATAAGGTATGCTGTATTTATGGGTTAAAATAGTCAATGTCAAAAATCGTATTTAAATATAAAAGTGGGTATCGAAGTCAACTTACAGAGGCGGCAGCTTGTTTATGTTAAACACAATCGTCAGGCTATGTGTGCTGTGTTTTTGACCAACTATTTTATATATACACGTCAGTAATGCATTGTGAGTAGTGTATTGTATTGCATTATGGGTAGTTTTTTGTATTATTTTAACGGTAATTTTGGTTGGCGGTAACGGTCGTGTTTCGGATTATTTTAAAGGCTATACAGTGGGAACAATTGTGGATCTAACAGCAGTTTTTGGCAATTTATAGTGTTGTTAACTTTTTATTTATTATTGATTATTTTATCATTGGTTGTGATTACTAGGTTTTCTTGTGTTTATCTCTGCGTACGTGGTCTCTTAAGTTGTTTACTATTTACTTAGTTTACTTTTATATATATATATATATATATATATATATATATATATATGAAAATAAATTGGATGTCTTTATAAATCCATTGGTAATAGCTTATTTGGTGGACGTCTTACATGCTGCTCTTCAGAAATTTTTCACAAAAATGAATGGGTTAGATTTTTTCAGACAAAAAGAATCATGTGAGGACAGGGGAAAAAGTGGGCTAGGAGGTGAGATATGCAGTGTTAGTTATTGCGGGAGGCTGTATTTCTATCCCAGGCGATAAGATGATCTTGGACTGAATTTTTAGTTAGCCATTCTCAAATACATGACAGTAAATTTAGGGACCTGTATTTTGGTGTGGTGTAATTGTTAGCAAGCTTGTTTTGCTAGAATCTATTACAACTGAGTAGTGAGTTCGGCCTTGAGCCACATCTAAGCGAGGTCTAGAAAATTAAGTATTTTCACTAGAAGAATTGAATTGTTAGCTTTTTATATTAATTCTATCGGTAATAATAATATCTTCATTTTGTAAATACTAATATTTTATCTTTTTATTTTTATGACAATAATATTTTATCGTGCATGATAAGAATGTTAAAAAAAACCCAAAACGGGGATAAGTGTTAATTATTATTATTATTAACGATGCCAACAATAAAATTTCATAAAACTTAATAATAATAATAATAATAATAATAATATATATATATATATATATATATATATATATATATATATATATATATATATAAGAGAACGGTTTATTGAGGCATATCGTAATAATGCAATTTGGCCCGATTAAGCAGCCGCTCTTGTTAAGAGAATCAACATGTACAGAATTACAGGAACAATTGCGGACTGGCAGTTCATATTGCTGAACGTGAATGCTGTAGAAATATTTCATTATTCTTTCATGCGGATTACAAAGACTAAAACCATCGGTTCTTTTATTCTTTTTTTAATTTATCTACATTATGTATGTTTTCCAATTGTTTTATCTGCATGCCAACAATTTGCTTCTGTCATGTGATGTTCTCTTAAGCCCATGTGACCTTGTCGTTTCTGTTATTCTCATAACTGGAATGCTTATGACACGAAATCATCGAAAAGACACACTTGCCAATCCTTACTTCCCTCCAATGTTCGCTCTCTTTCTTTTTTGTTCTTTTTGTTGTTGTTGTTGTTGTTGTTCTCGCTCAACGACTATTGGGTCTTGTCCCGCTTCGATTGTGCAGTAATTTGCAGCTATGTCGCATGACACGTATTAATGTAGCTTTAATAGCTTATTAAGGTTCTTGTTTGGGTATGTGTGTGTGTGTGTGTGTGTGTGTGTGTGCATTTCTTCTTATTATTACTGTCATCATAATCATCATTATCATTATCATCATCATCATCATCTTTCGATTTCTGCTATGGTCACACAACTTACCAAGTCTGTGGGAAGACCTTAGGCGGGCAGTGGTGTCTTCTTATGGCTACATTTCATGATTTACTTTTCTAACTCTCATAAAATCACTAGCGTTACATAAACAAAGTTCTTAATGTGTAGACTCTACTTATTATCATTATTATTATTATTATTATTATTATTATTATTATTATATCTTCACTTCCGCTTCCGCTATGGAACACCGACTTCCCACTCAGTGGTGTTTCGTTATGGCTACGTTTCATCTGTCTTCCCAACTCCCATAAAATCACTAGTGTTACATGGGCAAAGTTCTTCTTAGTGTGGGTTGTACTTATTAAGATAATTTTTTGTTTTTCTTTTAAGGTGGGATTTCCAGGTATTTTTTAATGTGTCGTTGTGTTCATATTTTTGTATTATTTTAAACTCACCTACTATGATTGGTACTATTGTTTAAATTTTCACATTTTTTCAATTTTGATTTCCAGGTTTTTATAGCTAGATATTTTTTCTAATTCCTTGGTCGCTATGTTACAGGGTTAACCCTGGGCAAGGCATAAATTAGTAGACAATATTTTCTTTCCGGCTTTAGACAATTATTTTTATAAATATTGTTATTATTATACTTAGGAAATAAATCTAATCTAATAAACTACTCTACTCTAACAGCATTCTGAGATGAGGCAGTATTTACACTATTTACATTGTTCGGACTATTGTCCTCATTTTTACTGCCATGTGAAGGACACATGGCTCAGTGGCTATAGACGTTGCTTAGTTCCAGTCACTTGAACCAAAGCGTTGTGAGTTCAATACCAGCTTACGCAGTAGTGAACAAATAAGTTAAAGGAAGATAACTAAATCGCTACCAGAATTGGCATCGCACATGGAATGAGAATGATATACCCCAGTAATCGTAATAAAAGTTTCGATTTCTCAAGAAGGCTGGAGCGTACAATGACCGAAACGTCGTAAACACGGCAGTAAAGATGAGGACAATAGGCTGAACACTGTAAACAGCAGTTTTTTCAGTAATATCCCATGCAATGTTAAAGAACAGGGAACCATCAAAGTGATTTGTTGTTAGACATATAGATCCAGCATATAATAATATGTGCGTTGAAGTGCAGTGTATATCGGCTCGGAACGAGAAATCGGAGAGCCGAGTTCGAATTCCAGTTAAATTCGTTGCATTCACTTACGCGCAAATACCTTTGGGAAAGGTATGAATCCGTCTCTTCTCCCTTCAGTTATGTGTTAAATAGTAGAACAAATTACGTTTTATAGCCTTTCTACCACAGATAGCAATGTCAACCAACTGTGGGAAAATCTTCTGGCTAGTGGACCGTTTTTTGTTTGTTATTATGACTATTATTACAAAAAATATAAAGATTATGATGAATCTCCCAGACTTTTTGAGATTGTTCCAAGTGCTCCAAAAACAATTGAATCAACAGTCAATTCTATGCTGCGTTTTTTTTTTTCATTTTTCTTGCGAGGTCTAAATATTTGTTCAAATTTTATACTTTCTTTCAATTTTACTGTAATGTGCACCTGAATAACGAATATCTTTTCTGGCATGTGTCTTTTCTCTTTTCTAGATCTGATCTTCTGGCCTGAAATGGGTAAGTAGTTTAAATTTCTAAGCACGAAATATTTTTGTATTATTAAAGTTGTTTTGAACAGCCACTCTCCTAGATCTTTTTACATGAATGCTGGTATCCCCATGGCCCATTTCTGCTCCTAATTTTCATCAACAACCTTTTCGATATCGCCAGTTCTTAAATTTTGCATTTATACTGACGACAAAGATATTTACTTATAATTTAATGGTAAGTCATATAACTTCGTTAAGTTCAAATTTGTAACTGATATAAAAAATAACCTTAATGTTACTGGGGTATGGAATGGCTTGCCAGATTTAACTCCCTCAAAACGAAACTTCTCATTTGCAATCGTTTTATAGAACCTTTTTGTTTTCCATCAGCATGGCTGATACTAACCTCCAGGTGAGTGATTCATTACGCCTTTTTGGGTTAATGTTTTCTACTGACATTGAACGATTATATTGAATTAATTGCGAGGTTTGTTGCTGAGAAGTTGGTTCACTGTGATGTACTAATCAGTTTTTTATTGCAAGAATCTTTCTAACGCATAAGTCCATGCATTAACTATTGTTGTTAGAACTGGACTACTGATTCTGCTATGTTTTTAGAGATTCTTGATGAAATACCAAAAAGAGTGTGCAACTCTTCTTTTGTGTATTTGTTTGTTTAACTGCGTATATCACAATTATTTTCCATGCTTGAAAAATAAAAAGATAGAGATGTCAGAGGACGTGCTTCTAAAAAAGCTTTTCCCCTCATTTGGTGCCGATATTATGTATCCGTTTACCTTCTAGTGTATGAAAAATTTCGAGCGTGATTTTGCTAGCGTTCATGCTACAGATTTTAATCAGGTTCATAAATGTTCATTTAAAGTATATCCTCTACTTTGTAGCTAGGGAATGGACATTTTTGTTCATATGTTGTTTCCCTGTCATTCATTTTGTCTAGAATTTTCTGTCTTTGTTTCAATATCGTTGTCAGACATGTTTTCAATATTAGCAGCATCATTAGTATCAGTATGGCTTGTAGTAGGTTTGAAGTATTTGTCAGCCCAAATGTAATGTTTGGCAGCAATATTGCCCGCTGTTATAACACTGATTGGTCCTTTTCCAAAAGTACTTTCGATAATTATTTTGTCTGTAGTGCGAGATTCAGTGTAGATTTTTTCATAGTCTAAATCCTGCTCTTTGCTGCTTAGTTTAAAGCGTTTTGGGGAGTCTTTTCTTATCGTCTGTTCATAGAAAAGAGTATCCTGGTAATGAATTGTGATCAAAAACAGATCAAATATGGATTGTAAGCCGACAGAATGAAGAGATGAAGAACAAATATGGAACGTTTATCAATCTACAATGTTTCACATGATGGATTCGGAACATTATAGATTATTCTAACGTTCGTTTAACAAGTCAGATACACATTAACCAATGAAAAGCAAACCATACAATGTAAAAGTAACCAGATTTCTTGCTTTCCTCACCATAAGTCATTTTCTGATAAAATTTTAAGAAAGAAATACATGTTAGATTGATAAACGTTTCCTATTTTTACTTATCTTATTATCCGGGTAATATATATCCTGTTATATTCGATTATATAAATTTCCCTTTTTAATGTATGGAAAAGAGTAGTACTTATTATGTTCCTTCCTCGTTGGTGGCATTTTCAAAAATGTCTACTGAATATATCTCATAAACCAATGCCATTGAAGATATGTTGTTTATAAATTTACAACGCCATTGATTATTATCGCATAATATGTTACCATCAATGCCATCGTTGTTTACCATACTCATTAGCGTGGGTAGTTTTGCTTTTACCTACACCAGTGCCATTGATATCAAGTGATAAGTTAACAGTGTTCTAAAGGTTATCATAGCCGGGGATGATAGTGGGGAAAATACCCACTGTTTAAATATAAGCTTCTGTTGCATGCGCTTTGAATAGCCTCTGATAGTTAATTCCAGCTCCAAGCCGGAGATGGGCGAAAGCAGAAAAATGGCGCCTCATAACCAGCTGTTTTGGGTAGATGAAACTCAAGAGCTCAAGAAAGCAGTCCATCTAGTAGAGCCCTGAAAGCAGTTGGTTGTCGACTGACAACTTTCCCGCAACTCCTCCGAAAGGTAACGGTGCATGTAGTCTAGGCAGCGCACAGCCTCCATACACCATCGCCCGGTCCTGCACCTTGGTGAGGGCAATTCATTTTCACAGTCTATTGAACAGGTTAAGAGGCTCATCCCTTGTTCCCTGTTTAGGATGTGGTTTTCGGCTTTCTCTTTACCAATCTTCTCACTTTGTTTTTTTTTTCAATTGGAGTAGATAGATCTATCTATCGCCCGGTTCACACTCCACCCACGTCTTTTGAACGGGTTAAGAAGATTCATCCCTTGTTCCCTGTTTAGGATGTGGTTTCCGGCTTTCTCTTTTCCAATCTTTTCACTATTACGTAGCCCCCTGCACATCAGTGGCGTTACCGCCTTGCTCGGGGTGATACGATTAAAAAAAAAAACAAGAATTGTATTTTACCGCTACATTTATCTTCTGAGACAAACGGATGCTTAACGGAAAATTAATTAAATTCAAAGATTGCAAACACTTGAAATATACCCGAAATCTTTGGTATGATGCGATATTAGATGTAAAATCTTTTCAGTTTAATGCTACACTTCACATTTTTTGGCATTTGACATGCGAAGTTTTTAGTTTTATGCAGTTATTAAACTTAGCAATTCGGATGCGCGTTTCAATCTGACCAGAAATAATATTTGCTGATTATACCGAGAACCTACACAATCGTACCTACGTCATTGTTCGATCTAACTCCACCAATCTGGCTGTTTTCAAATCATTGAGAATTAATATATTGCATTTTTTACTCGCGTCAGAGAGCATCTAGAAGCTGCCTCTCTGGAGTTCTTTATCAGATGATGATTGTGATGAAAGTTTGTTTTTCGATTTTTTATTTTAACTTTAATTGAATTCCAACCCATGCTGTCATTTTGTAATATAGCAATCTGGCCTCACCCGAGACAGGTGTTTGAGAAATACATCCTGTCGGGGCCTGGAGCGGATGTCGCAGGGTTATGAGTCGGGCTCGTTTGACCTTATTTCCGACAGCGGCGGAAATGACTACGGAGGCAAACAGAACAGGTGTCTCTTGGAATTACGTAGGCGTTGCGTGGGCGAGGCAAAACCGGAAGGAAAAGTCCCGGTTCTAGAAGACTATAAAAAGACCTCGACACACGGATTCGCCAGCAGAGAACGGCCAGTGGAAGCAGAGAGACACCACAGGCAAGACTACACTCCCGTCGACTCATTCTATGTGCGCTCTCACTCTTCCATTCTCTGTTCCACACGGGTTCGTCGTCAGGAATAAAAATATAACCTTATATTTTTATATATGCGTGTTCTCGT
This sequence comes from Ascarosepion bandense, assembly GCA_037127315.1. Taxonomy (NCBI): domain Eukaryota; kingdom Metazoa; phylum Mollusca; class Cephalopoda; order Sepiida; family Sepiidae; genus Ascarosepion; species Ascarosepion bandense. Next base: position 28,888 of record JBBBDQ010001794.1, read on the forward strand.
TGTTTGTCGTCGTACGGCGATATATAACAATTTCTACTGCAGAGATAACTAGAATTATGACATCTCTGAATTTATCCCTGTTCTTTAATAATCCAGTCGAATAAATGTTCTAATATTCGACGAATTCGGAGTAGAATGCCTGAGATCTGGACTTCAAGATGCTAATTTAATCTTTCTTATTATAAACCAAATTATTTACTTGTCTATTCTATTTTTCCAAATCTCAATATAATTTTGCGAAAATGAATTTCTTTGACAATCCAGATTGCCTGTATCTCAGTACAGAGCCATTATCTGTTCACTTGATATGACCCCCGGAAAGAGTCTCTTACGATTTGCAATACAGAATCTTACTGAATCATACTGTTTCATTCGAGGTTAATTCTCGGTCACGATTCTCAGTGGTTCTTAAATTTTACTCTTTTGTTTTCGGCTACAGCATCCTGTTGCGTTACTATCCCAATTCTTGTAATCCATCTGAAATCTATAGGGATAATCTGAGATGCCTGTTTGTGCAAACACATTTATAGATTTTTTTTATGTCGAGACAAAATTCTTAGCAAACAAGATTCATAGACCAATGTAGTCCTGGGTATGATGATGAACTACATCCGGCAACATGATCGGGAGACTGATGGTTTTGAGGATCATAGACTCTCCTTTTAATTGCTGTTGTTCCCATGTACACCATAACCCAGATAGGTAGCAGCACATGTTACGGTGTCAGCTTTGGGCAAATGGTGAATTTCCTAACAAAGACAAAACACTATGAAGTACGTTTTTTTTAAAATACCAGCAATATATACATACATCATATATATATATATATATATATATATATATATATATATATTGCAATTTGAGAACACACACACACACACACACACACACACACACACACACATATATATATATATATATATATATAATTATGAATTCAATGTGCATTGCGACACTGAAATGTATATGTTTCGAGATAGAATCTCGTCATCAATCAATCCAACATTGTCTGATGACGAGATTCATATAAATTTTTGTGTCGCAATGCACATTTAATTCATAATTATATGATTATATCAAGCTCTACAATATTTATTGTATTGAGCCCTGCTTATAAAAAATAAATTGCAGGGTACTCTAAGCCGTAAAACCTTGGATCCTCTTCACCTGGATATATATATATATATATATATATATATATATATATATATCCTGTTGCTTTAATTTAAATTGTATATATATATATATATATATATATATAAATATATATATATATATTTAGGTTGTTTTTACTTCTTTTTATATATGAATATTTATTCTTGGGTGCATGGCTTTGTCAACATATAAATGCATGTATGTAGGTGAGCATGTGGATTTATTGTGTATTTACATACATCTATGTGTGTGTATATGTATTTGTGTATATATATGTATGTATGTCAGTATATATATATATATATATATATATTCTTGTTTATGTATGTGCATATACATATGATACGTGTGTTTATGTTTTAATGTGAGTGTTCTTGTGTTTATCTGTGTATATTTATACCTATAGTTGTCTATAAGTAGGTCCGTGTATGTGGTTTTATTTTGTATATGCTGCTTTGTAGTTTTTTATGTGCGTACATATTTCGTTTTCGCAAGGGAATTTGCGTGCTTATGTATTTAATTATATTTATATGTTCATGCATTGGAATATGAATGTATTTCTCTTGACCCTATTTAACACATCTCTTGCCCTTCTTTATCATTTGAATTCAAATTTACGTGTATATAATATATGTAGGGTTTATAAACGTTTCTTAACTTGGCTCAGAATTTAACGAATAAAATGACACGTCGATAAAAAGGACTCTAAATAGTTTAAGGATTTGTGTATATATATATATATTAAATATATATATATATATATATATATATATATATATATATAAATATTATGATACAAGAATGGTCGAAACAAAATAGCTACTTTTGGAGTGATATTATAATATACTATGTGAGATTATATATATATATATATATATATATATATATATATATATATATATATATATATATATATATATAGGTAATGATGTTAAGTTCATGAATGGCGAGAAAAATCCAACAAAATCAACTTAATATAAAATATTGTGATATCTGTATGAACAGCTCAGTGGATGCTATTCAGTGCAATATAATATTTATTAAAGAAAACGCAACACATCGTTTAGATTGGTTATAAATTATAATTTATTTCTGTGAACTAAATTAGCTCATTTTAGCAGACCACATTATATTCCTTCCATTTGGTATAAATATCTTCCCGGAAGAGCCAATTTAGCTCATAGAAATGAATTATAATTTATAACTATCAGCAGCCATTACAGAAGTTATCAGCAGCCATTACAGCTCCATGCCACGTGTTGTTCTTTGAATGGGAATTTACCTAGCAGGCCGACTCGCTTTGATATTTGGGAAAAGCAAGAATTGAAGAATGAATCTAATCACTTCCTGTGTTAAACTGTGAGGTATTTTCCGTTTGTTTTTTTTTTTTTTTTTTGTTTTTATATATATCTATGTTTTTGTTCTCCCCCCCTTTTTGGAGTTCTCATGCTTCATTTAGGAGGAAAAAAAAAAAGTTTGAAATTTATATTTATTCTGTTATGAAGCTACTTTGGCCAAGTTATCAGCAGCCATTACAGCTCCATGCCACGTGTTGTTCTTTGAATGGGAATTTACCTAGCAGGCCGACTCGCTTTGATATTTGGGAAAAGCAAGAATTGAAGAAATAACCTTAATTCAAATTTCCTGTGTTAAACTGTGAGGTATTTTCCGTTTGTTTTTTTTTTTTGCTTTTATATATATCTATGTTTTTTGTTTCTCCCCCCTTTTTGAGTTCATGCTTCATTTAGGAGGAAAAAAAAAGTTTGAAATTTATATTTATTCTGTTATGCGAAGCTACTTTGGCCAAGTTATCAGCAGCCATTACAGCTCCATGCCACGTGTTGTTCTTTGAATGGGAATTTACCTAGCAGGCCGACTCGCTTTGATATTTGTGGGAAAAGCAAGAATTGAAGAATGAAATCTTAATTCAAATTTCCTGTGTTAAACTGTGAGGTATTTTCCGTTTGTTTTTTTTTTTTTTTTTTTTGTTTTTATATATATCTATGTTTTTGCCCTCCCCCCCTTTTTGGAGTTCATGCTTCATTTAGAGGAAAAAAAAAGTTTGAAATTTATATTTATTCTTGTTAAAGAAGCTACTTTGGCCAAGTTAACAGCAGCCAATACAGCTCCATGCCACGTGTTGTTCTTTGAATGGGAATTTACCTAGCAGGCCGACTCGCTTTGATATTTGGGAAAAGCAAGAATTGAAGAATGAATCTTAATTCAAATTTCCTGTGTTAAACTGTGAGGTATTTTCCGTTTGTTTTTTTTTTTTTTTTTGTTTTTATATATATCTATGTTTTTGTTCTCCCCCTTTTTTGGAGTTCATGCTTTCATTTAGGAAAAAAAAAAAAAAGTTTGAAATTTATATTTATTCTGTTATGCGAAGCTACTTTGGCCAAGTTATCAGCAGCCATTACAGCTCCATGCCACGTGTTGTTCTTTGAAATCGGGAATTTACCTAGCAGGCCGACTCGCTTTGATATTTGGGAAAAGCAAGAATTGAAGAATGAATCTTAATTCAAATTTCCTGTGTTAAACTGTGAGGTATTTTCCGTTTGTTTTTTTTTTTTTTTTTGTTTTTATATATATCTATGTTTTTGTTCTCCCCCCCCCTTTTTGGAGTCTATGCTTCATTTAGGAGGAAAAAAAAAGTTTGAATTTATATTTATTCTGTTAAGTGCGAAGCTACTTTGGCCAAGTTATCAGCAAGCCATTACAGCTCCATGCCACGTGTTGTTCTTTGAATGGGAATTTACCTAGCAGGCCGACTCGCTTTGATATTTGGGAAAAGCAAGAATCGAAGAATGAATCTTAATTCAAATTTCCTGTAAAACAACTGTGAGGTATTTTCCGTTTGTTTTTTTTTTTTTTTTTTTTTTTTTTGTTTTTATATATATCTATGTGCTTTTTGTTCTCTCCTTTTTGGAGTTCATGCTTCATTTAGGGGAAAAAAAGTTTGAAATTTATATTTATTCTGTTATGCGAAGCTACTTTGGCTGCTACTTCACAGCCATTACAGCTCCATGCCACGTGTTGTTCTTTGGAATGGGAATCTACTCAGCAGGCCGACTCGCTTTGATATTTGGGAAAAGCAAGAATTGAAGAATGAATCTTAATTCAAATTTCTGTGTTAAACTGTGAGGTATTTTTCCGTTTGTTTTTTTTTTTTTTTGTTTTTATATATATCTATGTTTTTGTTTCCCTTTTTGGAGTTCATGCTTCATTTAGGAGGAAAAAAAGTTTGAAATTTATATTTATTCTGTTATGCGAAGCTACTTTGGCCAAGTTATCAGCAGCCATTACAGCTCCATGCCACGTGTTGTTCTTTGGAATGGGAATCACCTAGCAGGCCGACTCGCTTTGATATTTGGGAAAAGCAAGAATTGAAGAATGAATCTTAATTCAAATTTCCTGTGTTAAACTGTGAGGTATTTTCCGTTTGTTTTTTTTTTTTTGTTTTTATATATATATCTATGTTTTTGTTCTCCCCCCTTTTTTGGAGTTCATGCTTCATTTAGGAGGAAAAAAAAAAAGTTTGAAATTTATATTTATTCTGTTATGCGAAGCTACTTTGGCCAAGTTATCAGCAGCCATTACAGCTCCATGCCAATGTATGTCTTTTTGAATGGGAATTTACCTAGCAGGCCGACTCTGCTTTGATATTTGGGAAAAGCAAGAATTGAAGAATGAATCTTAATCAAATTTCCTGTGTTAAACTGTGAGGTATTTTCCTGTTTGTTTTTTTTTTTTTTTTTTGTTTTTATATATATCTATGTTTTTGTTCTCCCCCCCCTTTTTGGAGTTCATGCTTCATTTAGGAGGAAAAAAAAAGTTTGAAATTTATATTTATTCTGTTATGCGAAGTTACTTTGGCTAAGTTATCAGCAGCCATTACAGCTCCATGCCACGTGTTGTTCTTTAAATGGGAATTTACCTAGCAGGCCGACTCGCTTTTTGATATTTGGGAAAAGCAAGAATTGAAGAATGAATCTTAATTCAAATTTCCTGTGTTAAACTGTGAGGTATTTTCCGTTTGTTTTTTTTTTTTTTTTGTTTTTTATATATATCTATGTTTTTGTTCTCCCCCCCCCCTTTTTTTGGAGTTCATGCTTCATTTAGGAGGAAAAAAAAAAGTTTGAAATTTATATTTATTCTGTTATGCGAAGCTACTTTGGCCAAGTTATCAGCAGCCATTACAGCTCCATGCCACGTGTTGTTCTTTGAATGGGAATTTACCTAGCAGGCCGACTCGCTTTGATATTTGGGAAAAGCAAGAATTGAAGAATAACCTAATTCAAACTTCCTGTGTTAAACTGTGAGGTATTTTCCGTTTGTTTTTTTTTTTTTTTTGTTTTTATATACATCTATGTTTTTGTTCTCCCCCCCCCCTTTTTGGAGTTCATTTGGACTTTAACTAAGTTAAAACTTAGTTAAACTCCACTTTTGTAAGTTTGTGTTTTTTTTTTTTTTTTTCAAAGGATTGTTCGTGTTCGATTTTTTTTTTTTTTTTTTTTTTAATAGGAGTAGATAGGTCACACTATCGCCCGGTCTATACTCCTCCCACGTCTATTGAACTGGAGTAGAGGCTCGTTCCTTGTTTCCTGTTTAGGATGTGGTTTCCGGTTTTCACTTCTCTCTCTTCAGACCTTGGTACTGGTGCTTCCGTGAGTTTCCTGCGATCTGGCCGGTTGGTGGCAATGGCTCATCACTGTGAGGGTACCGGGTTGGCAGTTTCCTGGTTGCTGCTTCCGACTGGTAGTTAGGAGCCCTAACTCTTGCGTAGCGTCAAGAGCGGCTGCTCTGATCAACAGTTGTATAATATCGGGGTTCTTGTAGTGCCATGTCGCGCATGGATAGGTGTCCCTGCAAGCGCTTTCGGTGGGCAACCCCGAGGCCACACCTTGTTGCAGCCCTAGCCAGTCCCCCTCCCAGCTCAGATCGTGGGTAATGACCGCCTGTATCCTCTACCCTAGGTCCCTTTCTATAAACCAAAAACATGACAAGACAAAACAGAAATGACCCTAAACCAGCTAAATCCAAACCACCTAAGCCCATTAACCTCTCCTTCACTAATATCCGAGGCATTCGTACTAACTTTGCTAGTGTAGAAGCGTTCCTGCATGAAAAGTCCCCTGACATCCTCGCGCTCTGCGAAACTAACCTCAACTCAACTATTCCCTCCTCTGACCTCTTCATCCCTGGTTATCTTCCCCTTTTAAGGAAGGATTCTACTGTCCACATGCATGGGCTGGGTGTTTATGTCAGCGAACACCTCCCCATAACTAGGGTGACTTCACTCGAATCTACTGACCACCAATACATATGTCTCCGCTTGTCTCTCCTCAGTTCGGTTAGCTACCTATTCTTCCTTTACCGTTCTCCCTCCTCTCCTGACTGCTCCCTACTAGATAGCATTGCCGACGACATAGATAAGGCTATTACCTATCACCCATTTGCCCACATATTTGTATTTGGAGACCTCAATGCCCATCACTCTGAGTGGCTTGAAAACGCTGTTACTGATTCGGCGGGCACTCACGCCATGAACTTTGCTATTTCCCAATCCCTTACGCAAGTGGTGGACTTCACCACTCGCTTCCCAAGCACACCCTCGGGTCATTCCTCACTGCTAGATATATGTTTCACCTCTGCGCCCGACGCCTGTCAAGTCTCGCAGCTTTGCCCTCTCGGCAACTCCGACCACGCTGTAGTCTCCCTCAGTATTTCTTTCCAATCTCACTCCCCCCAGGATCCCCCTACTCATAGAACCTCCTACCTCTACCAAAAAGCTGACTGGGAAGCCTTTCGCGATTTCCTCTGTGACGTCCCTTGGGGAAAAGTGTTTGACCTATCAGTTGATGACTGTGCCTCTGAGGTCTCGTCATGGGTGAAAGCTGGCATTGATGCCTTCATACCCACCAGGAAGTATTGCTTAAAACCTCATTCCCCTCCGTGGTTCTCTCCGGCCTGCTCAGCCGCCATTGCCCACAGGAACCATTACTTCCATCTATTCCAGAGACAGCCAACTGATCACAATAGGCGCCTGTTCACATCCGCTCGCAGTGAGTGCAAGAGAACTCTAAATGACGCCAAACAGTTGTTTGCGGAGAGAATGCGACAGCACATAGCTGACCGCAAGTTCGGCTCCAAGGACTATTGGAGGATTTGTAAACGAGTGCTCAACAATAGGAAATCCTCAATACCTCCTTTAATCCATGGATTTGACGTTCTCACGTCATCTGCTGAGAAAGCTGAGTGCTTTGCCCGCAGATTCTCATCCAACTCCACACTCGACTCGTCCGGAGTGCACCCACCCGACTTCCCTATTAGAACTGAGGCCAAACTGCATGACGTGTATATTACCCCGACAATAGTATCCAGAGTAATTTCAAAACTCGACCCCCATAAGGCGTGTGGAGACGATGGAATCCCGGTGATAGTCCTTAAGAGGTGTGCCCCTGAACTTTCCCCTGTCCTCTCTAAACTGTTTAACTACTGCCTTTCTGCTTCCTGCTTTCCTGCATGCTGGAAATTCTCCTCAGTCGTTCCTGTCTTTAAGAATTGTGGTGAACCCTCGGACCCATCCAACTATCGCCCTATCAGTCTCCTACCAATATTCGGGAAAGTGTTCGAGGCTATAATAAATGCTGAAATAGTTCATCATCTCACCGCCCACAAGCTGTTCTCCGACAGGCAATATGGATTCCGATTTGACAGGTCCACAGCCGACCTGCTAACTACTGTAACGGAGTACATGCTACAGGCCCTTGATGAGTCTGACGAGGCTCGCGCGGTTGCTCTGGATATCTCCAAGGCTTTCGACAGGGTTTGGCACCCTGGCCTCCTATGCAAACTACGCGGTTATGGTATTACCGGTCGCCTGCTTGACCTAATCCAATCTTTCTTAAATAACCGCAAAATGAAGGTCGTTCTGAATGGGCGTGCCTCTTCGTCCTACAGCACGAATGCTGGTGTCCCACAAGGCTCTATCCTGGGCCCAACGCTCTTCCTTATTTTCATCAACGACCTCCCAGATGAGATCAGGTCCCAAGTAGGCATCTACGCAGATGACACTACAATATACTCCCGCTCCAGTAAGAAACCTGTCGTGGCGGACAGACATAATCTCGCTGCTGACCTTGAGCGGGATCTACACTCTGTGGTGAACTGGGGCAAGAAGTGGCTTGTCAACTTTAATTCCTCTAAGACCAAGCTGTTGTCTGTCAACCATTACAGGCAACCTCTTCTGCCTCCCATAAGCATGGACCAGATGATTCTCCCGGAGAGTAATACACTACGCCTCCTCGGACTTACCCTGTCCTCAGACCTCAAATGGAAGCACTATATTGAATCCATAGCAAAATCTACTGCTAAGAAGATTGGGTCACTATGTCGATCCAGGATGTTTTTTCCACCTGAATCCATCCTGCATATATACAAGTCAACCATCCGTCCGTGCATGGAGTACTGCTGCCATTTATGGTCAGGTGCCCCTGCCGTTCTCCTCAGTGTTCTTGACAAGCTCCAAAGGAGAGTCTGTAATGTGATAGGTACTGATCTGGCGACTCGTCTGCAGCCACTTTCCCATCGTCGAAATGTGGCCTCCCTCTGTCTCTTCTATAAATACTTTCATGGCTTCTGCTCGGATGAGCTTAAGTCACTGATGCCTCCTCAACAGGTGTTTACCCGTTCAACCAGACTGGCAACTGGGTCCCACCCATTCACAGTCAGGTTAGCCAAACGCAGACGACAATTCTACTCCTGCAGCTTCCTCTCTCGCACTTCCCGCCTGTGGAACTCACTCCCGTATTCTTGCTTTCCTGACGGCTACGACCTCCAGAAATTTAAAAGCAAAGTTAATACTCACCTACTAACCACTGGCCTCTAGCTCTCTCTCCCCTCCCCTGTATAAGCTTCCCTTTCTCTCCGCCCATGTACCTGTCATTGCACCTGCTTTCTCAGTTTTCTATTGTTCCTTTCTAACTAGCTTGTACTCCTCACTCTTTTCTAATTAATCTTTCTACACTTATGTAACCCCCTGCACATCAGTGGCGTTTCTGCCTTGCTCGGGGTGAAATGATTAAAAAAAAAAAAAAAAAAAAAAAAAACTAATCTAAATGATGTGTTAAGTTTTTCTTTATATATATATATATATATATATATATATAAAGCCATAAAATTGTGTTCAAAATAGTTAGTTTTTGGTATTATATAACATATAGATGTTGATATGCCACTAAATAAAACGCAGAAATATCATTGAAGAGTGCAATTATCAAGTTGAGTTTTGTTTATCAATTTTATTCTAAAAACAACAACAAAAAACAAACTGAAATTACATTTTATTCAATAATATATTCAACATTATTTGCAAGCAAGTGTTGCCACTTATTATCAAGCTCTTCGATACATTTTGAATAAAGTTCCACAGGTTTTGAAGTGAAAAACGTTTTCGACAAAATCTTGAATCTTTATTAGAGTAGATTCATCACTATCAAAACATTTTCCTGTGATCGAAAAAAGTTAATCACTTACTGAAATGTTAGGTGAATATGGTGAGAGCGGGGGTGGGGTTAGAGCGGGCGAATCAAAAATAATTTGATACATTATTTTTACTGTATCTGGCTTTGCATTGTCATGGAAGAAAACATTTTTCCTATTGACGTGCGAAGGCTAATTTTCGACCGAACATTTATGGCCATGTTGGTGATGCTGGATGTATAAATGTACATATAGTAATGTATTGCGTGTTAAGAACTTCAATAGAATTTTCATATTTCGCGCTGATAACCGCTACGCAACGCGCACATCCAAGCACTTGTTATGTAATCCCATAGAGACTTAACCACTTATATAGGGTTTAACATTATTGTTGTCAGTTCTCGAGAAAAAAAGAAAAAAAAACAAACAGATATTTGTCAACTATTTTAGTGAATTTCTATGGGGCAAGCAAATAAAAGAAATGCCCAGAAAATGTATATTTTCAAAATATATAATTGCAGTTACTTGAATTTTTTTTATTATCCTAAGCATGGTAATAAAGCCACTAAGATGCAAGAGGGTTACTGAGTGTTGATTTTCTAACCGCCGCTTAGATGTGGCACAAGGCTGAAAGTATCTTACTGAGTGTTAGAGAATATGAGAAAGAATTCCATTCAGGAGAGGGGGACAATAAAACAACAAGAATTAAGAAGACAGAAGACAACGATTGATATTGCATTTAATTTTTTGAAGATAAAAGTTGATTGGGAAGCAAGAAGCCTCCAGAAATTTCCGCAAGCGAGAAGTGTGATAGAAGAAACTGTTAGCATAGAACTTACGGTTACATATATCCATTTTAAATGTAAAATGATGAGACCTTATTGCCAATCTAGTACCGCACTTAAATTCAGAAAGTCTAGGTACTATAGCGGAAAGTTCATCAGAAAATTTACAATGAAAGAATTTACAGAAAATGCACAGGAAAGTTACGTTACAACGGTAAGAAAGGGATTCAAAACGGGATGCCAGGTTTGGAGCAATAATATTGCAGATTATTGTTCGGGTTTATCAGGAATCTCTAAATATATAACTATGATGTCAGGACCAATAACATTGGATTCTTGTTCAAAGAATCTTCATGAGTTTATTAGTGAGCAATGTTTTTTAGTCATTTCTTTATATAGGATAAATAACAAAGTATATTGGAGTTGGTTCATATACTTTTATTAAGTTGCAAAAATCTTTTAATCGTTTCACCCCCAGCGAGGCAGTACCGCCACTGATGTGCAGGGGGGCACATAAGAGAGTAAAAGTTTAGGCAGGAGTAGAGTAAAGCGAAAGACGAACCAGTTACAGGGGGTGTTAGAGAAAAGGCAAGGGAAAGACAGGAACACAGGTGTGAAAACAGTTACGAAGGTAGAAAGAAAGGAAACGAACAAGATACAGGGCGTGATGTAGAAAGAACTAGAGTGAAGTGGATAAGAGGTACATTGATATAAATTTTAAAATATGACTAAAAATAAATATAAAAATAAGATTATTCATTTAAATGAAAAATACAATAATGTTTAATTATAAATTAGCATTCAATTCATTTTTGTCAATTCTCAAGAAAAAAAGAATGTATAAATCCAGTTTCATATGCTTGGATTTTATTAAAATATTAAAAATAGCTTTTGAAAACAATAAAAATTTTCGAGTAAGTATGCAGCAATAGACGTGTCAAGGGGAAAAATCATTTTGACACACCATTTTTAGTAGATATGTACAGTGACACGCATAAGTATTGGATATATGATATTTTCTGTTATAACTCTAGTTTATATTTGCCATTTTACCTGATATTTGGTTAGTAATATCTAGTAAAGTTGTTTTAGTTGTATGTGGAAGGAAAATTAAAAACTCATGGTTGAATTCATTTTTTTTGTCAAAGTTTTTGCATCTTTTGAGTGTTAGATTCTAGAAGATTTTAGAAGCTCTCCTTACCCATTAGGTGTCTCAGAAACATTAGCTCTCTCTTCCTAAAGCTAATTATGTGTTTTATTTTCGTTTCCATCCTCTCCAAAACTTCGTCGCTGCTCACATTTTCGGTTCGTGGTATCTTCAGTATCCTTCTGTAGAATCACGTTTCTGTTGTTTCGAGTTTCATCTTTTAGCAAAGAATTCACTGGAATATAGAAGGACAGATATCCGAAAAATAACCCTAACCCTAATCCTGCTCACAGTATTTTTCTGTAGAACAACATTTCTGTTGCTCCGAAAAAAAGGGGGTAGAAAAGAGGGTAAGGTGTAAGTAAAAAGCTAGAGAAAAACATATACAGAGTGAAAAGACAAGGAAGTATATAGAGATATAGACAAATAGACTTGTTGTCGCGAGTCTTGTCACTCATTTATCCTTTTGAAGCATGTGAAGCTTTATTTAATTTTTGTTCTTTTGGGGCGTGAAGCACTTCATACTTGTATATATATATATGTGTATGTATATATTATATAAATTGTATATGTAACTAGTGTGTATGTACAGAGACGGTGGAAAAAGCAAGTAACCTGCCTAGCGTAGTTGTGTCTGACAATGTCAGAAGAGTGGAGTGATGGCGAAGTGACAAACCTTACTAATGTTATATATTTTGAAACCACAGTATATAATGTATCTCGGAAGTGTATTTACATTAAACAAATATTGTTTGATGGAAGAATGCAGGCTAGCAGATGAAAAGTGTGTTTGCATTGAATAAATATTGTTTTGTAAAATCAGGAACACAGGCACCTGATGACAGGCAAAATTGTGTTAAGACAGCTGTCCTCCCGGTCAGGAAATATAAAAATAAAAATGTATTTACATTAAAATAAGTGTTTATTTTTTTGGAAAATTAAGAATGCAACACGAGCTTTGAATGAAATGATAATGGTTTACATATTCATGGTCAGAGAATATAAACCATGGAAAGGCTGTGCCCAAAAGCAATAGTAATAATTTTATAAGAATATGCGTGGCAGAAAGATAACGCAATAAAAACATTCAGTTATATAAGAGCGACGTTCCACAGCCGAGAGATGAGAAGTAGAGCCAGCCAAGAAGGCGGAGAGAACAGCCAGAAGTCTAGCCAGCCAGTCAACTACCCTCCTATACCATTTTTTGGTTTCTAGGTTATATATAGTATATAACAGTAAGTGCTAGAAGGAACAGGAAGTAGTGGAGAGACATGATCTTTCATGTCTTGAAGAGACACATCACATAGAAGAAGGTTAACCTAGTTATCTCGAACAGTCAGGAAATTGAAAACTCGTTGATAATTCTATAAAGATAAATTAAACCTTAACCTTGTCTTGGCAGTCTTTTTGAGGGACACTTACTGAAATTTGTTATTGAATTAAAAAAAAATCAATATTGCAGAATAAATATATCTTCTCGAAGTCTGCGGGGTGTAAAGTTCAGGATTTTGTCAGTGTTTGTTCGACTGTTTTTAGTTCATTTTTAGTAACCATTTCCTGTTTCTGAAAAGAATTGTACGAATTGAAATCCCTACACAACCAGCGTCTTCTGAGAGCAGAACTCGTTCTCTTGTCTATTGCATCTCTTTTGGATTGGCGTTAGCTTGATTTAAACCGGTGTTTTGTTTATATGTGGGCGCTTAATGGACTTTTATTTTAGATACAAGGTTCTAGCTATAAAATTGCTACTGACGGATAACATCAGATCTGAAACGCTACCAACAGAGGCAAATATTGACATTTTCTCCTTTAATTTATACGCTCCTGCAATAACTCTTCAACAACTCATCAGTTCAGTCAAAAGGTTGTTGGGAAGGTCGAAGCAAGACGTACTTCCCAAAAGTCTAACTAAATAAAATAACGTCAGATTTATTTCGAATGGCGTATTGGTCGGGCGTAGATATTTTCTGTGTTACTGACTTTGATTTTATGAACGAAGAAGCGGTTTATTCCCCGCTGATGGCTGATGAGACCAATACAAAACAGGAATCATCTGTGGTTATAAATATAAAACGAAAGTTTTTCTTTTAAGAGTATATCTTTAAAACGACAAAATGAATAAAGTAAAATGGAAACCTTATCTTCGTCCTCTGAGGAACTTTATCACATTTGCTTTGATAAGGTCCCTTTAAAAAATAGTTTAATAATATCTACTAAAGTTCAGATTTTACAGTTTTGTTGCTCGTGTTATTTTATTTATTTATTATCGTTAATCTAATAGTCATTGTACCAAAATGGACAAAGAAAATAGGGTAAAAATATCTATCTATCTATCTATCTATCTATCTATCTATCTATCTAGATAGATAGATAGATAGATAGATAGATAGATAGATAGATAGATAGATAGATAGATAGATAGATAGATAGATAGATAGATAGATAGATAGATACCTGAGCGTGGTGTAATGGTTAGCAAGTTTGTCTTGCTAGAAACTATTACAACTTAGTAGTGAGTTCGATCCTCAGTGGGTGCTTTATACTTTCGGCCTTACGCCTCATCTAAAGGGAATCATCTATTAAAGTCTAGAAAGTGAACCGGTAATTTGCATAACATAGGAATAAACAAATTACTGTATTTGAAAAGAGTTTATAAAAATGAAATAAGTACATCAGTACAGCTACTATATGGTCGAGACGTATTTTGATTTCTTTTTAAAGACGTTTAAAATCTTGAAATTGACAGCAGAAAAAAGGGTGTGTACTACCCAATGTGAAAAAATATTTTCAGCCGATAGAGCAGCGGTTGAATTTTTAATATCTGTCCTCCAGTGGATTTTATACGTGACTTTAGTAAAATATTTCTCAAAACCTGCACTATCAATTGAAGTTATTAATTTAAATACCTGTATTAAATCCAGTAACAGATTACTAGATTAAATCAAGACGTTTGTGTGTGTGTGTGTGTGTGTGTGTGTGTGTGTGTGTGTGGTGCGATGGATAAGTTGTTGTCTAAATTTCGCAAAAAAATGAAAATAATGTTGACATCTCATTTTAACAGATTTATTTCCCAAAATTATACAAAAATTATCTTGAAATATAAAGAGTAAATTTATTCATTTAAAATCTTCATTGAGCTCAACCACGGTCTCAAGACGTATAGGAATCTCCTGCAACTCTTCTGGACGATCAACTAGTTTAAGGTGATGAATGCTGCCATAATCCTTATCTTGTGTTCATCTTTGGTGTTGCAAGAAGTTTTGTTAGTTTCTCGCTCAAAGGGCCCAACACATAATAAACACGTGGGTTGCAGTTTCAGGGAGTTAGGTGGCCAGATGTAAACGGTGATATGGTCGCAAAGTTGTCTGAAATCCATCATTGAGTTCTATTTTTTTGTTTGGCATGGTTCATAGTCTTTTTGCTATACGTAGAGTATTCTAGTAGCCACTCTATTGACCTGTGTACTACCTTCTCAATGGAACTCGATATAGGGCTCCGTGTTGAGTCTAAGGCCGTGTGCGAAGATGAATGGAGACATAACATTGCCGTCACTAGTGTATACTCCAAACACCATGTTGTGGACTGGATACGTTATCCAAATGTTGCTGAATTCTCTGCCTTGTCCTCATGCTGGCATCCAAACACTTTGAAATGTTTGTATTTGATGTTATATTTATGGAAAAAAGTGCTCAATATCATGAATAGAAAGTGTGTAAAATTAAAAGGTCAACACCGAGCGGAGGCAGCCTGTTTGATTCTTGAAAGCAATCTTCAGGCCATGTGTTGTGTGTTGGTTTGACTACTTATATATGCTGGTGTATTATATCATTTTAATAATCTTTAGTTCTATTGGGTAGGCAGTAACGGTTATATTTCAAATAATTCCGGATTCTATTGAGCAGAAATATTTTTGGGTCAGAATCTGATAATTTTTAACCAGTGCATAGTGTTGTTTGTTAATAATTAACTCATTATTTATTATTATTAATTAATTATTTGTTGTTGATTATTATTTGATGTACTTGTGTTTATGTGTGCCTTCGTAATTTGTTAATTTCTCTATTATTTACTACTCATATATCAGTCTGTCTCCTTCTACCGAGCGCCCATAGCTCAGAGGTAGAATCGCCGACTGACTGACGCCAATTCGGTCGGGTTTCAATCCTGGCTAAAAAGCATTCGGATGTCTAACCGTACTGATGAGCTGTGATACAGCGAAACAGTTCTGTCTACTAATGACTATATTAAGTCAGTTAAGTGCCATACGAGATACATGCCTGAGTGATCATGTCTCTTTCGATCCATGACTGACTAGGAGCATTTTCCCGCAGCAGATTGCCATTTCATTCGGTGGTAGACTGGTTGACAATAAAGACTATAGAACCCAATCTTTTCTGTCATTTAATCCATAGCTAGAGGAGCACACGATGGATTCATACCTTTACTAAAAGTATTTGTGCGTACTTGAACTTGGCTTTTTCTGATTCCGCATTCCGAGACGATATCCATTACACCATAACGTATGCGTGTGCATTGTTGTAATGTAAATAGTGATGTGTTAATCTATTTACTATTCTAATATATATATATATATATATATATATATATATATATATATATATATATATATGCAGTAATCTTTCATGTTTCGTAAAAAACGAACGACAAGGAAGACTTTATTAATTTTTATTTAAATATTCCAGTATTCTTAAATGTTCTATGTTTACATCCTTGAACATCGTCTGTGAAGAGGCAGAAAGCGCTGGGAAACCTGAAAATTAGGGAACAGTTTTACATTCCTTATCTTCAGCAAAAAGAAAATATGTAAGAATACCGGAAAAATAAAATCAGGAATTAATCAGATCTTCCTTGTAATTTGTTTTTAACAAAATATGTTTAGTGTATATATATATATATATATATATATATATATATATATATATATATATATATGAAAAACTACTAAAACGTTGTAAGTTTAAAAATGTATTTTTATGACAGTATTTATTCATTTCTATTATTATATTTGATATTTCAGACCGTCCTCGGCCTTTCATCGGAAACAAATGATTTTAAAATTTAAATTAGAAACGTTTTCGCGATGAGCGTTCGTCGAGAGATTGTTTACATCACGTGACGCAGAAAGCGACATATTTTTTTAATATTTGTAAACGTAAATCTATCTTTAATAATACTTATAAATGTTGTTTTAAAGGAAATTTTTTTAAGTGTATCTAAAAAATGCTTAACTATTGAAATATTTATAAAAATTCAAAACACCTAAGTCCCTATTTAACCCTAGTCTGTATGTATTTAATTTTAAAATCCAGTATTTTTCTTTCTTTCTGCGTGAGTATGTAGAACTAAAATCAGAAGCTCTTCGGAAACATTTGCAGTTTTCTAAGGTGTGTCCTGGTTGATTGAAGTGTTCTGCTATGGGTGAATACGGGTTGTTTTGGCGTATGCTTAGTTTATGATTATTGAAACGGAATCTAAAGCTATTTCCAGATTCAACAATTTATCCACTATTTGGACATATTGAACAGAAGAGAAAATATATTATATTTTGGCTGTTACAGGTGAGGCGTTGTTGGTGTAATTTGATGTTGGTGTTGGGTATAGAAAATACTGCATCGTTTGCTAAATGTTTGCAAACTAGACAACGAGATTTCTTACATTGGAAATTCCCAGATTGGTTTGTATTTTTTAGATATTTGGTAGAAGTGAGGATAGCTGATAGGTTGGGTGTTTGTTTCATTGCATTTATGGGTGGTTTATCGAAAATGGCTTTGATTTTTTTGTTTGATTGGAGGTTTTTGTAATCATTTTTTAAAATTTTGAATAAGTGTGTAGGAATATTGATTGTGGTTAAAAACCATGGGAATTCGGTTGTTGTTTTTCTTTTCTTGTATGTGAGAAGTGTGTTACGATTTATGTGGATGGTTTTATTTTGTGCTTCTTTTATTATTTTTATTGGGTATTTACATTTTAGAAATTGCTTTGTTAGGTTGTTAATGTTGTATAGAAAATCTGGATGGTCTGAGCATATGCGTTTGATTCTTAGAAATGAGCTGTATACGGTAGATTTTTTAATTTAAGGGGATGACAACTGTTAAAGTGTAGGAAGTTATGTTGGTTTGTGGGTTTGTTGTATATATAAAATAATATAAATCAGCTGAGCGTCAAAGTCGGTAGCTCTTTGAAATTGAGTGAATATTATCTTTTCATTTTATGTCAGCAGAAAACATTAGCTCGGGAAGGCGCAATGAGTCAGTCACGTGGCTGTTGACATCAGCCAATGAAAGGTAAACAAGCTTCTCTAAGACGATTTAAAGAGAGCAGTTTCGTTCTGGTGATGCTGAAGTTAACGAGCCATTTCCAACCGCAGTTAAGAACAGATTGAATGCCATTTTTGAGATTAGCTGCCAATTTGACCTTATCGAACCTTTAAGACTTATCATTAAGTCAGATGCAACTTCGTTGTTAACTGTTGAGAATTGATGACATCAGCTAGGTCACCGATGAAAATTAGACACCTGCATGAACGTAAAATTTGGGCTGTTCTAGGCAGATTTCATTTCGCGATTTGATGAGAAAAATTGAAGAAAGTCAAAAATTCTTGTGAAGAAAAGCAGCATGCCAAGCCTTGTCAACCTCTTTTAGATATCCAAAGAAAAACCACAAGTTTCACGGTTCTTATCTAAAGCTTAACAGACTCTCCAAGAAAGAAAACCTGACGAGGTGAGATGCTCGACTCATCAAAAGTGTATATATATATATATATATATATGAAAGAGAGAGAGAGAGAGAGAGAGAGAGAGAGAGAGAGAGAAAGAGTGAAAGTATTTAATTATAATAGTGCTTAGTGCAAAAAGTGCTGATTTTTCAGTAGTTTACTGGTGGGAATGATGTTTGGCGAGACGGTTTTTTGTCATAAAGTGCTCGGTTTCAAAATAGAACGCTAATAGAATTATTGCGGAGGTTTTTCACTTAACCGAGCAGTGTTGCTTAAGTGATGCTGACTTCGAAGTTTCGCGAAAGG
>JBBBDQ010001794.1:50000-252500 GCA_037127315.1 Ascarosepion bandense
CAACGTAAAGATCCTCCATTTTTGACTTCACACTGAATTTCAATAGCATTCTTCATAACAGTGGTTAAATAACTCTGGTTGCATTCCTCGAATTTCTGCGCAGCTGTTGTCCTTGATACGTTCAATTGTTTGTGATTTATCATAAAGAAGCTGATTTACACCAAATGATGTGCTCATGCCGGTACAATCTTAACCACAGCTCTAATTCTTTACTACTCTGCAGCAGAATATGCCTCAGTAATGCGGAACAGATCATCACATGCAAAGAATATCGACCCTAACTTAAACTTTTCTTGCAGATCAATCACTGGATGTCTCGACCCAACAAAAATGAATTACATCTACTTGCTTTGTGGCATTGCACCCACTTCCAGCAGAAAGACAGTCCACTCCCAACTTGAAGAGTTGATGCGAGAAACTGACTTTCGTCAACCACTCCACGGCTGTGAACCAATGACAAATAGGCTCGAGTCAAGATGCAGCTTTGTACATTCAGTCGAATCATTGAACATAGGAGCTCCTAGTCAGCGTCTGTTCCTGTGGTGCAGCCACCTTAACAATATGGAACACAGGCTCTCTCTCAGCTCTACAGAATCTACCCTACCCCGTGTTGCTTGGCTCTTATTGTTCTGCCTGAATCGCCTCCAAACAGTAGTTGGTCGCTGTAGAACTAACCTTCAGAAATGGCGTTATGCTACTGAGGATGATCCCAACTGCCAAGCCAATGCAGACAATTAAAAACTATGGAACATCTAGTTTGCTCGAATCTTGAAGATTCATGCACATTTCACTTAACAACCCTTAAGATCCTGTCCAACACTTGATGTGTATAGTGCATATATATTAGTCATCCACATACAAGCCTGTTTTGCTGTATCACAGCTCATCAGTGTGACTAGACACATCCATTTGCTTCTGGTCAGGATCGAAACTCGACCGATTTGATGTCAGTCGGAGTCTCTACCCACTAAGCCATAGGCGCATGGAATTTTAACGTGTTATATATAAGCAGTGTATATACACGCCAGTCACCGAAAGAACTCGATTTATTTCTGAAGAGTCACGCTTATATCGCAGAAAATTTTCTTCTCTCTCTCTCTCTCTCTCTCTATATATATATATATATATATGTGTGTGTGTGTGTGTGTGTGTGTACCTATATGCAAAATCTTCTTAACCCCCTAAATAATCGTTGATAAGGGCTTACATCTTTTCCCGAGAATCTGAGAATGATTTACGTTTATAGGGCATTATTCAATATATCGGTAACGCAATACCTGGCTAAATCAGCATAAGCTGCGTCGGACTTCTCGATGGTCTCTCCTGCCAAGGTGAACGCAGTTTCGTATCCTGCCGATAAGCGCTTATTCTTTTATATGATTTCTTGAATATTCAGGTCGGTAGATATATTGTTTAATGAATAATCAGAGCATCTATTCAAATATGGGTATCCAATTAAAATAATGTTTAAGTGATATATATATATATATATATATATATATATATATATATATATATAATCACTCAAACATTATTTTAAGTGGATAACCATATATATACACATTGCGTTGTATTCCGTTTTATTGCTAGTTTTCAAATATTGTACTTTTCACGTCAATATAGTGCCGATTTCTTTTTTAACTGAACGTAATTAAATTAGAAACTAACACTTAAGCACACACACGCAGTGTATATTTATATATATATATATATATATATATATATGCAGAAAAAGCCTATATATATGTAGAGAGATATATGCATATATCTACAGATATATATATATGTGTGTGTGTGTGTGTGTGTGTGTGTGTGTGTGTGTGTGTGTGTGTGTGATACAATGTCTCCTGCTATTTAACCCATTGCTGGAGAGGGAAGAGACGGGTTCATATCTTTTCCAAGGGTATTTGCGTGTAAGTGAAGGCAACAAACTCAATTGACTTCGGCTCTCCGATATCTACTGCACCACAACATGCTTGATATAGCTAACTGAATTGTGACAAGAAACAGTCTAGTACTGGGTATTGAAATTAATGACCAATGTAGTGTATCAGATTTTAGTGTTCAATACAAGACTGTATTTCATTATTTCATTATATCCCTTAACGCCTATAAAACGTAAAATTTAGCATGCTAGCAAAAGTCAATAAAAAATAATGAAATCTTCTTTATCAGCCGAATAAATGGTTGAATGAAAGGTTGTTGCCCAAAAATACTTTAATATATGAACATATTTAAAGCCATCCGCATGCAAACCTTTTTCGCTATATCCCAACTAATCAGTATAGCTAGACATCTGATTGCTTCCAACAGGGATCAGATCTCGACCGATTTGGGATCAGTTAGAGATCCTACCTCTAAGCTATCGGCGCAGGGCTGAGAGAGAAGGAGATTTTATATATATTGTCGTACGTCTATCATACGACTATGACTTTTATACATTATGCAATCATCAGGTGAGTTCATAATAAGACCCTGATGATTGCATAGTGCATGAAACGCCAAGTCATTCTATAGACGCAGGTTAATATGTATGTTTATTAATATATACTTTATAGCATCGTTATATTGCGCCGAGCATTGTGTATTAACACCGGAAAATATTGATATATGCGCGTATACTTCCCTGCCTTCTTCTACCGAGCGCCCATAGTTCAGGGGTAGAGTCGATGACTGATGTCAGTACGGTCGGGTTTCAATCCTGGCTAGAAACAATCGGATGTCTAACTGGACTGATGATCTGTGATACAGCGAAAAGATCTGACTGCGGATGACTATATATAAACTTATTTATAAATGAAACTTTGTCTGTGTGTGTGCGTATATGTGTGTGTGTGTGTGTCCGTTACCTATAGACTCCGAAACGGCTTAATCGATTTTCTTGAAAATTTACACAGTTGTACTATAAGCTTTTGAGAGTATTCTAAGCTCGGTTTTGTGTCGCGGTACCCCCGATAAATATCGAAAATCGATAATCGAAAAAATCGGGTGATAGAAGGAGTGGTCCGATTTTAATCAGATTTGATACACTCATAGACAAAGACATAAGAAACGATATTCAGAAGTTTCAAGGTTGCAGTTCTTACAATAGTGCAGAATATATATATATATATATATATATATATATATATATATATATATATATAACAAGATGTTTATGCGTATGTTTCTTTATCTGCCTCCATGTCTGTATTTTTTCAGCCCTTTTATTTTAGTTTTTGCTTCGGGTTTGGCTCTAAGTAGGTATAATTGTAGTTCTTAGTCTCAGCCATGATACCATTTACTCAGAGGACTTATTTTGCCTTTAAAATTCAGTTTACGACGAAAAAACATTATTTGATATCGATACCAGGAAAGCATAATTTGACTTGCATCCATTCATTTTTCTTTCTGTCTACGGTTTCACTTTAACTAGAAACAACTATTGATTTTTAGTCTTTCGTGCCAACGTCCAAAGAGTCTGAGCTCCAGGACCATGACTTAGTTTTAAAGCTTTCATTACACCGGACAACGCCAGGCTATACTGCTAGTAATATATATATATATATATATATATATATATATATATATATATATATATATAATTAATTGCAAACGTTATTTCTTTGCAGTGTATAGTTATATTTGATTAGCCACTTATCTTATTTATTAAACAGTAGATTTATTTATTTTCATCCGGCTTTAATATTCGAGAAATTTTATTAAAAAAATATGCACTCTCCATTACCTTATGATATATATATATATATATATATATATATATATATATATATATATATACATATATATATATATACACGTAAATTTTTTAAAATGTTTAAGGCGCCATTGGTTGGCTTTGGAAATCTATTTTCGTTTTTAGCAAATAGACACAAACATTCTGGAGAGTCCTCAAAAATACTTGTTTACATATTCTGAATAATTTTAGAAAACGTCTCAATATTTGAGAAAAGCAATTATTTACTCTTGTTTGTTGGTTAAAATATTCTTTACCTACGACATTTAGTCTTTGTAATGATTTTTATCCGGTACATATGAATTTCCTGAACTGACTCTTTGAATGCTGGCACAGTTTAACTCAAATGGGTGGTATTTGATACCCTGAGGACCATTCCTTATTACGTCTACCCAGACACTCCACTTCCTACTGACCAATCAATTATTTGCCATCTCAAGTAGTCGTGATGGACACTTGTTTACTGCGTGCATCAAGTGGTTGACGTTGTTTTTCGACTCACGCCCTTCAGTTTGAGACACCCTCCACCCATCAGTCTATTCCCATAAGCTTATCTACATCTATTTCTTCCAGGACTTTCTGTATAGTCACAGCATTCGTTTTTTTTTTTTGTTTTGCATCCACTCTGCCTTCATGACTACTACTGTGACGCTTTCTTTTCTGTTTTAAATGCTCCCTACTGTGAAAGTTGGTGGTCAGTTAGTGCTTTGGCGTGTCGTAATTAAGATAAAAGTAGCAGTAATATTAGTGACAAGTGTTAAAAAGAGAGATGTAAAAAATATAAGTAAATATGAACGTAAAAAAAAGAAAAAAACTAAGTGAGACAAAAAGAAAAGAAAAACAAGAAAAGAAAACCAGTGAGACGAAATCTTATTGTGAAAGAAAAAAAAGGAAACAAAATGGAGGAAAAAAGGAACACACACACACACACACACACACACACACACACACACACACACACACACACACACACACAGAGTTCTATTTATAAATAAGTTTTAGGTAATTATATAAATACGCTTTTACCTTTGTATGCGTGTGCTACGCTTGATATCAATGACATTGAGAGGGAAATAGATAGAGATACAGTCAATAAGAACAAGAAAGAAAAAGGGGAACAAAGGATAAAAATAAAGTGGAAGATGGGGAGAAAGTGAGAATAAGGTGGAATATAGGGAGAGTGAGTGAAAGAGATGGGAGAAAATAATTGAAATCGATATGGAGAAAGTGAGAATAAGGTGAAAGAGAGCGACGAATGAGAGGGGGATAGAAAGAACATGACAATAAGGTGGAATTAGAGAGGAAGTGAGGGAGAAGTAGGTATGAAGAAAGTGAGAGAAGGAGATATGGAGAAAGAGTGAATAAGTTTGAATATATAGAAAAAGGAAGAAGGTGATGATGCAAATGTGATAGAATGTGAGGATTACATGGAAATAGGGGGGAGAGAGAGAGAGAAGGATTATGGGGAGAAAGTAAGAAGATGAATGAAAGGGGAAAGTGATGAAAGAAGATGAATGAAAGTGATGAAAGAAGATGAATGAAAGTGATGAAGAAGATGAATGAAAGTGATGAAAGAAGATGAATGAAAGTGATGAAAGAAGATGAATGAAAGTGATGAAAGAAGGTGAATGAAAGTGATGAAGAAGATGAATGAAAGTGATGAAGAAGATGAATGAAAGTGATGAAAGAAGATGAATGAAAGTGATGAAAGAAGATGAATGAAAGGGGAAAGTTAAAATAAGTTGGAAGGTAGTAAGAAAAATAGAGGGGAAGAGGGAGAAAGTGATGAAAGGAGATAGGGAGATAGTGAAAATAAGTTGGAATACGACGATAATGAGAGAACGAAACTCAAAGAGGTCGAAAACCCAGATAAAGAGAGAGAGAGAGAGAAAGAGAGAGAGAGAGAGAGAGAGAGAGAGAGAGAACAGGCAGAGGAGAGAGGGAAATTGTGAGAATAAGGTGGAAGGTACCGAGAAATGAAAGAGTAGATAGAGATGTGAAAAAGGTGAAAGATAGAGAGAAAATGAGAGAGAAAGTTATATGGAGAAAGTGAGGGAAGAAAAATAAATGAAGAAAGAAAGAGAGAGAGAGAGAGAGAGAGAGAGAGAGAGAGTGTGTGTGTGTGTGTGTGTAAGAGAGAGAGAGAGAGGAGGAGGAGAAAGTCAAAATAAGATGAAAGATATGGAGAAAGTGAGAGAGAAAGATTTTTTTTATAATCATTTTACCCCCGAGCGAATTAGATCCGGTACTGGCGTGCAGGGGGTTACAATAAGAGAAAAACAAAATACAGGGGATATCAAAGAGAGTGTAAGAGAAGGATGGGAATCAAGCCCATCAGGTATGTCTCATGATGCTTTCCCCTGTATCTCTTTTCCTCTATCCGTCCTGTGAGTATTAGATTCTCCAAACCCGCCTTCCTTATTACGTGTCACAGAAACCTCAGCTGTCTCTTCCTGATGTTAAGTATAAGTTTTAATTTCCTTTCGTATCCTCTCCAAAACCTTGTCGCTGCTCACATATTCGGCCCATGGTATTCTTAGCATCCTTCTGTAAAAAACAAATTTCTGTTGCTTCGAGTCTCTCCTCTATCTTTAACTGGCATATAGGAAGACAGATATCGCATAACAGCTCAGTACTCTTCTTTATGTTTTCAACAAAATTTTTCTGCCTCTCAATTCTCAGCTTAACTTTTGAATGCGTTCTTGGCCATACTAATGCGTCTTCGGTTTCAGTGTCGCACTTTCCATCCTCTGTCAGAAGACTTCCCAGGTATTTAAATTTCTGCACCTGTTTGATTTTCGAATTCCCGGCCCGTAGTTGGCATTTTGCGGTCCTCTTTTTTATTCAGACCCTGCATTCAGTTTTCTTGAAGTTTAGTCCTTTCTTCTCGCTTTCCCTTACTACAAACTTTAGAAAATTGTGTATTTTTTGTTCCGTGTCTGCTGTAAACACTGTGTCATCTTCGTATCTTATATTGTTGGGATTGTGGCCACCAATGACGAATCCTAACACCACTTCTGGTTCTCTCAGAATTGTTTCGCGATACAGGTTGAATAAATCCAATGAGAAGGCACTTCCTTGTCTTACACCTCTTTCTACTTTTATGCCTGATAAATTCATTTCCTGTCCGTATGCAGGTGGTTTGATGCCAGTATTGATTCTTGATTGCCCTAATATCTTTCCAGAATATGTCAAGGTTGCCGTTTACTATCGGTTCTTAATGACAAGCTATTAAAGAGGAATCCGAACAGGTTTTTCTGAATGCATATTGACCATGTAATTTTTTTTGGTCTCAGGTGTTTTTACATCGAATCCTAGGAAACTTTTAATATTATTTTCCTGCATTTATTATCATTACTAGCAGTATAACCCGGAGTTGTTCGAGTGTAATGAAAGCTTTAAAACTAATCCATGGTCCTGGAGCTCAGACTCAGCCTAAAGAATATTTGTGTGAAGTTTGGTGAGAATCGGATAAAAATAAAGGACATACAGACAGATAAACAGACACACACACAAACATCTTGCCTTTTATATATATATATATATATATATTATCGATTTTCTGCACTATTGTAAGAACTGCAACTTTGAAACTTCTGAATATCGTTTCTTATGAGTGTCTATGAATGTATCAAATTTGATTAAAATCGGACCACTCCTTCTATAACCCGATTTTTTTGATTATCGATTTTCGATATTTATCGGGGGTACCTCGACACAAAGCCTAGCTAAGAACACTCGCAGACGCTTATAGTACAACTGTGTAAATTTTCAAGAAAATCGGTTCAGCCGTTTCGGAGTCTATAGGTGACGGATACACACACACACACACACACACACACCCAGTTCTATTTATAAATAAGTTTTAGGTAATTATATAAATACGCTTTTACCTTTGTATGCGTGTGCCACGCTTGATATCAATGACATTGAGAGGGAAATAGATAGAGATAGGGACATAGATAATAAAAAAGAAAGCGGAGAGAGAGAGAGTGAGAGAGAGAGAGAGAGAGAGAGAGAAAGAGAGAGAGACATAGAGAGAAAAAAAGGGAGTGCAATATTGATACAAATTAGAGGGGGTCATCTTTGATAAAAGCAGTTGTTTGTAGTGAGGGATTAAATCATGTTTCATGACCTAAAGATCTGTTCACTATTTTAACAGAGTCTATATCAGTTTTCTTTTAACTATCTGGGAATGGGCATGAGCTGAAAAGTCCAGATTGCAGCATTAAAACAATATTATTAAATACGTGTAATGTATACGTGTCCTGAAAGTTATTGTTATTCTCATTTCTTCCTTTGATTTTTGTTGAAAAAATATTTGCTGCAGGGTCCGAACCAGAGACCTAAGATCAGAAATGGTTTCATGGCATTTTCAACTGATCATAAAATAAATAAATACATAAATCTAAGATCACACTCATTTTGCACAGATAAAGTTCTTCCTAATGTGTGAGATGTACTTGTGAGGAAAATTATTGTTATTGTTATTCTTATTATTATTGGCTGATTCAAAAGTATTTACCTTTTTATAGAACTTTACTTCCCTCAAATATCCGTTAGATCATCATCATCATCTTCTTTTTCTTCTTTTTGTGTATGACGATAAACTACACCCGGCGGAAGGCCTCTGATTGAGAGATTGAAAGTTTTGAGAAGCGTGCAACCATCTCTTAATTGTTGTTGATTCTAGGTTCACCCTGACACGGAGGAGGTGGGGAGTAACACATGTTAGGCTCTCAGCTATGGGCAAAGAGTGAACCTCCATCGAACATAAACAAAATACTATGGAAGTATAAAATACATTTTGATATAAAAATTACCAAATATACTAACAACTTGTAGCGGCTTCACCAAAATCCGTTTAAATCCGTTTCTACCAAACAAAAAGCACAAAAAAATTTTCATGACATTAACTCATATAGTAACCTACAATTTCTTAAATCAAACTATATTCCAAAATATAACTTCAACAAAATCACAACATAAAACACGCATGTCACTGGCTTTTGTATTCATGTTCACACAAACATGTATATACACAAAAGATGAGTATCATCTACCATGTATTCAATTGTGAAAGCAGAATGATAGAGCATATTTGTATTACTTTAAAACTCCATGAAAATTGAATTTGAGTATTAAAGTCGTTGATATACCGTTAAATAGACAAATCAATTAATCGTCTTTTTCTTCTTGTTCTTCTTCTTCTTATTATTATTAGTATTATTATTTTCATCATATTTTGATTTCTACTGTGGTCACACTGCCTACCAAATCTTCGGAAAGACCTACGACGGGTCGTGGTGTGTTGTTATGGTTACATTTGTTTATTTACCTCCCATAACATCATAAGCATTACATAGAAAAAGTTCTTCTTAGTGTGTTAGCCGTATTATTATCATTGGTATTTACATTATTCGGACTATTGTCTTCATCTTTGTTACAATTTATACGAGGTTTCGACCATTGTACGCTCCGGCATTCTTCAGGTGCTAGGAATTTCGAACTGAACCCTTTATTACAATCACTGGGGTGTATTATCTCCATCCCTTGCGTAGTAGTACCTCGTCTGGTAGTCATGAGTGTATATAGACGTTGGTTAGTTTCTGTGACATGACCTAAAGCGTTGGGAGTTCAATACCAGGCTACAGCAGTGGTGAACAAGTAACTTACATGGTTAGAGGGAGATAACTAATGACTACCAGAAGAGGCACCACTACGCAAGGATTGAACTTCATATACCCCAGTGATTGTAATAAAGGGTTCGATTCGAAATTTCTAGCACCTGAAGAAAGCCGGAGCATACAACGGCCAAAACGTCGTACAAATGGCAATAAAGATAAAGACAATAGTCCGAATAATGTAAATACTGTTAATACCACCTCATCTCAGAAATATAGACAAATGCTGTATTATTATTATTATTATTATTATTATTATTATTATTATTATTATTATTATTATTATTTTAATATATCAGTTACACCAATAGTAAAAATAGTTGCGTTTATTTTCGTGCAAATACATCGTGAAAAGTTTCGAATCCATCTCATTCTCATGTAAGCTATGGCTTAAGTAGAAGAGCAGGCCGGGTTACTAGCCTGTCTTAGCAACCAATCTCGGAGAAGGACAAGTTTGAACTCAAAGCATGGACTAGAACCAGCGCAGTGTCCTATCCGTTCAGCCAGCGACGTGGTGACATTTAATGTTTGAAACAGCAAAATTATGTGACTACGCCGGTGGATAGACGCCCGTCAGTCTGGCTATGAAGTGAAAAAAGAACGATTTTCTTAATTGCTTGGAAGCAACAATTCTGATAGAATTAACATTCCTAGATCCACTGATGATTGTCAGTATTTTTTAAAGCAATGAGTAGAAAGCTTATTGATGTATTGGTTAAGTCCCCTAACAAAATTCGGTAAATTATCTTTGCCATTTCAATATAAATCAATATAACATAGATAAAGAGAATACCGATAAAGATAATTGAATATGTTTCAAACAAAAGAAATGAGATACAAAAAAAATAGAGAAAAGAAAATTAATTTGATGTAATTTTACAAATGGTTGTTAAAAAAAGTTTTGTGTGGAATAAATCTATGTGAAAAGAGAAACAGGATTTATATACTCAGTGTTTGTTGGACTTAACTGTGGGTTCGGTTGGTGTCAGTAGAATAGACGAATAAAGACTTTAAAGTTAATGATAGTTGAAAACAAAATTACTTTGAAAGCGAATGCGTCTACCGAATTTTTCGTTGACGACCCTGTTTCTATTTATTTGAAGAGACTCAAGGGTTAGCACTTCTAGACCCCACAAAAAAACAAAAAAAAACAAAAACAATTTGATTGGACGATTATTTTTCTCTTCATCATTTATAGACAGGCCAATTTTGTTCGTTTAGCGGCATATCATCTGCTGATGGATCATTTAATGCCGAAATTTAAATTTTTAGGAGCATTAGTAATTTGTCTAATAAAAATTGTTGATAATATTTATATTTTTCAAAATGGTACTTTTTTTTTTACTATGAAAATGTATTGCTGGTATTTTTTACTATACGAATATATTCTTATACTTTTATAGATTTTAAACGCCAGTTTGCGGTTGACCATGAGATCTTAGCCCAACCTCTTCAGTCAGGGAACGACAACAATTAAGAGTTGGTTCCACGATCTTCAAAGACTCCCGATCAGAGGTGCCCGATGTAGTTTATCATCATACCTAGATCGCTCCTCTCTATAACGGGTTATCTGTCGACCCTCATAGCTCCCAGTGAAGCATAAGCCATTGACAACCCATCGCCAATGACAAGGGGGTTGTCTATGCTTCTGTAAGTTTTACGGGTGTTGTCTTTTTTACAGGTATAGATGTTAAGACCCCTTTATGTCTAAAAGTCTATTGGGGAGGTAGTAACTGTTATATTTCAAATCATTTTACGGGCGATTTAATAGTAATATTTTGGGTCAGAATGTGGTTATTTCTAACTATTGTACAATGCTATGTTCATTAGACTGACTATAGAGAGGCAGCGTCGACTCAGTTCATTGGCTTTACTACTAGTTATTAAACTTTACTACCAGTTATGTAAGCACTTGCTGCATGTTCGCACTTGAACAGTGCCTTATCATATATATATATATATATATATATATATATATATATATATATATATATACTAGAGTACTGTATATTGCTGTCATTACGTCAGCGTACTGTCGAATGTGCGTTGTGGTGCATTGGAACGAGAAATCGGGGAACCGAGTTCGAATTCCAGCTGAGTTCATTGCATTCACTTGCGCGCAAATACCCTTGGGAACGGTATTAATCCGTCTATTCCTTCCAGTTATGGGTTAAATAACAGGACAAATTGGGTTCTATAGCCTTGGTCGACAACCAGTCTACCACAGAAAGCAATGGCAAACTACTGCGGGATAATCTTCTGCCCAGTCAGTTATGTCTCTTTCGAAACATGATCGCCCAAGCGTGTATCACGTATGGCACTTAACTGACTGATTGACTCTCGTTTTATCATAAAGATTAACACTGAATAGAAAATCCCAGAAATTCAGCTTTCAACTGAAAAGCTTTGTTTTTTTTCTCTTTACTAAGTACAAGGTTAAAGAGCCACTCAAGGTATTGAATAAGGTTGTTTCATGGATGTAAGAAGACGAAACAATTATGAGGATGTGTAGGATAGATAACGATCGACATAGACTTAGAGAGGCTAAGATTGGACTAAGCGGGAAAGCGTCTTTTTGGACACTTCCACAATGTAATGGTTGTAACTTTTTCGTTACCATTAGAATACGAAGGAAATGAAGATGATTCGTTCTCTGTAGGTGTCAAGATAAGTGTTAGTTGTAAAGATCTAAACTGGTGGAACTAAATAATGAAGTTTGAAAGAATATTTTCCATAGAAATATCGATGGAGCAGAGATATGCTTACGATGTATCGCCTGTTGAAAAAAGTGGCTTTAGTGCGGAAAATAATTCATTATCCACAGGGCGGCGGAGACGGTTTCGAATTCTGTCAAAGGGGAAAAGTGAGGATTGGGGAGTTTTAGTCTAGTTAACTCCTGCGAGACTTCATATTTGTTTTTTGGAAAATAATGTTATAGCACTGATTCGATCGACGAAATCAATAGCATATTCATCAATATCACAATTCACAAAGCTGTATAGGCGCTTTAGAATTCATGTTAAAATTGAAAAGTGATAATTGGGCATTTTAGCTTATATATGTTTGCAAAACTTCATTTTTGATTTTTTGAAAATAGTGTTACAGTGCTGATTCGATTTATGGAACCAAGTTCGTATTTGTTATATCTTGTGGAGACGAGATGTTTTTATTTTCAGAAAGTTTTGTAATACCACGGACTCTTGATTAAGAAGTTTCTAGGATGTGTCTTCTACGAAAGAAAGGCATCGTATTAGTCGAAAAACATTCAGAGGAATTTTTGGAAGATTTACATTCAGCCAGGCAAAGAACTGAAACACTTGTCAATGCACTTGTCAAATAACGATGAAGGCGAACTGAGTACTTCTGTCAAATCTAATCCGTTTTAACCATGTAAGGTGCTTACATTCAATTTAGACATTAGTATGAAGCTAAAGGTACTTACTTGGGGTTTCTCTTCTTCTTTTATGCGCCATGTTCCTTCAGACCGTAGGCGATTATGACCCTCCATATGTTACTGTCCCTTGCTACTCTTAAGTTTTGTTATTGATACCTAAACCTGTTCTACGATCAATTTACTTAAGCCCTTCAATTAAGTTACTCACTGCTTCCTTCTATCCCTTTTTTCTTCAATCTCTCCTGTGAGTATTAAATTTTCCAAGTCTTCCTTCTTCATTACGTACCCTAGAAATTTCATCTGCCTTTTTCTGATGTTAAGTATAAATTTTCATTTTGTTTCCGTTTTCTCGTCGTTGTTCACATATTCGGTTTATGGTATCCCCAGCATTTTTCTGTAGAACCTCATTTCTGTAGCTTCTGCTCATCATCTTTGAGAAGATTGTCCAGCATTTGCTGCCATACAGGAGTACAGATATGACATAACAGTTAAATACACTGTTCTTTGCTTCTATCGTAATTTCCCTGTTTCTTAATACTTTGCTTAGCTTTTCGAACACATCATTAGCCATCCCAATATGTCTACGGGTCCATGTAACACTTTACATCTTCTGTCTGAACACTTCCCAGATATTAAAATGATTGTACCCGTTTGATTTTAGTATTCGCGGATACATGTGTACCAGGCAGCTAGCTAATCCCACTGTAGACGCCTGCTCAGGCACACGTGTTTGTTCAATACCCATAGAGCTCACCTGTGGTTTATATTGCAATTATGCTGAGTGGACCTTAGTTACAATTTCCGGGAGAGAGCGCCTTCTCTAACATGAACAAAAGTCTGAACAAAAGAAGGACGCGGAAACCCTAGGTCACGATGGTTAGCCCAACCATCGATGTCTACCCAATTTCACTTACAAGGCTTGTAATGTTTTTCAGGCACTTTCCAAAGGTTCCGCACACTGGAATTGCCTTTTTCAGACTGATAATATGAAGAATCACCTTCCTGACACATCGACCATGATGAGAGTTGAACCCTGGCTTCATAGTTAGAAAGCGAATGTTCTAACCACTTGGCCATGCGCCCAATATATATATATATATATATATAAACTTATCGTTCCAGTTATGGGTTAACTAAAGGGACAGATTGGGTCCTACAGCCTTGGTTGGCAACCAGTCTACCTCAGAAAGCAATGGCCACCTACTACAGGGTAATCTTCTGCCCAGTCAGTCATGTCTCTTTCGAGACATGATCGCCCAAAGCGTGTATCACGTGTGGCACTCAACTGACTCATAGTCTCTTGATATGCCATGGAACTTATTTAGGGTGATGTATCATCCAACCTTGGGATATGGTTTGCTTATATTTTTTATCAAACCTACAATATATGGGCTTTTTTCGTCTACGCCTTAAATTAAAGGACATTGTCATTGATAATTAAAAAATAAACAGGAAAAAGAACAGAATAAAAGGATGTTCTGAATTTGAAAACAACATTTGTAACTACACTTTGCACTACAGAGAGTTTTGTTTGTTTGTTTTGAGGTTTAACGACCTATCAATCCTTATGGGATCATTTTAAGGTCATAATCGGAGTAGATAGACTAAACTATCGCCCGGTTCACACTCCACCCACGTCTATTGAACAGGTGAAGAGGCTCATCCCTTGTTTCCTGTTTAGGATGTGGTTTCCGGCTTTCTCTTTTCCAATCTTTTTACTCTTACGTAGCCCCCTGCGCATCAGTGGCGTTATCGCTTTGCTTGGGTTGATATGATTAATATATATATATATATATATATATATATATATATATATATATATATATATATATATATATATATAAACTTATCGTTATACTCGTTTTCAAAAACCCTCCGAGCACATACGTCTGATAAGCTTACTAGCATTATCGTTGAAAGAAAAAAGAAAATCACACTATTGATACATGTTTTTATTTAATCCTTTCTGAGCTTTCGGCTTACATCAGCCATTATCAAAGATGACAATAATATTGGTTCTAACGAGCAGTTCGCAAACGCACGATAGTAGTAGTCGTCTATTTTGTTTGTGCGTAGGATTGGCGAACATTTGCGTGCATGCTAGAAGTGAAAATCGCACTACAGCTTGTGGCATCTCACATGACCACACGAGAGTGAGGTTGAGAAATATTAAGTATGGAAAGCCATTGAGATAACCAGTCGCTTCTGTTATCTAATATAGGCATTTGAGAATTTTTGTGGAGATTTCGTAGTTAATTTTCTTCAGGTTAGGTTTCAACTGTTTTATGTATATGGCTTCCAGTATTTTTAGTTTTTGTTTATTGTTTTCGTGTTTAAATATGGCTGTGTTTTCGACGAGGATTTCGCGGAATTGTGTATGTGGCCTAATATGTTGTTTTAGATGTCTAAAAATGTTAGAATTGTCGTTTAAATGTAGTGTCAAACATCGTGAGAGCGAGTTTGTAGTGTGACCAACATAAATATTGTTTAATCCGTTAGAGATATAATCTCTCAAAGGGCACTTGAATTTGCAAACTACATTGTTTTTTTTCAAAACGCTAACCGGGGGAGAAGAGTCGTTGCGAATGAGTGAACTGGATATACTGGACTTAGTGTAGTATATGATTAATTTTTTTGCTAGGATCTGTTGTAGATATAGTGGTATTTATTAATTCTTTTAGTATATTTTCATCTTGTTTATAGTTAGTATGCATTTGATTGCGATATAGGAGATTAATATGTTTGAGATTAGTTGAGGTAGCACTGTGCTTCACCTTCTTGGTATTGAGACTTCTAAGAAAGCATCTTATTTGTTCGTCAACTATATAGTTTTGGAAGCTATTGTTAATAAGTGTTTGTTTTATATTCTTTAGTTCACTGTAGAAAATCTGTTTTGTGGATGAATTAGTTTCTGCACGGTGTATTAGATTTTTTATAATTGCTATTTTGTAGTAATATGAGCATTCGCTCTTGTAGTTAAGTGTGCATGAACTTATGCTGTTAGTTTTTTTTTGTATGGTGAAATGGTGAATTTGTTATTATTTGTGTTTATCAATATGTCGAGGAAGGGAAATTTGTTATTAGTGTTAATTTCATTCGTGAGTTTAAGAACAGAATTATTTTGGAAACCGTTTTGAAGTTGAAATACTTGGTCTGTATTTTTAACTAACATGAGGATAACATCAACATATCTTAGGTAAATGGATGGTTTTTTAACTTCTATAAATATATTATTTTCGAGATTCGACATGTAGAAATTACTGAATTTCGGACCCAGTACTGAGCCCATTGAGATACCATCACAATAAATCGACAAAAGTCGTCTATATTATTTAATATTTATTTTAGCTTTCACCTAAGGAATGAAACCCGAGTAAATCAGGCATACAAATCAAAGTCATCGCTCACTGTGGGGTATAGGTCGTCGATGACCTCTCGCCATCGACGAAGGGGTCGTCAATAATTCTGTAACTTTTCTTTTTTACAGGTAGGAGCGTTTACACTAAGCAAACCCATTTATTCTCCTGGCGAGGTAAAGTAGTTGCCAACTAAGGCTATAGAACCAATCTGTTCCGCGATTTAAACCATAGCTGGAAGGAGCAAAAAGATGGATTCATGCATTTTCCAAGGTTATTTATTACAAATTCTACTGATTAAGAGCCGATATCTACTGAACCACAAGGCACATTTGTAGACGAGACATGCTTCCTTTTAGATGTTATATTTAACTTTTTGTAGTGTCTATTTGGCCAATTGCACACACACACACACACACACACACACACACACACATATATATATATATATATATATATATATATATATATATAATTTGTTATATATAAAGAAAAATTTGAGGGTAAATGTGTGTAATGCGTTCCTCTCTTTAATATTTCGACGCGTAACGTGAAAATTTTTTTCTGCTTTGTCATGGATTTGCCTAATCTATGAATATTGTAAGTTTGGACACCATTCTTTCTTTTCTTTCTACATTTTTTATTATATGTGATATGAAAGAAAGCATTAACTTTCCTTTTATCTACATGATCATTACCTTCCATTGTTCAGAAGTATTGGATGGGAATAATAGTAATTCCATGGTTGGAATATCTTTATATGCCCACCAACAAGAGCTTTTCATTCGTAAATGATGTAATTTTGAGATTTGGCTTAAACCGTTTAATATAGTGTGTTTCAATTATCTTAAGACGTCTTTTACAATTATATTTTTTAGAACAACAGTGTTACCTACAAAATCTTTTCTTACGGTGCTAGGTAGTTGGGTATGGATGTCTAATTGCTTCTTTATAGCACTAAGATAACATAAGCCCGATGTATAAGGACCGAAGATTTAGCACTGGACTTCTGGTAACCACACACATATATAGATTTTTTTATCATTTCACCTCTAGCAAGGTAGGATCACAACAAAAAATGGACTGGATTTAAGATAGAGGATGCCAGCTGACGTTTCATTGGAGGTTGTAGCTATAAGGGAAGCAAGTAAAAAGGGTAATGAGTTCCGCATACGAGAAGTGCGAGAAAAGAAACTATTAGAGTAGAAGAAGCGGTTACGTTTAACTATTTTAACGGTAAAAGGGTGGGAGTTAGATGCCAATTTAGTAGTACATTTAAATTCACATGGTCGGGACACCGGGGAAAAAAGCTCGTCAGAGCAGTTTCCATTAGAAGATCTGTAGAAAAGACTGAAGGAAGCCACGTCACGTCGGTGATAAAGGGACTGTTGTCGAGACACCAGGTCAATTACGATTACATTGCAGATTATTCTTTGGATTTTGTCGAGAACCTCGAGGGTGAATAGCAGAAACACCCGGTTAGATATAGTAACGATGATAGTATTTGTGCAGAACCAGCCACACATTTTTGGAAAATAACTTGCCATAGAGAAATGGTACACAATAGACAAAAAAAAAAAAAAAAGTAAAAATCTCCGAAAAATCTTCCTAATGTTTTGTTGTCATGGAGTAAACGCCTTTCAGAATAATGTTAAACACTACATACAATATTTGTCTATATTTCTGAGATTAGACGTTGTAATTATTATTAATTATTTACATTGTTCGGACTGTTGTCCTCGATTTGCAGCCATATTCAAGACGGTTCGGCGTTCGGCTGTTCTACGCTCAGACCTTCTTCACGGGATTAGGATTTTGAACTGAACCCTTTATTTCGATCACTGGGTGAAATTGTTCTCGTTACATGAGCCATGCTTTATAAAATATGATAATAAATATAAATTTTCATGATTTGTTGAGAAAGATAGTGGAGAGATTTCTCGTAGCTTTCCCCAGATTCTTTTTCTTCAGTGAAAATTGCCATGCTTTTCTTTGGAAAGATAGTGGTGTGGTTTCCTGTTCCCTTCTCCAAAGATTCGTTTTTCTTATTATCTGAGAAATGCCGCGCATTCTTGGGAAAGATAATGGAAGGGTTTCTCGTCGCTTTCTCCAGATTCTTTTTCTTTATGTATAGAAATTGACATGATTTCTCTAGAAAGACAGTGAAGTTGTTTCCTGTTACTTTTTCCATAGATCATTTTTCTCTAATAGCTGGGAATTGCCATGCATGTTAGGAAAGATAGAGGAGTGGTTTCTCGCTGCCTTCTTTACAATTTTTTTCTTTTTTTCATCTGGGAATTGTCATGCATTCTTAGTAACGATAGAAGAGTGGTTTCTCGTTGTCTTCTTTGCAGATTTCTTTCTTTTTTCATCTGGGAATTGTCATGTATTTTTAGTAACGATAGAAGAGTGGTTTCTCGTTGTCTTCTTTGCAGATTTCTTTCTTTTTTCATCTAGGAATTGTCATGCATTCTTAGTAACGATAGAAGAGTGGTTTCTCGTTGTCTTCTTTGCAGATTTCTTTCTTTCTTCATCTGGGAATTGTCATGCATTTTTAGTAACGATAGAAGAGTGGTTTCTCGTTGTCTTCTTTGCAGATTTCTTTCTTTTTTCATCTGGGAATTGTCATGTATTTTTAGTAACGATAGAAGAGTGGTTTCTCGTTGTCTTCTTTGCAGATTTCTTTCTTTTTTCATCTAGGAATTGTCATGCATTCTTAGTAACGATAGAAGAGTGGTTTCTCGTTGTCTTCTTTGCAGATTTCTTTCTTTCTTCATCTGGGAATTGTCATGCTTTTTTAGTAACGATAGAAGAGTGGTTTCTCGTTGTCTTCTTTGCAGAAGTCTTTACTTTATTAGTTGTGAATTACCATGACTTCGTGTGCAAGACAGTGGTGTATTTTTCCGTTGCCTTCCATAGGGTTTAGAATGACTAGGTTGGTTACCACTCAGGGCTAGAGAAGCCAGTCTACCGTGCAATCTAACCTATACATAAAGGTAAAAGAGATGGACATATGCTTTACCTACGATCGTTAGTGTAAAAGTGAATGCAAACGGCTAACCCGGAATTTCAACTCGGTATTGATTATATTATCCGCTTACACAAAGGAAACTAAAAGTACTTTAACATTAGCAGCCATGGAAAAGCATGGCTTTCAATTTAGTTTTTATTCTTCTAGACTGGCTGCCATTCAGTACACCTGGAGGAAGACGAATACATGCTAGCAAGATTGGTGCTGAATGAATGAGACAGAATTTACCGGAATTTGAACTCTTCCCGCTAGTTTTGCTTTTCGCATCGATCGTTTTTTTTTACACGCGCAAAAACAAGGACGCGCGATGGCAAATATCTGTATTCTGTATACATCTCTGACTGAAGTTCTACAATATTATTCCTATATTATATTTGCATTTACATACTTAAATGTACTCACACTTGCTGGAGTGTGAAGTATGTAGACGAATTACGTTTGTTTTTATTTAGTTATTTTTTATTTTCGTAGCTGTTGATAAAAATATCATTTCTTTGATGTAAATATGGCATCCGGTTGGCTTAAGCGAATTGCTCTTGATACCTCTGTCTGAAAAGAAAAGGGCGAAAAAAAATCCTTTCAGTAATATTAGTCACCTTTCTTCTTATTTTTTTCACTTGTTGTTCTCTAATCAGCCTCTTAACAAAACTTTCATAACTCTCTCCCGACTGTCTTTATGATAATTGTTTTATCAGAATTGTGATTTTTTAACCCGGCCGAAATGAATTTGGTTCGTTTCTCACTGTAGTCTTTAATTTTATATTATTTTTTCGGATTTTAAAGACGTTCAGATAGTCGAGTTTTAGTATCTTCTTCTTTAACGTGACATATCCGTTCAAATGGTTACAATATTTTGTAGCTCTTACCGATGTCCATCTTTTTACTCACTTTTTATTATTATCTTTGTTAAAAAAAAAACAACAACAACAAAACAAAAAAACAAAAACAGGGAGAGTATCCGTCTTGTTTTTGTTCTTCAGTCTACTACAGTGATCGATCGAAGACTGAACAGAGTGGGGAAAACAAAGTCATCAACACATTATCCTTAGTTCCTTGATTAGGTGTGGTCGTAGGGTCGCTGCGGAGTTAAATCACCAAACCAGTCCCCAGACAAGCACGTTAGGTTGGTTAATTGGTGTTTCCCTCTCTCTCCTTATTTTTTAATCTTTTCATTTCAAACCAAGCGTTGATGCGACTAGAAGGCAAGGGGAGGGTTAAAGGGAGCGAAAGATAATGAGAAGCCTGTAGTTGAAATGATTGAGAAAAAGTACAAAAACGAACAGGATTCATGAAGACAGAAGATGGTGGCTCGCGTTGCATTGAAAATTTTGAAGACTGCAGTTATCTGAAAAGCAAGATATCAGAAGGGAGTTCCATGTCTGAGAAGTGCGAGAAAAGAGACCGTTACAAGCATGACAGAACTGCCACTTGTGCAAAGGAGGTTGCAGAAAAGGTGAGTGATGAGAAAGAGGAACAACTTACAGGGAATTTAGAGAAGAAGTAAGAACAGGTGAGAATACAGGTGTGAAGAGGACTGCGTGAGATTGAAGTAGAGTGTAAAGAAGAACATGATACAAAGGTTGTCAGGAAAAGGATGTGAGTCAAGAAGATGAGAGATGGTAATTGACTTTGCATTTAAATTCTTGGATATTGTAGTTTTCAGAGAAGCAACTATACGGAAGGGAATTCCGCAGGCGGGAAGTGCTAGCAAAAATGCTGCTAGAAGTTGCGGTTACATTTGATTGGTTTCACTGTAAACGGGTGGGACCTAGTTGCTAGTCTAATGTCTCGAATAGATTCATGCAGAGGGGATAGCAGAGAGCTAATCTCGTCAGGGCAGAAGCCGTGAAATTGCTTGTAGAAGAGACAGAGGGAAGCCACATTACATCAGTGAGAAAGGGACTGGAGTTGAGCCACCAGGTCGGGATCAATTACATTACAGATTCTTCGCCGGATTTTGTCAAGAATCCCGAGATGACATGCAGAGGCACGCGACCAGATGTGACAGCACTATTCAATATTCAATATTTCAGTAACCGAAAAGATTTTCTTAATATTTCCGGATAAATCAAAATGCAATGATGCAAATATTACATCGAAAAACAATATTCATGAATTGGACGTTTTGATTATGATGATGTCCGGACAAAACAAAATGCAATTATGTAATTTTTGCACGCAAAAGAATATTCAGCGACTTAATGTTTTTCATTATAATGAGGATAATAGTCCGGATGAACTCAAATACAATTATGTAATCATTGCAACTAAAACAATATTCAGCAACTGAAAATTGTTTATTATGATGAGGATATTAGTCCAGATGAAACAAAATGTAATTATGTAATCATTGCATATAAAACAATATTCAGCAACTGAAAGTTTTAACTACTATGAGTATATTAGTTCAGATAAACCTAAATGCAATTATGTATTCATTGCAACTAAAACAATATTTAGGAACTTAAAATTTTGATTATGATGAGGATATTAGTTCAGAAGAAACTAAATGTAATTATGTAATTAGTGGATATAAAACAATATTCAGTAACTGAAATTTTTGATTATGATGAGGTTATTAGTCTAAATGAAGCAAAATGTAATTATGTAATCATTGGAATATTCAGCAGCTGAATTTCTTTATTATCATGAAGATATTAGTACGGATGAACCCTAATACAATTATGTAATCATTGCTACTAAAACAATATACAGCAACTGGAAGTTGTTATGATGATGAGGCTATAAACCTCAGCCTGTTATTTAATACATATTTGAAGGAGAAAAGATTAACATTCATATTTTTCCGAAGGGTGTTTTTCGTAATTGGATGTAACTAATTTAGCTAGAATTCGTACTCGCCTCTCCGATTTCTCATTCGGGACTGTTATCATGACATGCTCTTGCAAGATTGCAGCATCTTGCAATCCCAAGTGGGCACTCATCAGATTAGGTTCAGAATATCTAAAAAGCAGTTATAACACAAAAAAAAAAAAAAAAAAAATACAGAGAGTAAATTTTATAAGAATTTTGCACAAATATAGGTGCCTCTATTTTTCACTAACAAACAGCATCGCACGATAAAAAAAAAATGCAAATTTAATAAAAAAAGTTTTATCCTTAAAATGTTTATACTATTAATTTAATTAGAGTAAATACATCCTATTATAGTCCGATTCATAATCGTCTTCCTTATATTGACCAGGAATAGAGGCTCATTCTTTGTTTCCTGTTCAAGAAGGGTTTCCCAGCTCACTCATTTTTCTCTCCTTAGGCCTCCATAGTAGAGCTTTTTCAACTTTTCTATGATGTGGGTGGCAACGTTTCTTCATACTGAGGTTACCGGGTTGGCAGTGTTTTGGTTGCTGCTTCCGACTGGTAGTTAGAAACTCTAACTCTTGCGTAGCATCTTGAGGGTCTGCTCTGATCAACAGTTGCATAATATCTGGGTTCTTGTAGTGACATGACACGCACGTTCATCCGTATGTTGCAGTCTACGCTAGTTGCCTACCTACACATGTTGTAGTTGATGACCGCCTGCTGTTCTACTCAATGCCTCTCCTTACCAAAAATGCTAAACCAGCCTCACAAAAACCACCTAAACCCCTCATTATTTCCTTCACTAACATCCGTGGTATGCGTACCAACTTTTGTAGTATCGAATCTTTTCTTACACGAAATATCCTCAGGCATCCTAGCTCTCTGTGAAACTAACTTGAATACCACAATCTCCTCCCCTGATTTCTCGATTCCAGATTACCTTCCCTTCTTGAAGAAGGACTCCAGCATTCACGTGACCTGGGAGTTTATGTCAGCAAACATCTTCCTCTAATTAGGGTGGTTCCTCTTGAATCTTCTAAACATTTGTACATGTGTCTCCGCCTTGCTCTACTAAACTCAGCTTTCTTTTCTTTCTTTACCGCTCCCTATTTTTTCCTCACTGTTCCTTGCTGGATAGTATCTCTAATAATATAGATAAGGCCATTTTCTCTCCCGGGTTCATCAATATATTTGTGTTCGGTGACTTTAATGCCCATCATGCCGAGTGGTTGAAAAACTCTGTCACTGACCTTGCTGGCATCCACACCCTGAACTTTGCAATCATTCAGTCTCTCACACACACGTTTCCCCAGTATGCCTCAGTATATCCGTTAGATCTCTGTTTCACTTCTACCCCTGACTCCTGCCATGCCATGCAGTTTGCCCTTTTGGCAACTCCGATCATGCTGTTATTTCTGTTAATATCTGTCTTCACTTCCCTTCCTCTCAGGAACCCCTGACCAGCAGAATATCTTACTGCTATCAAAGAGCAAACTGGGAGGCCCTTCACGATTTTCTGTATGACGCCCTTTGAAAAAAAGTATTTAGTATTCCCG
Source organism: Ascarosepion bandense (assembly GCA_037127315.1). NCBI lineage: Eukaryota > Metazoa > Mollusca > Cephalopoda > Sepiida > Sepiidae > Ascarosepion > Ascarosepion bandense. The sequence continues at coordinate 73,578 of JBBBDQ010001794.1, forward strand.
TTGAAGACTGCACCTCTGAAGTCTCCGCCTGGATGAAAGAAGGCATCGATGCTTTTATCCCGGCCAGGAAGTTCCATCTTATACCTTATTAACCTCCCGGGTTATCCTCTGCTTACTCTGCTATTGCCCACAGAAATCACTTCTTTAGGCTTTATCGGAGTCACTATTTTTGCCTTTACTCGTAATGAGTGCAAGAGGATTCTTAAAGATGCTAAGTTGTTGTTTGCTGACAGAATGAAGCAGCGTATAGAAGCCGCAAATTCGGCTCTAAATACTACTGACGGCTCTTCAAAATGTATCAAACAGCAGCAAACTTTTCATTCCTTCTTTTATAAATAAATTTGAGGTCCTCACAGATAGAGCGAACAAAGCCGAGTGCTTAGCTCGTAGATCTTCCAACGCGTCATTTAATTCATCTGGATTATCCGCACCCTACTTCCCACCTAGAACTGAAGTTCAACTGAGTGACGTTTATCCCCTCGTCGCTGGTCTCTAAAATAATTTCAAAGCTTGACGCTCATAAGGCGAACGTAGGTGATGAAATCCCAGTCATCGTCTTAAAGAAATGTGACCCTGAACTCTCCTCTGTCCTCTCTAAACTCTACGATTACTGTCTCTCTGCTTCTTGCGTTCTAGGCCATCATCAATGCTGAAGTGGTTCAACATCCCATATCCCACTGCCTGTTCTTAGACAAACAGTATGGCTTCCGCTTCGCCAGGTCTACCGCTGATATGATAACGACCATCACAGGCTCTCGATAAGAACAGCGTTCTGCTGCCCTCGATATCTCCAAAGTATTTGACAGAGTCTGTCATGCTGGCTTTCTGCGCAAGCTACAGAGCTATGGTACATCTGGACGCTTGTTTGACTAAATCAAATCGTTCCTATCAAATCACGTAATGAAGGTCCTATTAAACAGGTGTGCTTCCAGAACCTATCATATAAACGCGGGTGTCCCTAAAGGTTCTATTCTAGGTCCTACGCCTTTTCTGATCTCCTTGATATAATCAGATTCCAAGGAGGCATCTACGCTAATGACACCACCATTTAATTCTGCCTCGATAAGAATTCTACTGAAGCTGACAAAGTAAATCTTGCTGCTGCTCTCGAAAAGGATCTCTCGTGAATTTTAATGCTTCCAAAACTAAGCTGCTATCCTTTAGCTACCATAGACAATCTCTCTTACCCTAAATCAGCATGGATCACGCTAGTCTCCCTGAAAGCAATGTGCTGCGCCTACTTGGCCTCACTTCCTCAGCCGACATCAAGTAGAATGACTGCATTGAAGTAATAGTTAAATCTACTGCTAGAAAATACGGGTCACTGTGTCGGGCCTGGAAGTTTTTCTCGTCTGAATCCATCTTGCACATATACACATCTACCATCCGCCTGTACATTGAATACCCTGCTGTTCATCTTCAGGTTCTCGACAAAATCCAAAGGAAAATCTGCGATGTAGTCGAGTTTAACATGGCGGATCGACTACAGCCTCTTTCTCACCTACGAGATGTGGCTTAACTCCCTGGTTCCACCTTTTCACGAATTTACTCGAACTAGTAGACTTGCAACTAGCTCCGACCCTTTTACAGTGAAAACAATGAAGTGTAACCGCCTATTTTCTCGCACTTCCCGCCTGTGAAAGTCTTTTCCCTAGACTTGTTTCCCTGATAGCTATAATCTCTAAGAGTTAAACTGCGACGTCAAATGTCATCTCTTATCTCATTGACTCCCATCTTTTCCTTGACATCCCCGTATCTTGTTCTTACGCTTTACGCTCTACACTCACGCAGCTCTCTTCACACCAGTGTTCTCAGTCTTCTCTTACCCATTCTCTACTGTGACCTGTTCCTCTTTCTCTTCAATCTCCTATTATGTAAATCTATGCGCACCAGTGACAGTACTGCTTTGCTTGTGGTTAGACGGTTATAAAAAGAAGAGATAAAGCCAATGTATTCTTTATTATTTTTTAATTTCTTAATCTTTTCGAAATTTGTTTAAAAAATGTGTTTTTTTTTACGTTAGCAGCTTACGTAATATTTACAATTAATGTTTTCGGGGCCTTTTTAGGTGAAAAGTACATTGATTTGGGAATTCTTGGAAAACTAAAATAATTCTCAGATTTTAATGAATATTTTTAGGTTTTATTAACAAATAAATTAAATTATACTTAAAATTTTTAAAAAAATCCTGATGAATGTCTTTTCATGAGTTACCTCCACTCCATTCACTTAATTTCGTGAAATTGCTTCATTAAAAAATGTATTAGTTAAAAACGGGACTCTTTGAAGAATATAATTCATCAATTTTTTTATTCACTGAACTTCGAATTTCCTAAAAACTGCTCCGAATGGTAAAATAAAATGGCAATAAAGCTATGACATTATTTAATTAGAAACGATTTTAACTGATTTTATAAATAACATTTTTTAAGAATACTATTGTCTTAAAAAAAAGTTTTTTCCAATACATGTATAATCTTTTTAAGAACAGTTTTAATTTTTTTTTCTTTTAAAATATAATACTTTTTAATATATCAAACATTTAAAATTCCGCATTGATATTATTTTATCTGACATTATTTTTAAGTAAAAAGTATATTTACAAATCAAAAATTGTAAAGCTTAATACAAATAATTTTGAACCAAGACTTTTAAAATATTTTTTTTAGTGTTTAAACATTCTCATTTTTCTAAATATGGTCGTGTTTAAATTACATTATTATGAAAAAGGTCACATGTGTTCCGGATTGTTCCCCTTTCAAAAAAAAAAACAAAAAAAAAACAATAATTTTGGGCAATTCTTTTTGATTTCATTATGCATTTCTGTTTTTCATCATGTTTATGTCTCAGCAGGCTTTGCTAATCAGCTCTTTAAAATTTTAAAGTATGTTTTACTTTTTTAATTTCTATTTCACAGAATATTTTTAAGTAAATTCTGGTCAACCATAACTATCTTTTCAATACGCCAGGTTGTCAGTAATCAGTCAACTCGTCAGAAAAACAAAACATCTGTGATTAAGAAATGCTTTAATTCAACGTTTTATGCTATAATAAAGTCATACTTGTTTTAAATCAGATTAATTTAAATTTGAAATTGCTAATTGTTTCTCAAATAACGTATCACAAATTTATATTTTATTTTTGAAAGATTTTTAAAACAGATAAATTAATTTTTGTTTAAAAACGAATTAATATGTGAGAAATGGCCAATTTTAATAATTTAACTGAAAACTCTCAAAAAGTTGAGCTTCCAGTCAGTATAATTTCTATTTGAAATAACCTAGAGAATCTTGCTTACTGGAAATAGTAAATTTAATCATTTAGCTTTCAATTAAAACTAAAATAAAACTTTCAAGAAAGATTTTCATTTATTAAAATTCACTTTAGAACTTTGGTATTGAACATTAGTAGAGGTATTTACACAAATATATCAAATTTAGCTAAAGAATTAAGAATTTCGAACAAGTTACTGAATTCGGTAGTACGGAAGATAGTCGTAAAATATTGTTAGGGCTTGTTCTTACTCGATATCTGGAACTATTTTTTTAAACAGAGTTCACCCCAATCAAGGCAGTAAAGCAACTAAGACACAAGAGGTTGCTAGGTGTGGAAGAATTAGAAACAGAAACATTACCAATGAGTGAGAATAAAATCAGTGTAATCAGAAGGATTGTAGACCAGAACTTGCTCTTGTGATGACTCAATGAGAATTTTGTACCAGTAAACATTGAATAAATAAAATATATAGAAAGAGTAATGAACTTTATCTAAAAAAACACAAACAAAAACGCCGTCATCGAAAATCGATTGATTGCCAGGGAAAATAAATACCCTTTTGCATGTTTCTTGCTGAAGCCAAGCCTTGAAATCGATCATGTGAGAGTCATCTGATGCCCCGTGCAAATTCAAACGGACAGCTTGCATATGATGTCGGCTCTTAATTCTTGGCGATTCACATAGAAACTTTTCACCTTTGGAATTTAACAGCAATTATCTTTGACATATTTAAAAAAAAACGAAGAGAAATCATAATAATCTTCTCAAAATCATTATCAGATTGCATTCTTTCGTGAAAAGGTCGAGCAACGGCACAGAACGCTTTTTTTAAACGGCTGCAAACCAACGTCATGATAACTTGCCATAAATCCGATTTATAATCCGAGTGCAGTCCAAAGTCCACTGGGGATCATCTTGTTGTCTATCAGTGAAATTTACTCGGATCAAGGTTAGCAAATTGTCAAGGGTGTACGTGTTCATTCTGACACAACTGAATGAAGACTTAAGAAATTTAATGCCTATTGTTTTATAGCATAAATTGCAGCGTACAAATCGAGTTTCCAAGCCTGCAAAGAAGAAGAAGAAGTAGGCGGATACGGCGGAAGCGGAGGACGACGCGTTGTCATTGATTATAAGAAATAAATGATGTTTCTCCGAGGAGCAATGATTTTTCATGTTCCACTCACAGACGGTTATTACTGAAGAGAAATCGTGTCAGCCGAAGCTTAGCGAATTTAAACAATATTGAGGAATGCTCTCCGTGGGCAATGGTTAACATGTTTATCTTGCAAAATATTACTATATGCATCTCGATCCGCACTGGGGACTGAAAAGACTCTAAAGTTAGTAAATATAAATAAATGATAAACATTTTAATGAACTGATGCTTAGTCAAGGGTGCAGTGCGTGGCACTAATGCCAAATACCAAATATTTCCTTATAAAGGGGCGGCTAATATCATCGTTACCATTGGCATTAGTGCTAAGTGAAGCAGAGTACTATCAGCCGAATATCGAACAAATTTTGCTGATTCTTTTTATTTCAGGTGTCTCATCGTCACGCCAACATGCCGCTTTGTATCGAAATCAATGATTGCAATATATATATATATATATATATATATATATATATATATATACTTGCAGTATAGCCCAGTGTTGCTCGAGTGCAATGGAAACTTATATATATATATTATCGATTTTCTGCACTTCTGTAAAAATTGCAACCTTGAAACTACTGAATATCGTTTCTTATGTCTTTGTCTAGGAGTGTATTAAATCTGATTAAAATCGGACCACTCCTTCTATAACCCGATTTTTTTCGATTATCGATTTTCGATATTTATCGGGGGTACCTCGACACAAAACTTAGCCATGAAAACTCGCAGACGCTTATAGTACAACTGTGTAAATTTTCAAGAAAATCGGTTCAGCCGTTTCAGAGTCTATAGGTAACGGACACACACACACAGATACACACACACACAGACAAAATTCCATTTATAAATAAGTTTAGATTTAGATATATGATCGTGATTACAGGATTAATTAAAGGAAAATAAAACGTACTCAAGACCACAGGCTCTTAAATAAAACAAAAACAAAGCTAAACATTTTATTTCGGCAAAGAAAATATTATTTTCTATAGAACAAAGCATAAAGTGGTATTTTCGTAACAAAATACTTAAATTACAACCGACAGTAACGCTAATTGTTCTGTAAATGAATGCCAAATTAACAAACAGTTTCCATTACTGCCGGTTAAGTTACAGAATCTTTCTTTGTAGCCGTGTCTTCAAGTGATGTGGTTTCTGTTAATTGGTACATTTCTTCGGTTGTGATTCTGTAATTCTAGTTTACAAGACCAGACAAGAACAGTCCTCTTCAAGTCCTATAGAATTCATTTACTTGAATCTATTTTTAATTTTGGATATAAAAAAAGACGGTTGTACATAGCTGATTGTTTAGACACTTCTGAATGCGCTCGACGCCATGCATGTTATCCATATGCAATCTCACAAGACTTTTTAAGAACTTAACTCCAGTTCTAAGGTTAATATCTTGGTTTTATAGCGTCTAGCATTGTTGAACAAAACTATTCTTAACGCATCCTATTCTGTGTTCAGTTTCCTTATCTTTTATATACAACTGGTTGTAACTGATGCATTTAAAGAGTTTAGTATTTATTAATTCGACATTCTGGAGTTTTATGATAGATTCATGGTATGTGTTATCACAACATTCATTCCAATTCCGGGTCATAGTTTTTCTTTTAAGAAGATTCTTCTTAAATCTCTTTTCTTGTAATGAGAAGAGGCCTTAAGAGACCTAGCTGCCAATCTAGCAGTACGCTTAAATTCACGTGGTCGAGGAACCAGGATAAAAAAGCTCATCAAAGCAGTTGCCAAAAAATTATTTGTAGAAAGACAGAGGTAAGCCATGTCACTTCAGTTAGAAAGGGACTGAAGTCGAGATGCCAAGTCAGGACCTATTACATTGCAGATCCTTCTTTAGATTTTGTCGAAAACCTCATGAATAGGAGCACCCGACTAGATATGGCAACCGTATTCAGCGCACGGACAAAATGTAGATTTATAAATGTGCAGTATACATGTATGGGACAGTTGCTCGTAGATGGCGAATTTTTTCCTTTAAAGAAATTATAGTTGACGTGACTGAAAGCCACCCTACCTAGCATTTAATGATCGAAGTTTTAAACACTTATTCTCATAATCTTTTTACAAAACAAAGCGCTTCTTTTTTATTATATAAATGTTAATATGCGCACGGACAACTGATTAATGCGTTAAAATAATTAGGATCGATTCTCCGTCCTGAAGGGGGCTGAAGTTAATACGTGCCAATCATTATTAACGTTTTACACTTTTTTGGGGAGTCACCAATGTTTTTATTTCTATGGCCAGGGTTTTAAGTCTTTTGTTATGAAAATACCACTTTATCTTCTATTCTAAGGAAAATAGCCTTTTCTTTGCCGAAATAAAATGTTTCACTTTGTTTTTCTTTTGCTTAAGAGTTTGTGGTCTTGACTAAGTTTTATTTTTGTTTAATTAATACTGTAAACGCGATGAGATTTTTTTTTGCAATGTTTAATTTTGATGCAGAAGTGCATGTTCGCGTGACGGTTAGACGACTGACAAAAGGAATCAACAAACCTAGTTCGATATTCGGCTGATAGTACTCGGCTTTACTTCGCACTAATGCTAATGGTAACAATGAGATTAGCCGCCTCCTTGTAAGAAAACATTTGCCATTCATTGACCGAACATTTAGCGTTACTGTCTGTTGTAAATGATGAAAATATTTCTCTTTGAACAGCTGCCCAGAAAAATAGGTTTCTCAAGTTTAAATGTTATTGCTCTTTCTAGTATTGATAAAATTTTATTTCCTAACCTTTTGTTTAAGGTAGTATGGAAAGTGAACATCATGATTATCTCATTATTTCTCTTCTAGTTACATTTGATGTCTAGTTTGGTTGTTGCTTCTACTGGAAGAAAAGTGATAACGTTAAATAAACCCCATAAGAAAACCCACACTTTTTACATGTTTTGCATTGTTCGGACTATTGTGCTAATCTTTATTGCTATGTTAACGACGTTTTGATAGTTGTACGCTCTGGTCTTCCTCAGGTGCTAAGAATTTCGAAACGAACCTATTCTTTCGACTAGTGGGGTGTATCATTCTCATTCCATGTGCGGTGTCATACCTGGTAGCCAAGTAGTTATCTCCCTTTAACTTAACTCTCTAAGTTATTTGTTCACCACTGCTGTAGCTTGATATAGAACTCAAAATTCTTTGAGTCATGTCACTGGAAATAATCAACGTCGATATCTACAGGGCCATTTGTCCTTGTCGTAAACATGGCAATAAAAGTGTTGTATCCCGGAGGGGGGATAAACAGAGAAAAGAATTGTGTAAGAAATAACTCTTAACACTGAGTATATATAAATAGAGATTTATTATACGTTAGTACAATAAACTAAATACAAGTACACCCACGAACAGTTAACACAAATAACACTTATGAAGGGAATGTCTCTGTATAGGACGCATGCGTCCGTCTTGAGAAGAAAGCTTCCGTCTAGTGACGTTTAACTCATGTCTAAGGTCGATGGCTGTCGGCTCTCGTATCCTCTCTGTAGTTCGTTCCCGTCGAGGCCTTTTATGACCTGGGCCATACCCATTGCGTGGTGGGACCAGGATACTCCTCTACAACAATATCTCTCCAGAACAAAAAGTGAGCACAATAGTTCAAAAAATTTAAAGAATGTAAATACTACCTCATCTCAGAAATGTAGACAAATACATTTTTATGTATTTGACTTTCGCATTAACTTTGTGTATTAGTAAATAAATATATCTAAAGTTATTTATAAATGAAACTTTGTCTGTGTGTGTGTGTGTGTGTGTGTCCGTTACCTATAGACTCCGAAACGGCTGAACCGATTTTATTGAAAATTTACACAGTTGTATTATAACCGTCTGCGAGTGTTCTTAGCTAGGTTTTGTGTCGAGGAACCCCCGATAAATATCGAAAATCAATAATCGAAAGAATCGGGTTATAGAAGGAATGGTTTGAATTTAATCAAATTTGATACACTCATAGACAAAGACATATGAAACGATATTCAGAAGTTTCAAGGTTGCAGTTCTTACAATAGTGCAGAAAATCGATAATATATATATAAAAGCTTTCATTACACACGAGCAACGCCGGGCTATACTGCTAGTAATTTATAGATTGATCGGGAATTCTTTCTACAACACTGTTATTTATAGAAAGAATATCTGTCAAGAAATCTATGTCATTGTTTTGTTCGCTGGTTACGATGTGCCATTGGCGTTCACCCAATTTTAGGGAAAAATCAGCCATTAATTTCTTATCTATCAGTGGGCACTGAAAGTGAAACTGACGTTCCTAGTTCTGATTCTGGACTAGTCTGTTGCACTTTTTTTAGCATTGGGAGAATCACCTATCCATCACTTCGCAAATAGTGTAGTAGTCTGGACTCTCCAGCTTTGGGTAGAAACTAATCTAAGAGAAACAAAATTGTAATATAAAATGTAGTGGAAACAGTAGGAACATACTGAGTTACTTTGACCAAGAATGGAATACGTTGCAATTCACAAAATATAAAGAAAAAGAATCTGGGATGAATCACGATTATGTATATCCTGATGACGTGTTAATTGTTTTGATTTTTAATTCCATGCCTTCTATTTAAAAAATGATGTGTTTTTGTCTGTTAAGCAAGATTTTTTAAACACTGACTTACGTTTCTTTTGGAACGTCCATCGTGGAATAATCTTCCTAACCTGTAAATTTTTCTTGTCGTTTACAAACCTAAAAGTTAGGAAGATTATTTAACGATGAACATTCGTTTTTCAGTGATTTATTAGTAGAAAGGCATTTTTTGTCATGAATTGCTTGATATTGACATGGGGATAGATCGTTAGTAGAATGATTATGGAGAGGTTTGTCTCTTAACTGAGCAGAGTTATGCCGACTTCGAAATTTCGTGAAGACATTATTGTGATGTCTTCACTCCTCAGAGCTTTTTCTTCTTGTAATGCTGCTTCCTGACCTCTTTCGTATTTATATGAAGTGTAATTTGATATCTTTGTATGTGAATGGTTCTTCCGATCGTTAATTTAAAAATTGCGTGTTTTTTGTCTGTATTAAATAATTTTTTAAACACTGATTTACGTTTCTTCCTAACGTGAATTTTTCTTGTCGTTTACAAGCCTAGAAAAATTCACATTAGGAAGACTTGTTTCACGATGAACATTCGGAAAGAACGGAAGTCAATATTTAAAAGACCTGCTTAAAACAGATTAAAATATGTCATTTTAAATAGGAATATTTGCACAATTAAGTCTTTCATTTAAGGACACCATTGTTTCTTTTTTATTATTATTTTAATCAATTTGTGATTCCGTACCTCTTTCATTTTATTTAATATTATTTATTTATTCATATATTACTTCATATCACTGTGGCAGGTGGAATTATTTTCATATTTTCTCCCCCGCTGGTTATTTTCTTTATAAAAACTGAATTTTTTTTCTTTAACCGGACTCACTTGTCTTATGACAAGAGGTCATTCTTTTCTTAACATTATATAAATTTTAGCAGACGATATTCCATAAAAGCGGGAAATCAAACGTAACATGTGGTGAGGACAGAAAGGCTGACAAAGCAAGTTTTAGCCATTTATTGATATTGCTGAATTTTTAAAAAGTATTGATTGAATTTAGTTGATAATCGTTAGAGGAATTACGTTTAAACTGTCAACAACCTTTTCATGCCATGTTATCAGGGTCATAATTTTGACACAGCATTAACTTTTAATTTCAAGTAAATATGACAAAACACCGGAAACGTCGTGAGAAAATAACATTCATTAAATAGTTATTTTAGATTGACTAATTTTAAGACTAAATTAGAAAAAAATCAAAAACAGTTTTGAAACAAGAATGATGAAAAATCTCTGAGTATCATGAGGTTCAAATGTATTGTTAAAAGAGAAGATAAACATAATGAACTTTTGACTTGAATGTTTTTTACACGCGGAAGCTAGCAACAAGTGTTCTAGTGGTTTTTAAAATAACGGTTTAAATTTGCATAACACGCATCCTCCAACTCATACTCACATATATTCGTACACACACACACACACACACACACACACACACACACACACACACACACACACACACACACATCGCTAAAAGTCTGCCCCCTTCTACCGAGCGCCCATAGCTCAGAGGTAGAATCGCCGATTCACGCCAATTCGGCCGGGTTTCATTTCTGGGTTAAAAGCAATCGGATGTCTAACCATACTGATGAGCTGTGATACAGCAAATCAGATGTCTGCGGATGACTATATATATATATATATCGTGACGTAAATTAGTAAATATAAAAATCATGGTGAACATATGCATAGTATTATTATTCAGGTCTTAATAAAATAGTTCTCAATGTATGACCAGAACTTTGTTATAATTCCCTTACGTATACTTGATTCCCCGACAGCTACAATCTCCAAGAATTTAAATGAAAGGTCAGTTGTCATCTCCTATCTCTTTGACTCACGTCCTTTACCTCATGCTCTTTTCTCCGTGCACTTCACTCTCATCACACCAGTATTCTCATCATTCCCTTATCTACTTACTGACACCCACTATAACATGTCTCTCTTTCTCATCACACTTTCCTCCTATGTAATCCCCGGCACACCAGTGGCAGTAAAACTTGGAGTGAAATTATATATATATATATATATATATATATATATATATAATTTATATATATATATATATATATATATATATATTGTCATCCGCAGACAGATCTGTTTCGCTGTATCACAGCTCATCAGTACGATTTGACTCCGATTGCATTTTAACCCAGGATTGAAACCCGACCGAATTGGCGTCAGTCGGTGATTCTACCTCTGGGCTATGGGCGTTCGGTGGAAGAAGACAGACTTTTATATATATATATATATATATATATATATATATATATATATATATATATATATATATATATATATATATATATATATATATATATATTTGAAGATTATTTTTAATAGATACTCATATTTGAGTAGGTACATTCTTTTGAACTTTAAAAGTATATATATATATATATTGACGTGGACCCAAAGTGGGGTCCACGAAAGGAAAACACAGAACACGGGTTAGAGGTAAATAAAGATAGATTAAACTGAAAGTTTACAAAAAATAATGTAAGAGTAAGCGAAAATTACTATCCAGTGGTGTCCGATATTGGTAGTCGTACTTCAAAAACTCCCTTATTTTTAAGAATGAGTCGCGATAAACTGTCTGCATGACAAATATTTTTAGATGTTAGAAACTCAATCTTAAAGTTATAACTCAAGAGAATCGTTCCCCAACGAAGTAGTCTATTCGCCATATATACCGGAAGGCCTTTCTTGGAACCAAAGATTGTTATTAGAGGTTTATGGTCCGTTTGCAGTATGAACCGTCTTTCATGTAGGTATCTATGGAACTTAGTGACGGCGAATATTATCCCTAGAGCCTCTTTGTCTATTTCGGAATATTGTTTCTATGATGGTAGTAAAGATCTAGATGCCTGTGTTATGGTTTTCGCGACCCATCTGGCAGTTTATGGAGAATCCAAACACCGATGCCGTATGGGCTTGCATCACTTGCCACTATGATGTAGAGATTAGGGTCGTAGTGGGTGAGGGAGAGATTCGAAATAAGTGTTTTCTTGATCTTCTCGAATGCGTCTTGGCATTCAGAGGTCCGTAACCATGCTTTATTCTTTTTTAAGAGTTCGTTGAGAGGTCCTCTCAAATTCTTCATGTTCTTAATTAAACCTTGGGATAAGTTAGCAAGGACGAGGAAGCTTTGTAACGATTGAACATTAACTATGGCCGGCATGTTTCTGATCGCATTAGCTCTTTCTGGATCCGGCCAACGACCGTCTATATTTATAATGTGACCTAGGTATTTGATCACTGGTAAGAAAAAGTAACACTTTGCTTCCTTAACCTTAAGCCCTTTTTCTTGTAACTTCTCGAATACGTTTATTATATGGTTCAGTCTACGAACCTACTATATTTGATAGTTCCCAGTTTTCTTAATAACAGACGTACCTTTTTCTCACTAGGCCATTATTCTCAGTCTACGTTGAAAATATCTTCATAGCGCCTGTAAAAAGCCTCGAATGTTTTGTCTTTCTCTGGTACGTATTCGAATATTTCAGCCTAGTTGTAGATTGTACTCTGGAAAAATGTATCTTTTTCAGAGTTTTTAGAGCCGTTAAATGAATTTACAAGTAATTCTTCAAGTTTTTTTTTTTTGCTGTAGTTCTGTTTACCGAAGTGTAAATTGTTGGAATTCTATTTGTTATTTATGTAACTCCTTAAACAATTGTTGCTTTTGTTTGATTTTTGTTGGTAGAGTTGCTGTCTTTCTTCGCTTTCTGGTGTTGAAGTTTCTGTTCTGTTTGTTGGTCCGACTGTAATTTGAGGAATCTTTCTTCAAATTTCTGCTGTCTTTCATCTGATTTTTGTTGGTGGTCCATCTGGTCCTTTAACATTTGGACAATTTTTTTAAATTCTTCCATATTTAGATAAAAAAAAAAATGACAGCGATTTTCTAATATGTCGAATAAACAGATGAAAGATCACACAAAACAGAAAAAATGACAGCAATTACTGTTGCTTTGAAAACCCGTGTACCAAGGGTTGGATACACAAGAAAATCTTGACAGATTTTTTTTCTCTTTTGAAAAAAAAAATGGACAGACAAGAAAATTAAGAAGAACTACTTACTGGTTTAGATCTTTCGAGACACCGTTGTTCCGTTAATTTCAATGTGACCATTTAAATTTAAAAATTTTTTTCCTCTAGCAAAAAAAAAAAAAAAATTCAGCAAGGAAAGGGAGAAAAAAATTTTTGGTAGACGCACAACAGTTCATTTGCATAAGTATTTGCAATTAAGCAGTTTTTTTTCTCTTTTCTTTCCTTCGCCGGGGAACTTTTGTAACTGTTGACAAAAAAAACTTTTTTTTTAGAACTGTGGTGAGAAGAATATCACTTAGACAGTAAAAAAAATAAATAAATAAACAAATAAATAAATGCACTGGATATTTTTCTTTTTTTGGGAGAACTTACTTTTGTTTTAGAAAAACACCCAAGATTTGTAGGAATTTAAATCATTTCCATAAAATTTTAAACACTTTGTTGAATTCGCAATTTGGTCAATAGTTTTTCGAACTTGAGTCAAACGTAGTACTTCGAGCTCTGAGTTTATCAATTTGTTTTGTGCACAAGCTGGCTTTTTTTGTAAGCAGTCGTTCTCGATACTTGGCTGCTCGTTTATCGTTTGCACATACTTGAGTAACCTTGAATATTATTTGTAAAAGGTAGCTGTGTATTGCGTTTCGTTCGCTGATGTAGTAATGCCAGCACAAATTCTAGTTCAACACAGATGTCGGAACCAGTGGGGTTAAACAAGCCCTCTGTCGCTGCTGATGTGGGATTAAGGCTTTGGCGTTTTGACGTGGGTGCGTGTCTTGAATCCTCTGTCGCCACTTATGTGGACCCAAAGTGGGGACCACAGAAGGAAAACACGGAACACGGGTTAGAGTTAAAGAAAGATATATTAAACAGAAAGGTTACAAAAATAGTGTAAGAATAAGCAGAGTTTACTATCCAGTAGTGTCAGATATTGGTAGTCGTACGCGGTTGCGCACTACTGTGCTACATTATTTAGCTATCTCTCCCAGTAAGGGCAACATTTGACACATGGTCAGTTATGACTGGGATTTCCCGGCTATATGGCTCGGCCAAAAAATGGCTGTCTGTTTTTTTCCAGTCGTGCTTCTATCCTTCGGCGGAACCACGACTGGGTTAGTGCTCTCTGCTTGGAAGCAGAGAGCGCCCCCCGCCCGAAGGCAGAGTGCTGACAGTGTCAATAGAAGCACTACTGGTGCTACATTATTTAGCTGTCCCTCCCAGTAAGGGCAACATGTGACACATGGTTATTATGACTGGGATTTCCGGGCTATATGGCCCGGCCAAAAAATGGCTGTCTATTTTTGCCCAGTCGTGCTTCTACCCTTCGGCGGAACCACGACTGGGTTTGTGCTCTCTGCTCGGAAGCAGAGAGCGCCCTCTACCCGAAGGCAGCTAGCTGACAGTGTTATAGTCGCAACAACAGAGGCAAATGCCAACTACTGGTGCTACTCCCATAATAATACCATTCACATAGTAATATAGTACTGGAAGAGTCCATGATGTAGGTAAATATCGGTCTCACAACATATATATATATATATAACGGCCTGAGTATTTTAGAAAAATTTTGTTAAGAAAATATGTGTAATTCGGTAGGATATGAATCTGCGAGTAAAGAAGCTGATGGAGTAGAAATTGCGGTCACATTTGATTGGTTTCACTGTAAAAGGGTGGGACCTAGTTACGAATCTAGTTGCTCGAGTAAATTCATGCAGAGAGAGCACCAGGGTAAAATTCTAGAATATGTAAGTCTTTGAATGTCCCATGCCTCTTGTGATTACATGAAAAATTATATAGTATTAAATTTCTGAAAAATTAAAAACTATTAAATAAACGTAATGAAATAAATGTCACGTAAACATTGCAAAATGTTTACTTTAGAATATGGTTAAAAAGATTCTTCATAAAAATATTTATTAACTTAGATATATCTAATAATTTGTTTTATATTATAAAAGAATAATAATTAAATAAATATTAAAATAATTAAATTGATATTTAATTTTTTAATAATTAAAAAGCTATTAAAAATTTGTATTATGATATTAAGAATTGTATTAGAATATAATAATAGTAGAAGAGATTATATAAAAATAAATTATATATATCTATATATATATACTAGCAGTATAGCCCGGCGTTGCTCGGGTGTAATGAAAGCTTTAAAACTAATCCATGGTCCTGGAGCTCAGACTCTTTGAACATTGGCACGAAAGACTAACAAGCAATAGTTGTTTCCCGTTAAAGCGAAACTGTAGACTGAAAGAAAAATGAATGGATGTAAATCAAATTTTGATTTCCTGGTATCGACATCAAATCTTCTGCACTATTGTAAGAATTGCAACCTTGGAACTTCTGAATATCGTTTCTTATATCTTTGTCTATGAGTGTATTAAATCTGATTAACATCGGACCACTCCTTCTATAACCCGATTTTTTCGATTATCGATTTTCGATATTTATTGGGGATGCCTCGACACAAAACCTAGCTAAGAACACACGCAGACACTTATAGTACAACTGTGTAAATTTTCAAGAAAATCGGTTCAGCTGTTTCAGTCTATAGGTAACGGATACACACACACACACAGACACACACACAAAGTTCCATCTCCGTTTACTGAATCTCCATGAATTTCCGTCTAATGTGAAATTGATTAGGTTTCAGTCCTGGTTAATCTAGCTGTACTAAAAATCTGGGATGCAGCGAAACCGTCCTGTCTGCCGATTGTGTACGGGGTTCAATCCTGGGTTAAAAGCAACCGGAGTCTAACCGTACTGATGAGCTGTGATACAGCGAAACAGATCTGTCTGCGGATGACTATTTACGCTCTCACACTCTGATTGAGCACTCTGGAAGAATGGTAGACTTTGAAAAACAGTAGCTACTCTGGCGTGTACGCATCGCTCATTCAGTAATGGATTAGAGCACTCTGGCTATTGGGCGGGTATAATGGCAATATACACGCTAAAAAGTCTGCCTTCTTCTACCGAACGCCCATAGCCCAGAGGTAGAATCGCCGACTAACGCCAATTCGGTCGGGGTTCAATCCTGGGTTAAAAGCCATCGGGGTCTAACCGTACTGATGAGCTGTGGTACAGCGAAACAGATCTGTCTGCGGATGACTATATATATAGTGTTGAGATGTGACTTAATTCCAGGATTGATGCTTTTTCAGGGGTTTATTAGTAGAAAGGCACCTTGGTGAGTAATTTTTTTGTCATAAAGTGCTCAAAATCGAGACAGAGATTAAGCTTTAATAGAATTAATGAGTAAACGTTTGTCTCTTAAGTGAGCAGAGTTATGCCGACTTCAAAGTTTCGTGAAGGTATTTGTGTTCATTACTCAGGGCTTTATTCCTCTGCTGCTGATTTTTGGCCCTTTTCTTATCTATAGGGGTCTTGTTCTAAGTGAGCAATTAACTACCTGTAAAGCCACTCACATACAAACATATTAATTTACACCAAGTTCTTTGTAAATATGAAAAAGTTCAGGAAGCAGTAAAAGAGTAAGAAAAATCCCCGAGGAATGAAAACATTACAATAATGGTTTCACGGAACTTCGAAGTCGGCATAGCATTGCCCAGTTAAGCGACAAACTTCTCCACATATATATATATATATATATATATATATATATATATATATATATAAACATGTTACGGAAATTAACGAAATTTAACGAAACTTGGTTATAATCAACCAACAATTTGTAATTAATAATTTTGGACATTATTTTTACCGATACTCGTATTTAAGTAGATATTCTGTTTTTAATTAAACAGTATTTTATATTTATATCTACCGGCCTGATTATTTCACGATAAAATTTTTATGACGAAAATGTGTGCTATCCAGCAGGATATATATATATATATATATATATATATATATATATATATATATATATAATGTGTATTCAGGCAGTAAAAACTAATTCAAAAAGTGAGGTTAAAATCACCTGGAAAGGTGTTTTTTTCGTTTGTGTTTGTGTTTGTGTTTGTGTTAACTTATTACCCTTCATTATGGCTCCCAATATATAATGCCATAGCAAAAACTGTAAAAAAGAAATTTAACAAATTTGAATAAATGACAATACAAGGACAAAGACGGATAACAAAAAGTATAAAAATACGGAGAGCAACAAAAGACAAAAAGTTGGCCACGTCTCGAAAGTAGCAATGAACATAAATAAGGCCCTCCGATTGCAAGGATAAGTTACATCATTTAAATTGCTCGGACTGCTGTCCTCATCTTTATTACCATGTTTACGACAATTCGGCCGTTGTACGCTCCGACCTTCTTCAGGTGCTAAAGATTTCGAACCGAACCGTTTATTTCAATCACTAGAGTAAAGTCTGTATTCCTTATTCTATGAGTAATTAAGGACACATGACCCAGTTGATATAAGCATTAGTTAGTCCAAGTGATTTGGCCCAAAGAGTTATGAGTTCAATACATATAACTTAGAGAGTTAATTTAAAGTGAGATAACTATATGGCTACCAGAAGTGGCATCGCACTTGTAATGCGAATGATATACCCCAATTATCAAAATAAAGGGTTCGGTTCGAAATTTCTAGCACTTGAATAAGGCCGAGGTACACAACGACCGAAACTTCGTACACATGGTAATAAAGATGAGGACAATAGTCCGAAAAATGTAAACAATGTAAATACTACCTCATTTCAGAAGTATAGAAAAATTGCTGAAGGATAAGTAACTATACAACTATCTGGTCTGTCTATATTTCTGAGATAAGTTATTGTAATTGTTTACATTTTTCGGACTGTTTCCTCTTTTTATTGTTACATTCACATCGTGAAACGACCGAAATGTTGTGGATGTGATGAAGACAACAGTCCAAACAATGTAAATAGTATAAATATCAATCTGGATTTTGCAAACTTGACTGCAAATTCAGAAAATAATGCGTAGTTGAAACAGGGAAGACATTCTAACTCGAATTATAGATAACATGAAATAAACAGAAAGTAGTTCTATTCAAGAGCTACTGAACATTTCAGAAACTGCTATGTTCGGTTCAATGGACGATCTGCCACAACGCTAAATGTTGGAAAATAATTTTACACAAGAAAAATACAAGAACATTACAGATTCAATGGATGCGTTGGAGACCGTTGGTTACTGAAGATGTAAATAGGGATTCGGGGGATTTTGCAAAGAGTAACTCGTGGAGAAGTTTCTCTGATGCATAGAGAAAGAAAATTCTAGGAATGAAAGATGGTGTGTAGGGGGTGGCATTGGAATATGGAAAATGCGAATAACCAGAAAATCGTTGAAATGCAAAGGAAATTCGGTAAGAAAAGAACTTAAAAACTTCATTTTGATGAAATTTCAAGTTAAAGAAGGAGCGGAATATTGAAAAATATTGAAATAAAGTCTAATTCATCTCGAGTGATGTGATTGTATAATAAAAAAAGGGAAGAAATAAAAAAAGATAGAACAAATGGCAAAACGAAAACAGAAAGAAGCGAGATAAATAAATAAATAAAGAAAGAAAGAAAGAAAGAAAGAAAGAAAGAAAGAAAGGAAAACAGAAAGAAGAAAAACGAAAAAAAGAGAAAGAAATATGGAAAAAAAGAAAACAATAAAGTAAGAAAGATGGGAGATGAGGAAAAGAAAGAAAAACGAGAAACTAAGCCAAAGAAAGAAAGAAAGAAAGAAAGAAAAAAGAAAGTAGAGAACCGAAGACAATAGAAAGAAAGTTTGGAAAGAAAGAAAGGAAACAAGAAAGTAAGAAAAGGTAGAGATGAGGAAAGAAAGAAAAAGGAGAAACGAAGACAAAAGAAAGAAAGAAAGAAAGAAAGAAAGAAATAAAGCAAGAAAGAAAGAGAGAAAGAAAGGTACACGGAAGAAAGGAAGGAAAGACAGAAGAGAGATGGGAAAAGATAGATAGATAGATAGATAGATAGATAGATAGATAGATAGATAGATAGATAGATAGATAGATGAGAAACGAAGAAGAATGAAAAGAAAGAAAACAAGAAAATAAGAATGAAGGGAGATGAGGAAAAGAAAGAAAAAAGAGAAACGAAGAAAAATAAAGAAGAAAGAAAAGAGAGAAAGAGGGTAGATGAGAAAAAGAAAGAAAGAAGACAAAGTGAAGTCGAGATAGAAAAGGAACGACAGAAAGAAAAAGAAAGATAGGAAACGAGAAAAAGAAAGTAGAGAAAACGAAAACGATTGAAAGAAATAAAGAATGAAGAGAAAAGAAGGCAAAAGAAACAAAGAGAAGAAATAAAAATAGAGGGAAAATAAAAAAGAAAGAAAGAATGAAATAAAGAAAGAAAGAAAGAAAAACAAACACAAAAAGATAGAATGATAGAGAGAGAGAGAGAGAGAGAGAGAGAGATAGAGAGAGATAGAGAAAGAAGTGGGATGAAGAGAAAAGAAACGAAAAGTTAAAAAAAGAAGTGGGAAAAGAAAAGAAATAAATGAATAAAATAAACACATGCGAACGAAGGAAAAGAAATAAAGAAAGAGAGAAGAAGCGACAAATAGAAAGAGGAGAAAATAAAGAAACGAAAGATAAGTGATAACGATAGAGAGAAGATGAGAAAAAAGAAAGAAAGTAAACATAAAAGCAATGAATAAAGAGACGAAAGCAAATGAGAATGAAATAAGTAAAAAAAAAGCATGGGAGAATAAATAAGGTAAAGGGAAGTATAATGAGAAAAAGGAAAGAAAAAATACAAAAAAAAAAAAAATACCAGAAAGCAAATAAAAGGAAAATAAGTACAAAGGAGAAAATAAGAGAAAACGAATGAATAAATAAATAAAGAAAGAAAGAAACTTGAAACATGAAACATTATGTTCCATGACGTTAGTGAAAGGATACATACAAAAGTCTATAAATAAGTTTGTTGTTATTGTTTTTGATGCAGAATGCTTCCAACTGTTCGCCATTTTGTTTCTTATTTAACCAGTTTCTTTTTTTGAAAATTGTTTCTGTTTTTCGTTATTTCAAATCGCGTCTCACAAGAATATCTTGGGATTTGTTTGTGTGTGTGTGTGTTTTGCTTTTTTAATTTCCCATTTTAGATTTTATTTATTTTTTATTAATCCTTTCGTCTTGCCTTTAAACCTATTTTTGTTTAGTTCCGTTCAATTTGGAAGCCTACTGTAGCGTGATGGCTAGCCTACTCGTCTCCCAATCTATTTCTCTGGTGTCGTGAATTCCATTCTCAATGGTTGCTTCCTTATAATGATCTTGTGCCCTACGAATTTACGTTTAGTACGTAATTACTATGTCAGTCCCATAACATATGTTACATTTCGAGTATGAAATACTAGCAGTATAGCCCGGCGTTTCTCGGGTGTAATGAAAGCTTTAAAACTAATCCATGGTCCTGGAGCTCAGACTCTTTGGAGATTGGCACGAAAGACTAAAAAGCAATAGTTGTTTCCAGTTAAAGCGAAACCATAGACTGAAAGAAAGATGAATGGATGGAAGTCAAATTTTGAAGTTTGGTGAGAATCGGATAAAAATTGTGGATTTGTATAAAGGACATCCAGACAGATAAACAGACACGCACACAGACATCTTGCCTTTTATATATTATCGATTTTCTGCAATATTGTAAGAACTGCAACCTTGAAACATCTGAATATTGTTTCTTATGTCTTTATCTATGAGTGTATCAAATTTGATTAAAATCGGACCACTCCTTCTATAACACAATTTTTTTTGATTATCGATATTTATCGGAGGTACCTTGACACAAAACCTAGCTAAGAACACTCGCAGATGCTTATAGCACAACTGTGTAAATTTTCAAGAAAATCGGTTCAGCCGTTTCGGAGTCTATAGGTGACGGATACACACACAGACACACACACACGCACACAAAGTTCCATTTATAAATAATTTTAGATGTATAAAACGTAACAACTTTTATAGGACAGTAACTTTTTTCAGTTTTCTTCTTATGTTGCTTTGGCTCCGTTTTAGTTCCATATTTCTTTTTAATTCACTACTCTAAGGCAACTGAGGTGATGAGATAGATTGTTTCACGCCAACTGTAAGAATGTTTGTCAGTCAGTCTACAAAAACAGATTTTAAAATCCGGGATTTTAGCTGTGGCTGAAAGCTGATTCCGGATAACAGTAGAAACTTTTTTTTAATGTTAATATTTATCCATTGCAAGGTGAAAGAGCCACTAAAAGTACAGGGTTACTGTGTGCTGATGGGATTATGCAAGCATAATATGATAACAGTTAACAGATTTAAAGAGGTCTAGAGCGTAGTGAGTGAGAAAACATCCTAGAAGATACGCTGACGACACTACGGTTTACTCTTTGCAGAGGCTGACAAAGCAAACCTCGCTGCTGAGCTTGAAAAGGACTTTCAATCCGTGGTGGACTGGGGTAAAAAATGGCTTGTGCATTTTAATGCTTTCAAAACGAAGCTGCTATTAACCATCACAGACAATCGCTTCTATCCCCCATTAACATCGATCAGGCTAGTCTCCCTGAAAGCAAAACACTGCGCTTCCTCGGGATAACTCTCCCAACAGACCTCGTGGAATGACTATATCGAATCCATAGCTAAATTCGCTACTAAGAAGTTCAGTTCTCAGTGTAAGGCCAGGAAATTTTTCCCGTCTGAAACCATCCTGCACATATATAAATCTACCATCCGCCCGTGCATTGAATACTGCCGCCATATCTGGTCGAGTACCCCTGTTATCCACCTGGGGGTCCTTGACAAAATCCAACGGAGAATCTGTAATGTTATCGATCGCGACTTGGCAGCTCAGATACAGTCACTTTCTCACCAGTGCAATGTGGCTTCCACGTGTCTCTTCTACAAATACTTTCATGGCTTCTGGTCCGATGAACTTAGCTCACTGGTGTCACCTATGTATGCATATACTCGAGTCACAAGATTAGCAACTAGGTCCCACCCTTTTAATGTGAAACTAATAAAATGTAAACGCAAATTCTACTCCATCAGCTTATTTTCCCGCACTTCCCGCCTGTGGAATTCCCTTCCGTTTACTTGCTTTCCCGACAGATACAAGCTCCAGGAGTTTAAATGTAAAGTGAATAGTCATCTCCTATCTTACATCCTCTCTCTCTCATGCTCCTTTCTCCGTTCACTCCACTTCATCGGTATTCTTATCCTTCTCTGACCCACTTCCTGACAGCCCTTGTAACCTGTCACTATTTTTCATAACTTTCTTCCTATGTAACCCCCTGCACACCAGTGGCAGTAAACTGCCTTGCTTGGGGCGATATGATTATAAAAAGTGTGTTCTACAAAGCAGCAGTTCTTTTTAAGGAGCTGTTCGAGTGGAACTTAATTCTTATTAATTAAATACGAAGGGAATTGAGATGATACACACTTGTGTACCTAATATAGTGGGTCCATTTGTAAAGGTCAGGGGTGTTGGGACTATAGTACTGTGAGAAGCTCGTGTCATTTCGGCTATGAGAAAAGGGTTGTAGGGTAGAAATTAATTCATTATCTACAAATCTCGGTAGACGATTTTGAACTCTCTCAGGCAAATGAGGACTGGACAGCTCTAGCTCAGATATTTCAGCAATATTCAATTTCTGGTCTAATCTGGCTATTGCAAAGATGCAAATCGAACCATGGAGTATAGCAGCGATCAATAAACCGACCATTTCTCCAGAACCTTTAGAAATAGATCGGATAGATCTGTTTCACTTGAGATTTTGAGAGAGCTTGAATCTCAATACACGTTCAAGGAAAATCACTTTCTTGACAGAAGACTGAATCCCACGAGAGCTGATTCGTCAAGGTAAAGCCCTTTTAGTAATATCGGGCTGGTGAGACGGTCTCAGTATGCGACACCGTGGGGAAGTGTCTGAAATTCATGCCACAGGTTGACCCAAACTATGTGAGTGATATTGGCTCCGCAGAATTTTTCGAAATCCATTGATGATTATACTAAACATGAAGATACAAATCATAATGATCAAATGTTTGAGAATTTACGGGCCACGTTTAAACTGGCGATGATACCAGATTATCTCTCAAAAACTGTAACTAAGTTTCAGCACAGCTGTAATATATATTTGGCGCTGTGGGTGTTGAACAAACAGAAATGTATTCGAGCAGGCGTCTACAAAAGGGATTAGCAAGCCATCCTAGCAGGCGTGTTTCCTCGGAAACGAACAGAGTGTCATTTACTTTATTTATATCTGGATTCAAATGTCATCTGCTTCGCTCCATTCTGTCGCTCTCTTCTATATTTTATTATAAAATAAAATGAAAAAGAAGTTTTTTGTTTTTTGTTTAATTGATGTGTGTTTGATTTTTCATTGTTTCAGATTCTTTTAAAATAAACTCATTTGCTAATTTTGCGTTTTAATTGCAACTTTGATTCTTTCAAAAAAACTAAAAATTTGCTCAAATTTTATTTAGGACAAACACATTTATCTCCCCTTTAATTTATTCTAATTTCGATTCTTTTCGTTAAGCTTCAAATCACACTGACATCATCGATTCTCGTCCGATTACAATAGTTACTCTAGTCAGTACTTAGATAGCATACTGTTCTATAAGTATTATTATTATGTCATTTTTCATCATATTTCGATTTCTGCTTTGGTCTCACTACCAACCAAGTCTGCGGGGAGACCTAAGGCAGGTAGTGGCGTGTTGTTATGGCTCCATTTCATGTTTTTCTATCTTCCCTATCATCCTCAGCATTACATAGATAAAGTTTTCCTTAGTGTGTGGGCTGTACTTAATAAGACAATTTTTTGTATGTCTCTTAAGCTGGGGTTTCCAGGGATTCTTTCAATGTGTTGTTTTGTTCCATTTTTTTATCATTCCAAGTGCACCTACTATCACTGGCACAACTCTTGTTTTCAATTTCCACATTTTTTCTATTTCAATTTCCAGGTCTTTATATTTTGACAGTTTTTCAAATTCCTTGATTGCTATGTTACAATCCGCTGGACAAGCCATATCAATTAATAGACAAGTTTTCTCCTTCTGGTTTTTAACAATAATGTCTGGCCTGTTTGCTTCAATTTTTCTGTCTGTGTAGATGGTGTAATCCCATAGAATGGTTACATCTTCTATTTCTGTAACCGGTGCTGGATGATGTTCATACCAGTGTTTGTTTACAGCTTTTCCATAATGTTTGCACATTGTCCAATGTAAATATTGCCCAACTCTATCGTGGCGATTTTTATATTCGTTTGGGGCAAGCACAGAACAGCCTGAGATTAGGTGGTCTATTGTTTCTTGGTGTTTATCACAAAACCTGCATTTTGGATCCATATTATTATGCATAATATTTGCCTGAAAGTTTCTCGTGAAAAGACTTTGGTCTTGTGCTGCAAGTATAAATCCTTCAGTTTCAGACTTTAATCCAGATGCACGTAACCATCGATGAGTATTAACTTTGTCAACATTGGATTTATTGGCACGTACTGGATATTGGCCATGCAGAGGTTTGTCTTGCCAGCGCTGTTTCATCTTTTCAAGAGCTTTATCTTTGGCTTTCATTTTCATATTTTTTGCCGCAATAGTTGGTTCTTGGCTTCTGTTTTGCTTTTCTACAGAATCTACTAACTGTAAATCTTGTTTGTATTTACTGCCTTCTTTTATTATTGAATATTTTTTCTTTCTTTCTTCATGTTGCCTTACTAATTGTATCATCCAATCCTTTGTTGTTTCTATGTATGTTAGTAAGCCAATAGTTGTTGTCTTGTATGACAATTCCAGCTGAATAAGACCCCTTCCACCTTCTTTACGGGGTATGTATAGACGGTCTACATCAGCCTTTGGATGATGCATCTTATGCTTAGAAAGAAGCTTTCTTGTTTTAGCATCCATTCGTCTGATGTCGTTTAGAGTCCAGTTTAAGATGTTGAAGCTATATTGGACAACTGGGATTGCAAGGCTATTAATGGCCATAACTCTGTTCTGTGAATTTAATTCAGTTTTTAATATCATTCGTAGCCTTCTATAGTACTCTTTACGCACTATTTCTTTCATTTTTTTATGGTGAATGTTTTCGCTCTCATTTACACCTAGGTATTTATAAGCTTCTTCTGGTTTCAATTCTTTTATTGTTACAGCAGGGTCTAGGCTAATTGAGGATGTTTCTTGTATTGATCCACGTAAAACTGTAGCTTTAGCACATTTATTCAAATTAAATTTCATTCCAATGTCTTCGCTGAAGCATTTTACAGTTTGCAGAAGACCTTCCAGCTCATTATCATTCTTAGCATATAACTTTAAGTCATCCATGTAAAATAGATGGCTTATTTTCTTTTGGCCTATTTTATAACCACATTCTGTCTTATTAAGTTGACTGGTTAGTGCTATTAATGATATGCAGAATAGTAAGGGAGATAAAGAATCACCTTGAAATATACCTCTTTTGATGTTTATTTCATCAGACTTATAGGTTCCATTTATATGATTGAGGTAAAGGGTTGTTTTCCATATAGACATGCACTGTTTGATGAAATTGATGATGACGGGCGATATCTTGTATATATTTAAAGTCTTTAAAATCCAGTAATGTGGCACACTATCGAAGGCTTTTCGGTAGTCTATCCAGGCAGTACTAAGATTTTTCTTTGTACTGTAGCAGTTTTCCAGGATCATTTTGTTAATTAGCAATTGGTCTTTACAACCATAACAGCCACGTTTGCACCCTTTTTGTTCAAGCGGTATCATGTCATTTCTTTCTAAGAATAAATATGTTTGTTTTGTTAAAATAGATGTTAGTAGTTTATATGTTGTCGGAAGACATGTAATTGGTCTGTAGTTTTTCGGGTTGTTTGTGTCACCATTCTTGGGTAGAAGAAATGTAATTCCTTTTGTCATCCATGCAGGAATTTTAGTGGGATCGTCAACCATTTCTTGGAGTTCTTTGGCTATTTTTTTATGTGCTGCATTTAAATAATATAGCCAAAAGTTAGGAATTTTATCTATACCTGGAGTTTTCCAATTGTGTGCTTTTTTTAGTGCAAATTTAACATCATCTTCTGTAATTCCAGACCATGTCTGTTCGGGTTTATTTTTCATTCGTTCTATCTCCTGCGTAATCCAATGTACTTCCTTGCTAGGTTCTTTAGGGCAAGCCCATATCTTTTCCCAGAACTGTGTGACTTCTTCCATTCTGGGGGGTACTGTCACTTCAATTCTTTTTTTACCTATTTCCCTGTAAAATCTCTTTGTATCAGTCTGAAAGATCTTGTTTTGTCTGTAAAATCTTGCTCTTTTTTCATAGCGTCTTATTCTTTGAGCCTTCAGTTGGATTTTTTGCTTTATTTTTTCTTTATTTGATAAGACGTCATTTTCATTCCTGATGTTATATTTTTTTTCGGCTCTTCTTCTTTTCCTAGTTCTTACATTTATTCCTCTACTCAGTTCATCCAGTACTGACAGTTCACTTCTTAGTTGTTCGATTTCTTTTTCGATTTTTCTTTTCCAAGGTGGATCTTCACGTCTGCGTGACTGCCTTGTTTTTATTTTGATGTTTAATTTTCTTGTTGCTGCTGTTGCTGATGCATATATTACTTCGTTAAGATTTGTATTCGGGTCTTCATCCAGTATTGATTTCAGTGCTGCATTGTACAATTTAATAGTTCGGAGGTTTTGTTTTGTTGGTTGGAATTTTGGGAGCTGTTCACGTTCCTCCATTGTAATACTTTGTATTTGACTTAGCTGGTTTTTTATTTCTATCTTGGCTTCCTGTATATTGTTCTTATTTTCCGTCAAATAATTATCTTCGATGTGTTCTGAACTCATTTTATTTTTGTCTTTTAACTGACTCAGACTCAGATCGCACCTTTCCAGCACTTTTAGACTTACATCATTATCTTCGCAGTGATTTACGTGTTTCACGGTTTCTACATTATGACCTGTGATTTGTTTGATGTTATTACTTTTTATTTCTGGTTCCGGTTCCTTTTCATATTTTGTTGATTCGACTCTTCTTGTTACAATTCTTTTAATTTCGTGAATCTCAGCCTCTGACAGTCGGTTATTACGAATAATGTACCTACGTACATTGGCCAATTTATTTTCGTCAATATACTTTCTATTTGCTTGACCAACTTTTTCACGCCAAATGTCATATGTTTGGCGAGTCATGTTTTTTTGAGGTTTGAGTAACGCTTCATGAAATGCAGTCATAACGACTTTGTACTCCTCACGAGACCATTTTATTTTTTCTTTCTTTAAATATACGGTTGTAGATCTAGCTGGTGAATTTTCAGGACCATCATTAGGATTATCCTGGTTGTGGGAACCTGAAGATACATTCTTTGTGTAAGAGTTTGTTCCTATGGCAGATTTTTCGACCTCAGGTAGGTTCCCTCCTGAAGGACGGGCTCCCTGTTTATCCACTGGAAGAGCCATACTGGACTTTTTATTTCTATTTGTGTTTTTCATGTTTTTCCCACGAGTGACGCACGGGTCCAAAAGTCCACCCAAAGTTGCCCGGCACGTTGGGTAACGGTCTTTTACAAACAGGGTCCCGAAGCCTGTAGGGAATCGTTTGTGACCTCATAACGCAGTAGCCATTCACTCCTCGGCACGATTAACACCTTGAGTTGCGGGTTGTTGTTCGGAGTTTTCCTTCTCCTAAATGGGCTGCCAAGCAACATCTGACGCGATTGGAATTCAAGGAGAAAGACGGCTCAACGAAACAAAACATCAATATTACTAGAGTAGTTTGTTTAAAAAAAAAAAAATTTATAATATCTTAAGAGAACAAAATCATTTTTATATTTAAACAAAATTTCATATTGAGAAAAGGAAAAATTCAAATAGAGAGACGTTTGTTGAAAAAAAAAAAATGTAATAATTTGTTCGTCCACTTTATCTTTTATTTTTTCAACGAAGTCGTTAGTCAAAAATAGGATTATCATAATAAGATAAATTAAATAAGTAAATTAAATCAATAAATAAATAAAAATAAATTTATCAATAAATACGTAGACTTTCTATAAAATAATACCATATAAATTGTTTTTCATCGGATTTAATTTATTTTCTTGTTTTGTTTTGTTTTTAAGAAAATTATAATAGTTAAAAAAAAAAAATTTTTTTACGAAATATCGACAGCTAAAGGAAATATAATACGGATGATTTTATTTAGGTTAATTTAAAGAACAAACAGATAAATTAAAATAAAGCAGAATTTCATAAAAAAAAAAAAAAATTCCCTAATATCTAAAGAAAAAATCCTGTTTATATTAAAACAGAATTTCATATTGAGAAAAAGAAAAATTCAAAGAGAGAGACGCTGGTTGAAAGAAAACAAACTTGGATGTAACGGCCGTTCATCGGAGAAAAAAAAAAAAAAAAAACAATTGTTGCTACTATTAACCTTTGTCCTTGCAAAAAAAAAAAAAAAAAAATTCAAAATTTAATATGAGAGAAAAAGTGGATATACCTTTGAGTTTACTACCGTAATATTTAAAAAATAATTTGTTCGCTTCGCCCACTGTATTCTGTGTTATTCTTTCATTAAATCCAGCGAGAATAAAATTATCGAAAAATAAATAAATATATAAAATGAACGAACAAATATAATAAATTATTACATATTCTTTCTAAGAAAGAATATCCTAGATCGAACATTTTTTTGTGTTTTTCGTCGTATTTTTCCTTTTTTTTTTTTTTTTTTTTTTTCCGTTGTCTTGCTTTAGAAAACTAGTTAATAAATCTATTTAAAGGATCATTAAAAGAAGAAGCATACAATTTGAATTATATACGAAGAAAAAATTAATGTTTATGTTTAAAATAGTGAAATTCAAAATTAATGTTTACGTTTAAAAAAAAATCTCAAAAATTTTTAATAGGAAAGAAAAAGTGGACATACCTTTGAGTTTACTACCTTAAAATTTTAAAAATAATTTGTTGGCCTACTGTATTCTGTGTTATTCTTTCATTAAATCCAACGAGAATAAGATTATCGAAAAATAAACAAATATATAAA
The DNA here is from genome assembly GCA_037127315.1 of Ascarosepion bandense. Taxonomy (NCBI): domain Eukaryota; kingdom Metazoa; phylum Mollusca; class Cephalopoda; order Sepiida; family Sepiidae; genus Ascarosepion; species Ascarosepion bandense. The sequence goes on from JBBBDQ010001794.1 coordinate 102,645, forward strand.
ATGAACGAACAAATATAAATAAATTATTACATATTTTTTATAAGAAAGAATATCGTCGATCGAACAGACCTTAACGCTTTTCGCCATATCGTTGTCTTGCTTTAGAAAACTAGTTAATAAATCTATTTAAGGATCATTAAAAGAAGAAACATACAACTAAAATGATATACGAAGGGGGGAAATTAATGTTTAATATAGTGGAATGAGAAATTAATGTTTAGGTAAAAAAAGGGGAAAAAAAGAGCGTTACGTTTTCAGGAGTCTCAGAAAACTTCTTCTTCTTCTTCTTCTTCTTCTTCTTCTAAGATCTCACCATTCGAAACTAAGGAGTTGGTAAGATGTTGGGATGAACAAAAACGAACCGCCGATTTGGATCACGTTTGACGTTTATTTTTCTCTTATGTGTTGCGTCCCTTCAGAACGTAGATGATCATAGCTCGCCACAACTTCCTATCCTTTGCATCTCTAAGCAATATTTGTCCTCCTATTTATTTGTTCCTCTCAGTTCCTATTCTGTCACTCATTTATACAAACTAGTTAGGTAAGTGTACACGATATTTCGTTCCTCCTCTCTTGCGATCTGTGAATATCAAATTTTCTTTTCTTCTTATTTGTCCAAGATATTTCTACTGTTTCTTTTATATTGAAAGTATAATACTCGATTCCGCTTCTATTTTCATTTAAAAATCTTTGTTGCTCACATTGTCTGTCCATGGCATTCTCAGCATCCTTCGGCAGAAACACATCTCTGTCGCTTCAAGTCTTATCTTTATCTGTGAGAAAATTGTTCGCCATATTTTATTATCTCTTAATACTGTATTTATATTTTGGAAGCCATCTTTCAGATTACGGTGTCTTATTTTCCGTCATTTGTAAAAACTTCTTAGATAGTTAAGCCCCTGAACCTGTTTAATTTTGATGTTTCCAATATGAAATCTGATTTTGTGTTGTTTATAGCTGGCCATTTCTTTGCACTTTTTTTACTGCCTTGTCCAGGTGTTCTTGAACTTTACTTTCTAAGTTTGACTCATCAAAATGCGTCAGTTAATGACCTTCCTAAGCGTAGTCTTCATAATTTTCCATATCTTTCTAATGATTTTTAAATTTATATTTCTTTAACAATCTGCGATGTTAGCAGGGTTATTATTGTTCAACAGTGAGACTCACTGAAAAAGGGCTCTTCCAGAAAAAATCTTCTAGAATAAAGGAATCTCACAGAAAAAACAACCACCCAGAAAAAGAAATCTTCCAGAAAAAGAAATCATCGAGAAAAAGAATTCTTCCAGAAAAAAACTCCCAGAAAAAAATCTCTCAGAAAAACGAATTTCTCAGAAAAATGGAATCTTACGGAAAAAAAACCCAGACGTGTATCTTTCAGAAAACAAATTTACCAGAAAAACGAATCTCGTAAACAAACAAAAAAATTTTTTTCAGAAAAATCAATCTTCCCTATTAAAAACTACTCAGAAAACAAATCTCATAGGAGAATGAATCTTCCAGAAAATGAATTAAAAAATACCCCCCGAAAACAATCTTCCAGAAAAACGACTCTCATAAAAAAGAAACGAATCTACTAGAAAATAAATTTGTTAGAAAATAAAGAATCACGGAGGAAAACAATTTCCCAAGAAAAACAAATCTACCAGAACATTAATTTCTCAGAAAAACAAATCTCTTAGAAAATCGAATCTCCCAGAAAATGAATCTTAGAAAAATTAATTTCCAAGACAAAAACTAATTATTCGGAAAAAGTGAATTTCTCAGAAAATGAATCATGCGAAAGAAACGAAATGAATTTTAAAAAATTAATAAATAAAAATAAAATGAACAACTCCCCACTCTTTTAAATAAATGAATCTTCCCCAAAACAGAATATAATAGAAGTTGTTACCTATTTATATGTGTGTTTTATTTTTAAAACATTCTACTTTTGTATTCAATTAGGTTACCTTTTTTGTAATCAAAATATATAATTTTTTTCTATACCTTTCTTCTGCTGAGTAAAAAATTATTTGTTTATTCGAAAACAATCGAAAAAGTTAGATATTTCCATTACCTTTGATTTACGAATCAAGCACCATTTAACGAATCAAAGACACCTCTTGGGATCTTGTTTTCGATCAATTCGCGCCACTCGAAACGAAATTCTTGTCTATTTTCAGTTCGAAATGTATATTAAATCATATATTTTTTCTTTTCTTTATAAGCAATACCCCAAACGATTTATGAAGTCAGGGGTTTACTTGAACTACTACTTTGACCGTTTCTTTTATTACTGTTTCAAAGGAGATTAGTGATTTACTATTTCCTCTCTCTGTTTAGCCGTCTTCGCGTCTACGAGGATAACCAGCATCACTTGGCCTGTATTCTGACTCGTTGACGCGTAGTTTACGAGCTTGTTGAGTCGACCATTACAACTAAGTAGGGAGTTCGATCCTCATTGTTCGCTTCAGATTGGTGGGTTCAAATCCAACGAAGCTAAGCTTTTCAAGATACGCAGATGAAGCTGTTTTGATTGCAGAATCAGTAAGAAAACTGTAAGAACTGTTCGACAACCTAATAAAGAAAAGAGAGCACAAAGGACGAATTATTAAGTATAAGATGATATATAAACTCAAAGTGAGAAATGCAAATCGGAGGTACCAAAATTAAACAAGTGAAGACATTTAAGATAAGCGGAGTATTCAGTCAGTTAAGTGCCATACGTGAAACACGCTTGGGCGATCATGTCTCGAGAGAGACATGACTGACTGGGCAGAAGATTATTATATTAGTTTGCCATTAGCTTTCTGCGGTAGACTGGTTGCCAGCCAAGGCTATAGAACCCAATCTGTCCTGTTATTTAACCCATAACTAGAAGAAAGAGACGGATTAATACCTTTCCCAAGGGTATTTGCGAGTAAGTGAATGCAATGAATTCAGCTGGAATTCGAACTCGGCTCCCCGATTTCTCGTTCCGAGCCGATATTCACTGCACCACAAACGTAGTATTAAGAAAGAAAAATTTCGCTAGAAACAACGATAAGAATACTAAACTTTGGTATCTGTCTTTCTGTAAAGCCATGAGTCTCTCCTCACAGATGAAAAGTAAGCCTAAAGCAACAGAAATGTAGTTCTACAGAAGGATGCTGAGAATATCGTAGAAAAATATGTGAGTAGCGACGATGTTTTGAAGAACATAGAAACAAAAAAAGGAAATTAATATTTAACACCAGGAAGAGGCATCTGAGATTTCTAAGGTATATAATGAGGAAGAGAGGATTAAGAAATCTGATACTCACAGACAGATAGAGGGAAAAGCGACAGAGGAAATCAACGCATAGAATACTTAATGAGCTTGAGTAAATAGATAGCGGAAAAGGGCTTAGGAGAGATAACGGAAAGACATACTTTATTAAAAGATATCAGGGACAGAATGTTAAGGAGAGTTATAATTGCCTACGTCCTGAAGGTGCACGGCACATAAAGAGGGAAAAGTGTTCTTCAGCAAGAGAGACAGCTCACCGGTTAAACTACTTACTGGAGAATTATACTTTCCAAGAATCTAAGTAAGGTATTAAGACATAGAAAAATATCGTTAGAATGAAAGAAGATTTCTGAACTGCTATGCCATATCTATTCCTTCATATGACGATGATGGAGACGAGACTCAAAGAGAAAGAGAGAGTTGGTTCTACAAAAGGATGCTTAGAATGAACTAAGCATGTGAGTAACGAGGAAATTCTGTAATAATATAGAATACATGCTTTTATTTCGAGGTCAAGACTTCTGGGATACATGAGGAAACAGGTCTTGGAGAATTTAATACTCACATGACATCTAAGGTAAGGGAATCAGGGAAAACAGCGAGTAACATATTTAACGAAATTGTATGAATGGATAGCAGTGAGGGACGGTAAAGTGTCAAAAGTTGTTTAAAGATACAAGAGAAAGGAAGTCGTGGAGAACCATTTTCGAGTATTTTACTTAATGGGTTTGCATGCATGGATGACTGAACGATGGCAAAGAAGGATAGTAAAGTAAAGAGTCAAACCTTGCTACAAAAGAAAAGAACCATGATCAAGTAACATACCTAATAAGTTTGTGGGTATAGATGACAGAGCGAGGATGAAGATGGATCTGAAAGGGTCAAAAGTGTAAGCCACTGTAAGAAACCAGAGAGGGGAAGTCGTAGAGTGCAGTGATCATCGATGTTCTAAAAGAGACAGGGTACATAGAAGAAGAAGAAGAAGAAGAAGAAGAGGAGGAGGAGGAAGAAGCGGAGGAAGAAGGAAGAGGAAGAAGAGAAATATGGAAAAGAAGAAGAGAAAGAAGAAGAAGAAGAAGAAGAAGAAGAAGAAGAAGAAGAGGAAGAAGAAAAAGAAGAGAACGATGGAAATAAGAAAGGAAAGAAAAAGAAAAAGAGGAAGAAGAAGAAAGGAAAGAAGAAGAGGAAGAGAAAGAAAAAGAAGAGGAAGAAGAAGAGAAAGAAGAAGAAAATAAAGAAGAAGAAGAAGAAGAGGAAGAAGAAGAGGAAGAAGAAGAAAAAACGAAAGAAAGAAAGAAAGAAGTAGAAGACGATTTCAGTGACTCCCTGTGCAGTAAATTTTCCCCAGCAGATTACGTCTACTGCTTAGGGAGTTTGATTCTCACTGGGGGAATCACATATATGCACAGGTGCCAGACTTAGCGAAGTTTTACGAATACTTATGTAGGGGCCTCACCGCAGGGTAGTGGTTAACGAGTTAATCAAACAGAGTGTTATAACTGCGAAGAGAATTTTGTTCCGTTGTTGTATCGTGAAAAGACAACATTATTTAACTGATAAAAGAGTCAGTCAATGAAAATATGATGTATGGCAAAGAGAGATAACTTTTGATCCAAGTTATGAGCCGAGTAATGAAAAAAAATCTGACGTGATGTTATTCTTTTCTCCTTGAAAGAACATGAGATATCGTCATCTGAGAGGCTGGGAAATCTCGTACAACCTGGAGCCAGGTAGTTTCTTATATATATATATATATATATATATATATATATATATATATATATATATATTAAAGCATGTTTCATTGAATAATACAGATATATGCCTATTTTTACAATAATCACTTCCATGGACCAGGCTTGCCTCCCAGAGTGTAAAACACTACGCCTCCTTGGTCTCACACTTTCAGCGGACCTCAAGTGGAATGACTATATCGAATCCATTGCTAAATCCGCTGCTATGAAAGTCGGTTCTCTGTGCAGGGCCCGGAGGTTTTTTCCGTCTGAATCTATCCTGCACATTTATAAATCTACCATCCGGCCGTGCATTGAATACTGTTGCCATATCTGGTCGGGTGCCCCTGCTATTCTCCTTGGGCTTCTAGACAAGGTACAGCGGAGGGTCTGTAATGTGATCGATACCGACTTAGCAGACCGTCTGCAGTCTATCTCTCACCGGCGCGACGTGGCTTCCCTGTGTCTCTTCTATAAATACTTTCACGGCTTCTGCTCCGATGAACTTAGATCACTGGTGCCCCCTAGGTTCGAATTTGCACGAGATACTAGATTAGCAACTAGATCCCACCCTTTTACCGTGAAACCGATAAAATGCAACCGCAACTTCTACTCCAACAGTTTCTTTTCTCGCACTTCCCGACTGTGGAATTCTCTTCCACATGACTGCTTCCCGACGGCTACAATCTCCAGGAGTTTAAATGTAAGGTCATTAGACACCTCCTAACAAACTAACTTACATTCTTTCAAACACTCTTCTCACCCACCCAACTATCTATCATCACCCCCTTCTGACATTTTCTATATCTAACCACTCTTCCTATTTACCTTCCCCTATGTAGCCCCATGCGCAATAGTGGCAGTGGAATGCGTTGCTTAGGGTGAAATGATTAAAAAAAAAGTTCTCTAATTATCTTTCTGATGTTTAGTAGAAATTCTTCAAGGAAGACGCCGTAGTTCTTGTTAACCCAAGTACTTTCGATCTAATCCGGGGTGGATAGCCAAAACAAAATTAATGTAATTGCAATTGATGGTATTTTGGTATTTTTTTTGTAAAGGCGCTTTTTTGTAAACGCGGTCTGTTATAATGATTTTAAATTAATTGTGGTTAGGATGTTTTGTAAACAAGCATTCCCTATGCAAGATAGGTCACGAGAACAGGTACAGTACATCATAGTGTTAAATGTTAATCAACTCAAATGCATTTTTAAACATTTCGACAATATTTGTAACAAATTTTGTTCAGTGTTGTTTGGCTGATTTTGATATAGAAAGCCTCGAGAATTTGAAGTTTTTGTTTATTAGTTTCATTGTATAGTATATTAGTGTTGTCAACTAATACTTTCCTGTATTGTGAGCGCGGATAGGAATGTGTCTTTAAATGTTGTCTGATAAAACTTGTATCTGACAAATGGATGATAATTTTGTTTTCGTTAAGCCAACATATGTACATACATTTTCCATCACCTGAAGGACATTTAGAATTTCATATAATGTTTTTTTGGAAAACACTATTTGACAGAGAAAAGTTATTGCGTATGATTAAGTTGATTGTGTTAAATTTAGTATAATATATAATTAGATTTTTTTCTTTTTTACTGGGATTAGTGGGGAATATATTAGTATTTATGAGATTTTTTATTTTTTAATTACTAATGATCATATTAATATTGATTTTCATAATTCTTCTTCTTCTATGTGCCCTGTCCCTTCAGGACGTAGGCGATCATGGATCTCCACGTCTCCCTATCCCTTGTGGCTCTTAGTATGTTTGCTCCTGTTGCTCCTGGCAACCCCCGTTCCGTCATCCACCTGATCAGGCCCTGCAAATATGTTATCCGCTGCCTTCCTCTGTCTCTCCTTCCTTCTATCTGACCAGTCAGTATCAGGTTATCCAGGCTTTCCTTCCTCATTGCATGTCCCAGGAACTTCAGTTGTCTCTTCCTGATGCTCAGCATTAATTTCCTTTTTGTTGCCATTCTTTCTAACACTTCGTCGTTGCTTGTATGCTCAGTCCACGATATCCGTAGCATCCTTCTGTAGAACCACATTTCGGCCGCTTCCAGTTTTGTCCTCATTTTCGATGATATTGTCCAGCATTCACAGCCGTACTGAAGAACTGACATCACGTAGCAGTCTAGCAATCGTTGATAAACAAATTAGACAAATCCTTAGAAATAATTCTAAACATATCTTCCTACTATACCGTAATCAAATGCATTCTAATTATAAACAAGATTAAAAATACATACTTACGATTACCTGAAGCTGTCTTTCTGTGTCTGATATCAACATTGTGTCATTAGTATATCGTATGTCGTTATGATTGTATCCGCCAACAATAGATCCTGCTATGACTGCAAGCGTGATATATGTTCGATGAAAAGACACATCCTTATCTATTTTTGTGAAATTTTTTAATTTATTTTATATCCGTGTGCAAATGATCTGCTCTTTTAATATAAGTTTTGGATTGTTCGAATATCCTTGTCTTATATATATATATATATATATATATATATATATATATATGTGTGTGTGTGTGTGTGTGTGTGTGTGTGTGTGTGTGTGTGTGCATGCAAAAATTTAGATATCAATAACAATATATCTATAAAAAGAAATTCAGGACAAAAGACAAAAGTCGCTCCAGGCTTTGATAAAATCACTTACAGTTTATATGAATTTATTATTTAGTTCCTTATAGAATAATGTGCCCGAAGAAGAGTTTATTTTGGACCAATAATTTATGTTTATTTATAAATAGCTATTTTTCAAAGTAAACATACACACACACGCGCGCGCGCACGCACACACTCATATGTATATTAGCATGGATATCAATAAATATACGTATGGATATACACGCAAATACACTCACATATATAAATATGATTGCATAATGTATGGAACCCTGAGTCGTGCTATAGATGTAGAATATTAATTTTTATTTTCGCCTAGTTATCTGAATATTCGAGATATCTTATTAAAGACATATATGCGTTCCTTGGCAGGATTCGAACCTACGTCCATTTTGGTCGGAGAAAACGTCGTTTGATCCGATGTGCTTTCGATCGTCTCAGCCACGAAGTGCGCCGATGATGTTTCTTTTTAAATGCAAAACCCTTTTCAGACTCTCGAAACATTCATATCTGAAAAAAGTGTTGTTTTTTATTTATCGACCAGACAGAATTTAGACCGCTAGACGAAAAATAACAATAAAAGCAAAACCGGTTATATTTATTAAAGGTTCGTATTTGTTCTTTCCCGATAATATTTTCCTGGATATTGGGCAAGACGGAGCAGATGATAAAGAGTCTCTTAACCCCCAGCGCTTAGCTGAGAGTTGTTTTTCAACTAAATTAGCGGCTCCTTTTTTTTTTCGTAATACGTCACATAACTTTTTTGAAGTTGCTTCATTTTGATTTTTTGCCGTAACGTAGCCTTTAAAACTGGTTGAGGAAGTGAGGCTGTGCGCGCCTTTCCCTTTGAAGTCAACAGGGAATTGAGATCTCGCTGTCTGGCAATTTTCTCTGGCCATGCCAACAACCAGCAATCCCTTTTTTCCTAATCTACAACCTCAAAAGTGGCGGGCAAAAGCTTTTCGGAAAATGGGGTCTTACAGCAGATTAACTGCACTCGTTTAAGTCACTGGCATACCCATTACAGGCGAGGCCGATTTACCAAACTCGATCAGAAAGGGATTTTGGTCAATCGGAGCCACAACTCTAGGAGCTTTCTTCCCTGAGAAGGAAAAGAAGATTTGACTAGTATATCCCCACTTCTAACATGTTGGTTTCTGGCTGGTCACAATGATTAGCATTTTCTGGCCCTCTTCATGTAGACAGTTTGGGATAAAGATAGAGACTCTGCGATCCACCATGATCTCAAAACTCCATCACCAGTTCATATCATCGGAGGAAGCACTTAAACCTAACTACGTTAGGCTAGGTAGACAGCTAGGGGCTCTGCTAAGATCTTTGGAGGAACGTCAAAGACTGCTACATAAGTCCTTCGCCTGTCTTCACATTCCGCTCTTAGAATATTTAGGTATAAAGTCGAGACTTGCTGTTTCTAAACAGTCTTCAAACATGATTAACAGCGAATTATCCCGTGCCCTTGCTTATAATTGATGGCTTAACTCCATAGACACCAGCAGCTTAATCGCGGTGTCTTTTGTAGAATGACAGATTTTTGACCACGAAGAATGACACAATTCGTTTTTTAACCTTCTTAAATTTTTGGAGAGCAACCAAAACTTCATCTTCTTTGATAAGATGTGCGTGACCTTTGTCTCTCTCCAAAAACTCATGATGCTGATCATAAATTTCGGCGGGGGCTTCCAGAAGAAGAGTGATTCCTCAGTCACAGCACTGTCATTATTCAGATTGGCTTCTTTCTTCTTTCCTTGACCATTTTCAACCACCATTGACTGGTTGTTTTTATTGGTTTAATTATTATAGTCTAACAGGAAACAGAGAAAATAAAAATGAAGGTTGCCGGTGCCAAAGAGGGAAACTTAGAACAATTACCATGAAAATATTTATAGAAAAGATTCGGAGAAGCGACATTACAGAGGTGGGGAAAGAACTGATACCAAAATGCCAGATAATATTGCAGATTATTTAAATTTTATAAAGAATCTCTAAATATATAGCAAGGGATGTGGCTGCAAGGACGAGTGGTAAATATGTCACAAATATATCCCACTAAAACTTTTATTTGGTGAACATATTTAGTATATTGACATGGAAATAAATATAAAATAATAAAGCGTTAACACAAATTCAGTATTTTATCGCTACAGAACACATCGCGTGAACCGGCTGGTACACTAAGTATAAACACTGAACGAAATGCCGTTGTTGAGAGTCATAATTAACACCTAACTCAGCAGGGTACTGAATGAAAGAGAGAGATAGAGAGAGAGAGAGAGAGAGAGAGAGAGAGAGAGAAAGAGAGAGACAGGTAGACAGACAGACACAGAGAGATTTGGAGGAATACTAAGAGAAATAGATAATTTCAGTTTATTTCTGTAATTGTTGAAACTGCCCTGAAGATTACAGTAGCTCTTAAAACGTAAGGATAGTTTAGATTTCGCACAAGGCTTCTTTCTTTGTACGAGACACTCAGTCATAACTGATGAAGCTAGACACGCTTATTAACCGTTACACGACGTCGAAGTGCCTAAATGATTTTCTAAGCGTAGCTTAGATGTGGTACAAGGCCGAGAATGCAGAGCACCTTATGAGAATCGAACTCACCACAGTCATAACTGATCTAGCGAGACAAGCTTGCTAACCATTACATTTTATCGAGGTGCCCCAACATTGATTCCTTATGAATTAATCAAGTTAACGTGATGGTGAAAATTTTGCTGGAATTCTTTTTTGTTCGTTTGTTTGCTTTTACAAACATCGCCTTACGGAGCACTTTTATCTTATTGTAACTAGCAAGTACCGAAACAACAAATACATTTTAGTGCCTATAGTTATACTTTGTTATGTTTTCATCTTTTCGGGGTCAGATTATCTCCTGGTCATGTGAAATTCATACAATAGAGAAAATATTTAGAATTATTCCACGTTTAACGACCTTGATACATTGTTGCATTGTTTTGGGCAATGTAAAGAGTATGTTCGGTTTCATTAAGTAATTATTATTTTTCATATTAACTTTATAAAACAACATATTTAATGTTTTGTTTCACTATAATCGACCTTTCAAAAATGAATTCATAATCCCACTCTTTCAGACATTTATCTTTTTCTAAAAATAACTTTACTATAAATTTATTGTTGTAGTCTTATGAAGAGTTAATGTTTTTCGTTAAAATATTTGGTTTATATATTAGGTTGTTCAAAAATAATGTTCACTTTCCGAATAAAACTATTCTTTTCTAATATATTAGGTTGTTCGGAAAATATTGTCTAATTTTCCAATAAACCTTTTGTGTTATATTGTTCAGAAAATAATGTCAGATTTTTTAATAAAACTTTTTTGTTGTAAATTATTTTGGTTCTTCAGAAAATAATATACGATTTTCGAATAAACTTATTAATTGTAATTGTTTTAAGAGTTGATTTTCATCCTAAAATATTACGACCCCAACCTACGTCCTTGTCGTGGCCTCTGGAAAACGCCAAAGAGTGACGTATGGTTGGGCCTTCGTTGACCACAGACTGCTACATAGCTGTGAAGACCTGTCAAGTAAAAATGTAGGCTGGAGGTACTCTTGTACTCTAACCAACGTCTGGATGAAGTTGAAATAATAGATAGAAAACGCCACTGGAGACTACGTAAACGCACAGAATCAACACATATGCTAGGCTACAAAAATCTCCTAAGCCGACCAAGCATAATGAATGAAACATGGGAACTAGTAATACAGAATTCCAGAGAAAATCCTTAGTATCAAAATATTGCAATATGAACTCTGGTAAAATAATACTAGCGAAACCATTAAAATAAAAGATTGCAATATGAACTCTGGTAAAAACAGGTTACTGGACATTAGGTTTATAAGTCCCAGAAATTCGGTTGTTGTTGTCTTATCCCAGTGGATAGAGACGTTGATTAGTTTCTGTGACTTGACCCAAATAGTAGTGAGTTAAATACCAAACTACAGCAGTGGTGAACAAGTGACTTAGAGAAACGGATTAGAGGGAGATAATTCATGATTACCAAACGAGGCTTTGCACAAGGAGTGAGAATGACATACCATATGAACGTAATAAAGAGTTCGGTTCGAAATTATCATCACCTGAGGAAAGCCGGAGCGTACAACGACCGAAACGTCGTACAAATGACAACCAAGATGAGAACAGTTGTCCGAATAATGTAAATAGTGTAAAGTAACGCTATTCAGTTAATAAGCGCTAAGTGTTTCATATGTGTAAATTCTAATCTCATCATTGTTATAAACGTTACTTTGGCAAAACAACCGTGCTATTATTACACGACATCGAAGTGCTCAAATGATTTTCTAAGCGTAGCTTAGATATGGTACAAGGCGGAGAATGCAGAGCGCCTTGTGAGGATAGAACTCACCGCTCAGTCATTACGACCACAACCTTTTTGATCGTTGTTTGAATCTGTGTATATTCCTGGTGGCGATTGTGGAAATCTGAAATTGGGAGGAGGCACTTAGAGGCAGAGATTTTACTGACGACGAGGAGGGGGGAGGCGAAGTCAAGCAGTGTCTTCATTTTCATACTACATCACTATGGTATGCACAACTTAGGAATAAATATGTTACTTCACTAAATTAAACGGAATAACTTTTCATTCGTATTAGTGGAGTTCTAATCTATTCTTGCCCTCTTTTCCACTCGTAATCTGTTGGAACAAAAGAGAGGTTAATTTCAAACAAAATCAAAGAGTTAATAATAATATTAATACTAGCAGAACAGTGTGATTTGTCTGCTCTGATTTTTCCCCTACAAAACTCTGTATGTGCCCTTAAAAAGTGAAATGAAAAAGCAAACGCAGAGGTAAAAGTGCTGAAGATCAAATCTTATCAAAATCTTTGAAGTTTATAAAATGAAAGGGGCAACTAAGAGACCAGCCAAAATTCTGGAGGGAGTGTTGCTCTTGTTTGCCCCCTTCTCGTAGAATAGCCACTAAATATTGCTGTTATATTTTAACAGAAACAGCACAATACTCAATTTGATTGAGTCTAAAAGTGTCTCCGCGTCCTTCTAGGTGACAAATAGTTTTACAACCTCCCTCACAAGTGAGATATGGCGAGCCTCTCACTGATTTATTGCTTTTACATGGAAAACGTTCCTTTGTTTCGCCACTTCTATTCTTCATCACTAGGAGCCGCCATAATACTCACATAGTAGCAAGCCACCTTCATTCTCTCTGGATTTCATTGGTAAGTTTCATTCGAACAATTTCTTCCCACGAACCACTGCTCCGATCAGTTACATAATTTTTTGAAACTTATAAAATTGAGAGGGGACAACCGAGGAGCCAGCTAAAATTATGCAAACAGGGCACTTGGCCACTTCTTACTCCCCGTAGAATCGCCACAAATATTCCTTCTGGATTGATGCTTTTAGAAAATCTACATCTTTGCAATTCTATTCTATCGCCCAGTATCTTCATAAAGGTCTCATTACTTGTATGTCATACTGGTTGATGGAGAAGGAACAAATGAGCGTTTGGCCAAAGTGCTTATCAGTAGGATGTGCGTTGTGGTGCAGTGGATATCGACTCGGAACGACAAATCAGGGAGCCGAGTTCGAATTCTAGTTGAATTCCTTCACTTACGCACAAATACCCTTGGAAAAGGTATTAATCCGTCTCTTCTCTCCAGTTATGGGTTACATAATAGAACAGATTGGATTCTATAGCCTTGTCTGGCAACCAGTCTACCGCAGAAAGTAATGGCAACCTACTGCGGGATAATCTTTTGTCCAGTCAGTTATGTCTCTTTCAAGATATAATCGCCTAAGTGTGTATCACGTATGGCAGTTAACTGACTGACTGGCTTATCAGTAATTACTGCCCCGGTTGTAGGTTCAAGAAGAACAATGTTACTTTTATTATGGTTACATAAAGGAGTTTCCGAAAACATATATTCACATAATATATACAAATATATTAACAACATGGGTGGAAGAAAAGTAAGGATAAATAAAAACGAAAACTTATTCACCGTAAACTTGTTAATCGAAAAATAAAACAAAAAAGAAACGAAAAAAATAACTATCCGAATATCGCTCCTCGCTCTTCAGAGTTCAACTGGGAAGAGAAATAAATTATAGGAACAGAGAATCAGAAATGCATTTGGAAGTAACTACCATGCGTCCTGATTGAAAAGGAAAGTTTCCATAGAAATAATATACAGATCTAAAAAGCATACTCAGCTTACATGTTGAAACACCAATTTCCGTACAATCATTGAAGTTAAGCAACATCGAGACTAGTCAGTAACTAAATGCGTGATCGCTTGAGAATGCCAGTGCTGTAAGCCTGAATGTGAAGGTAGTGTAATAGATAATGACTCGAAATTGTTAATCAGGGAGCCGAGTTTCAATTCTCGTTGAGTTCGTTATATACAGTTAGAGTCAATGCTCTTGAGAATGATATGAATCCATCTCTTCTATAGGATAATTAGTATAATTACATCCATAAAACTCCTCGTATTAAAAAAAGTCTGGTAATCTAAAAATATATTTGGGCTTTAAATAACCAGCAAAGGGTTGATAAACTGTAGAAAACGAATCAATGAGTCAAACATTTTTTTATTGGTAATCCGAATGTACTCGACTGACGACTGTGAAAAAATCTCTGGTAAAAGACGAAGCACAAATAGGATTATTTGAAGGACGATCTGCAGTCGCAGAACCGGAATTAGTGACAAGTATATGCAGATTTTCATGCTGCATTCTACGAATCTGTTACTTTTATTGACAGTATTGACAGAGGAAAGTAATTAAAAATAAGAAAAGAAAAGAAACCAAAGCATGCTGAATATTTTCGAAAAATACTGTTTCAGGAAAAAAATGCTTGAATTTGCTGATAATGGGGAAAAAGGATTTACGCATTACTTAACACTTGCGATGAGCTTACCTGATTTTCTAGGCTACAAATTGTACCTGAAATGGCTTCATAGATTACCCTTTTCCTGTTAGTATGGAGAAACTTACTTTTATGCCGTCGAAAGATTTATATGTTTGTAGATTACGAATTTCGATGATGGTTTTCTGCCGAGGAATATACGATTCAGTGGAAAAATAAAAGCTATGCTCAAGGGTGGCATCAGCCAACGTAAAAAAAAAAAATAAATAAATAAAAAATAAAAAATACAAAGTATTTGTTTTCAAAGCTTTCTGTTATTTTTTCGACAGCTTTGCAAATGTAAATCGAACAGGCAATTAAAACGATGTAAGAGGCTTTTATGTAGCAGTTATTGGCTTCGTGATGAATAAAAGAATTTTTAAAGCAGGGCTAGGAACAGATTTTCTAGGAGAGATCCTCATTCCGAAACCTTGAAAGCATTTCTTCAATGAGGAGCTAATCTATTCTGGTGTCCGTCATGAATGTAATAATAAGCGTTTGGCGTCGTTTGAAATACGTATCCTTATTTATTCAAAGAAATTGTGGCATTATTAATTTTTGATTAATCTTTTTTTTTTTTGCGCTTTCTTATTAGTATATATTATTATTCCAATACCCGGGTCGTTCTTAAATTCTACGACTATAAATAATCAGCACATTTCCAAAGTAATTACCCATTTGATTTTTACATAAAAATAATTATATATATATATATATATATATATATATATATATATATATATATATATAATTATTTGTATATACAAATAAGAGTTTATTTGTTAAATAAAATGAATAATTATTTCAGAAATATGCTGATTACTGAAGAAGTTTGTGAAAGTGAAACATGTTAGATTAAAGAGACTTTTGTTCTACTTGTTACGTAAAATTAGAGTTATTCTATTCATGTACATTACTTATTCTATTCATATATATAACTCTAATTTTACATAAAAATAATTATATATATAATTATTTTTATAATTATTTTTATGTAAAATTAGTTATATATATGAATAGAATAAGTAAAGAACAAGTAGAAAAAAGTGTCTTTAATTTAACGTTTCACTTTCATAAGCTTCTTTAGAGATTTATTAAAGACAAATGATTTAAAAATCCAAGAGACAGTATGTTGATCGAGGTATTGGTCAGATACGTGTCACGTGTGAAAAGCAATGGATGAATATTAAATATGAATGTAGAAGAAAAAAAACTTGTGTCATATACTTACATTCATGATAAACATCTAATGTTTTTATTACACGTTGACGCACACACTTAAACATACACTAGTTTTTTTTCTTCTACATTTAATATTCATTCATTCCTTTATCACACGTTACACGTATCTGACCACTGGAACTATACCTCAATCAATATACTGTCTCTTGGATTTCTAAACCATTCATTTTTTTTTAAATCTCTGAAGAAGCTTGTGAAAGTGAAGCATGTTATGTAATATAACAATCTGGCCCCACCCGAGGAAGGCTGATGCAAGCGGGGGTGTTTCCGGTCGTTGAAAGGAACGGATGTTTGTTTGACCTTATTTCCGGCAGTAGCGGAAATGGCTACAGAGGCAAACAGAACAGGTGTCTCTGAGAATTACGTGGGCGTGCGTGGGCGAGGCAAAACCGGAAGAAAAAGTCCCGGTTCTGGAGATTATAAAAAGACCTCGGCGCACGGATTCGCCAGTAGAGAGTAGAGAGGAGCGACAGAGATCGGCCGGTGAAGAGAGACACAACAGATACGACGACACTCCCGTCAACCCATTAGAGGCGCGCTCTCTCAATTCTCTGTCCCCTATGCTACACGGTTCATCGTCATTAATAAAAATATAACTTATATTTTTATATATATGCGTGTTTGTTGTTTGTCGATATACAACAGACAAAATAATTGGTGCCTAAGTGACTTGCTGTTTTGAGACAACAAAACAGTTAGATGCGAGCTGGTTGCCACGGCGACGATTGAAAATTCAACGGACTTAAAACTACCAGATAGAAAGAAAAAAGAAGACGAAAATATATAGCAGCCGCACGACTATAGACATCAGCCAAGGTAGGTGACTCTTTGATTTGATAGTGTGTGTGTTTTCTGCTCGTGTTTATAAGTCTAGTTAGAAAAAAAAATGGAACAGCGTGCTTTTGCCGATCTGGCCCTAGAGTTGAGAAATATGGATTGTTCGGTGTCGAACACATTAAGGGTAGAACGGAGGGGGTGCAGGACTACATGTAGAGAGTAGTACCCCTAGCGGAGAGCGCATAGGGGGGTTGACGGGAGGAATAAATATTTACCTATCTGTAAGTACAAAACATCTGAGTTAATGATTTATTTTCTTTGTTAATATTTTACTATATATGTGAAGTGAGTTTACTGGTATGTTGCTTAATTAATCTTACTTTTATTGAGTAAGTGAAATGTAAAATCATGTAAAGGAAGTTTCTTCTACTCTTTAAAGTGGATAATTGGATTAACTTGTTGATAACAATGTTTTCTTTGGTTTGTGCAGTGTTAGGTTTTCTTTTTTTTTTGATTTCTTTTCAATGACTGTACACTACAAAATGATTACATTTCTATGTTGTGAATTATGCTTTTGTGCAGGTTCCCATCAATTCAACATCCTCTGTGAATTTCCATTTATGTGACTTGGGAAATATCTTTTGAAGATATATTAATTTCTGAAAACTTTATATTGACACGGATAGACCTGCAGATTCCTATCCGCAAACTAGTAAATACCTTGGAACAGATAGATATGGAAAGATTTAGTGAAGGATATAAAGAACTCCCGAAGAAGTTGACGATAGGAGTCATTGCTGGCATAGTCGGCGTTATGATAATCCTTGGAATAATAGCTAGGAAGCGGATTTTTAAGTGTGAAAGAAGCAACAGTGCTTCGGGAAAGGAAAGGGTGTTATCCGTTGTGAATAGTACTCCGGGGTCAACGGGTGTTCAACACTCAAATGTCTCTGCGTTAAACAGAGAGATGTCAACAGATCAGATATGCTTGGATTCGAATCCAGAGGAAGTAGTTCAAGGAATGGAAAGCATTGTACAAACTAAGGAACTACGAGTCACGGGTCCATTTTTTTTAGACTAAATTAATATAGATGAAACCTCTAATCCTCCACAAGTAAATTGCATGCGGATTAACGTTGGAATCAGGGTAATTTTCTTCATTTTCTATTGAATATTTCTCGGTCAGACTATGAATGATATGTACGGCAGATAATGGCCATTTTTCTGTGTTCAAACATAGCATGTTTGAAATTAAATTAAATTAAATGAAGTTACATGTGTAACAATAAACTCGAGCAGAAGCACGCATGGTGTTGGTCAAAGGTCATTTACTCGATGTCAGTTTAGAAACTGGGGCGCGGTTACCGCCTATAATCGTGTGGCTATGCATCGAGGCGTCTACGCTTATGGACAGAGTCGAGAAAGAAAATGAACATTTTTAAGAACTTTGCCCAATTCTGTGAAAATGGATATTAAAAAAAAAAAAAAAAAAGAACAATGAAACATCGAGCTGGTAGAACAATTTTCAAGATGGACACGAACATTGTTGGGTTGCCGATGTAGGCTCCCCTATATATTTTTTTGTTGTTTTTTTTGTTTCGGCATGCACATGTTTTGTTGTTTTGGCGTGCACATGTTTTATACAATTGTCGGGCTTGTGTGGCATGGGGAGGAGTGTGAGGGTGTTGCGCTTAAAATGTTCTTAGGTGAACATTTTGGAAAATGGGAGGGCGAGGAATGTAATATAACAATCTGGCCCCACCCGAGGAAGGCTGACGCAAGCGGGGGTGTTTCCGGTCGTTGAAAGGAACGGATGTTTGTTTGACCTTATTTCCGGCAGTAGCGGAAATGGCTACAGAGGCAAACAGAACAGGTGTCTCTGAGAATTACGTGGGCGTGCGTGGGCGAGGCAAAACCGGAAGAAAAAGTCCCGGTTCTGGAGATTATAAAAAGACCTCGGCGCACGGATTCGCCAGTAGAGAGTAGAGAGGAGCGACAGAGATCGGCCGGTGAAGAGAGACACAACAGATACGACGACACTCCCGTCAACCCATTAGAGGCGCGCTCTCTCAATTCTCTGTCCCCTATGCTACACGGTTCATCGTCATTAATAAAAATATAACTTATATTTTTATATATATGCGTGTTTGTTGTTTGTCGATATACAACAGTTAGACATATTAGATTAAAGACACTTTTCTCCTACTTGTTCTTTACTTATTCTAATCATCTTGTCGGATTCGATCCATATATTCAACTAATATATATATATATATATATATATACATATATATATATATATATATAAAACGAAAATATACGAAAGCTTTACCCTATCTTAACAAAAGATTTCCAGTAATTAAAACTCGACCAAACAATTAGAAATATATTCAGCGAGAACCCACTTCATGCTAGGCGTCAGCTACCCAATCTACACATACTCTGAACATGATTCGGATAAATGGTTCACTATCTCACCAATGAAATATCACCTGCAATAAACCTCGATGCCAAATCTGTAGTTACCTAATTACTGATAGCAATTTAACTCCCATCTCCGGTTCAATCTTCGGTTCAATAACCATGAAAACCATCAGAGACAAGAACAACACATTCTCTGACGCTGCACATTTCAACCAACCATTTCATAGCCTTGATGACATCAGATGTGTGCTTCTAGCTCTTTCATTCAACAGCCGACAAGAAAAACTCACAGCAGGGATGAAATTTATTTTCAAAATAAATTCACACATTGAGTTATTAAACAAGGATTTAAGTTTACTCAGAGAGTATAGTTCTACAGGTAGACTTCTAACTAACAACAATATTCCCCAGAAGATTCATACTTTTTTTGTTTATTCCTCGTATCGTTGAAAAATTACGCAGGCATGGTACAAAAATCCTGACTTTAAAATATTTTATTTTCGTGTTTCAATTTAGTGAAATAGGTTAATATATAATAAATATCAATTTTATTGTCAGCATTTATATCATTTTCTTGGGTTTTTATTCTGTAAATTTTATTAGCAGGGCCATTAAATCTTGTTGGACCAGCAAACAGTAGTTGGAAAAAATGAACTCAATAGCCACCTAACACAAATGAACTGAATATGCAGAGCTAACAATGTGAAAGAACCGAACACACAACACTTACTTGCTACACAAGTTTCAACCACTCAGGTCTCTTCAGGCTGCTATAAATACTAGCTTTCCAAGGGTTTCTAGTCTGAAATAAAATTTTAATAACTCTAGACACACAGGATGACCAGAATTACTAAGAAGCAAGCAATGCTACCAAACATAATTCTCCGAGATCTTTCGCAGAAAATCAAAGAAAACGAATATATGTAAGAACTTTCTTTCTATCTATCTATCTATCTATCTATCTATCTATCTATCTATCTATCTATCTATCAGTTTGTTAATATCGACCTCCATTTGTCAATATCTCTCTCCTTCACTTTCTCTCTATCATTATAATTTTATATAACTCTATCTATCTATCTATCTATCTATCTATCTATCTATCTATCTATCTATCTCAGTCTGTTCATATCTATCTATCTATCTATCTATCTATCTATCTATCTATCTATCTTCATATAATTCTGATATTTTCTATCTATATAATTATTTATATTTTTCTACATTTTGTTTATATCTACACCTGTACATGTATGCATGTATATATTTTTGTATCTATTTAACGTTATCTCTTCGTATTTATTCTAATCTGTTCATATCTATCTATCTATCTATCTATCTATCTATCTATCTATCTATCTATCTATCTCAGTCTGTTCATATCTATCTATCTATCTATCTATCTATCTATCTATCTATCTATCTATCTATCTATCTATCTCAGTCTGTTCATATCTATCTATCTATCTATCTATCTATCTATCTATCTATCTATCTATTCCGCATTCTTAATATCTATGACTGTCTACTACCTATCTATTATATTGTTCCATAAATTCGAGCGTTTTTTATCATTTATTTTAATACTTATCTGTTAACAGTCTTGATGGCTTGTTCAATACTGCATTCCAACTAATTGTTTAAGATCCTCTGCCAATGACTTAGTAACTCTTCAATGTCTCAATATTTGAACCACTAAGTTAATTACGACGTTTTTAACTCTACGTCGTTGTTGGATGAATCATCTCTCGAAGTTTTACAAAGCGACCGAAAAAGCTGATAGTCTGACGTTACTAAATCAGAAAATATAGTAGAAGTAACAGAACTTCATAAGTGACTTCTGTTTTGTCATGTTATAGGTGTGGTGTCAAGCATTGTCGTTTGGGTTTTTTTTCGACTGAATTTGTGATCTGGATTAAAAGCAAAGAGAACAACATGTCGAACGTGCTCATTCTTGTCTACTTGGTTTTCTAACTTTAATGGGTGTCTAGTCGGAAATAAAACCTTCATAACTCTAGGTAAGAGTTACACAGGATGACCAGATTTACTAAGAAGCAAAGAATGCTACCAATAATTATTCTTTGAGATCTTTTGCAGAAGATCAAGAAACAAACGCTGGAATATATGTAAATATCTATCTATCTATCTATCTATCTATCTATCTATCTATCTATCTATCTATCTATCCCATATTCTTCATATCTATGTCTGCCTACTATCTCTCTATTATGTTGTTACATAAATTCGTACTTTCTGTAACATTTATTTTAATTCTTATTTATTAACAGCCCTGACGACTTGTTTAATTATGTATTTCACTTAATTGTTTAATATCCTCTGCCAACGACCCACTAACACTTCAATGTCTCAGGATTTAAATCACTAAGGTTTGACACGAAAATTTAATCAAGCCACGTTTTAAGCACTACGTCGTTGTTGAATGGATCACTCTCGAATTTTGGAAAACGACTGAAAAAGGTGGTAGTCTGCCGTTACTAAATCAGAAAATATAGTAGAAATAACAGAACTTCATAGATGACTTCTGTTTTGTCATGTTATAGGTGTGGTGTCAAGCATTGTCGTGTGAATAAATACCTTATATGGCTGATTAGGTTTTTTTTCAACTGAATTACTTCTTTAAGCCTCTTCATCTGCTCAACGTTCACGATTTTGAAGGATTTCTTCTGTTGTACACAGCACAAATATTTAGAGCAGCTTTGTGACCTGGATTAAAAGCAAAGAGAACAACATGTCGAACGTGCTCATTCTTGTCTACTTGGTTTTCTAACTTTAATGGGTGTCTAGTCGGAAATAAAACCTAGGTAAGAGTTCCACAGGATGACCAGAGTTACTAAGATGCAAAGAATGCTACCAATAATTATTCTTTGAGATCTTTCGCAGATCAGGAAACAAATACTCGAATATATGTAAGAACCTAATATCTATCTATCTATCTATCTATCTATCTATCTATCTATCTATCTATCTATCTATCTATCTATTAGTTTGTTAATATCTATCTTCTTTTTTTGTTAATATCTATCTTCTTTTGTTAACATATCTTGCTCCCCTCTCTTTATCTCTCAAAATATTGGTGTAACTTCACATAAGTATCTATCTATCTATCTATCTATCTATCTATCTATCTATCTATCTATCTATCTATCTATACTACATTTTTATATCTACGTTTGTAAATGTAAGTATTTATGTATATATATATGTATCTAGCTATTTATCTAGCGATCTAATTTTTTATTATCTATTCATATATATTAAACTGTTGATTTCTATCTATCTATCTATCTATCTATCTATCTATCTATCTATCTATCTATCTATCAGTTTGTTAATATCTATCTTACTCTGTTAGTATATCTTGCTCCCCTCTCTTTATCTCTATAATATTGGTGTAACTTCACATAAGTATCTATCTATCTATCTATCTATCTATCTATCTATCTATCTATCTATCTATCTATCTATCTATCTATACTACATTTTTATATCTACGTTTGTAAATGTAAGTATTTATGTATATATGTATGTATCTAGCTATTTATTTAGCGATCTAATTTCATATTATTTATTCATATATATTAAAATGTTGATATCTATCTATCTATCTATCTATCTATCTATCTATCTATCTATCTATCTATCTGGTAATTATAATGATTATAACAATAATGGTATAATGCCACGATAAGCTTCATACATTTGGAAGTCAAAAGAAATCCATTGTATGTCCACTGTACTTTCGTTCTACGATTCATTCATGTTGTTTATTCACTATTTTCACAACTTCTCTTACCTGCAACGTGTCCTGTACACATTATATTCTCCACGCCTTATTTTCTCATTCTGTGTACCGGAAATTTCAACTGCCATTTTCTGATTCTAAGTATTACTTTTGTTTACATGTTTTTTCCATTTTATTTTCAAGTATCCATCGATAGGAAAGCATCTTTTTTGTTATAAATCTCTTCTTCATCCACGAAGTGATTTTCTACCGTCCACTGTCATATAGGTGATTAAATATTGTATAGTTAAGCATTCTGTTCTCTGTTTCCAACAAAATATTCCTATCTTAATTCTTTGCTTTGTTTCTGGAAGACATTTTTCGTCATACCTATGCGTTAACGAATTTCTGTTACATTTTCATCTTCTATTGCAATTCAGTTTATACACTTGATTTATTTTTGACGTCCCCATAATGCAAGTTACACTTTAGGCACTCTTTTTTGCTGACAACTACATATTCTGTATTATTATAGATAATCATTTATTATTGAATAAATCTCTGAGTTTTCTTCTAGAGGCTGTGTAGTTTATATTTTTTAAAATCCGTATTGAAAATGAAGAATTCCTTTAAGAACCAATGATTTTTAATCATTTCACTCAAAGCGAGACATTAATGTCTCGCTTTGAGTGAAATGATTAAAAAAGACTCAAGAGGCTACTGAATGTGACAGAATATAAGAAAAAAACATTATTAAGAAGAGAGAACAAAAGACAAAATTTCAAGATGACTGAAGAAAATGATTGGCATTGCATTTAAATTTTTGAAAATCAAAATTGACCGGTAATAAGAAATTGACTTTGTTAGTAAGAAACCAGAAGAAAAGTACACAAACGAGAAGTGCAATAGAAGAAACTGTTAGTATAGAACTTACGAGTACATATAGTCATTTCTACTTTATTCTTTTCAAAAGAAACTATTAAAGTAGAAGAGACGGTTATATTTAACTATTTTAACGGTAAAAGAGTGGTACCTGGATGCCAATGCAGTAGCACGCATAAATTCACGTCGCCGGGGTACCATGGAAAAACAACAGTCCGAACAATGTAAACAATGTGAAGAAATAAGTTATATTTTTTAAAAAGAAGTCTTTTGCACAGGTTGCTGCTATTGCCATAGACAACAGAGAATGATAATTCTTTATCCTTTATCTCCTAAAAAGTTAAAATTTAAATCACGTTAGTTTTCTACTGGCAACAGCAACAACATAGAGTTGGAAAACATCTTCTCTATGATTTGATAACCGTCAACCACAAACCGAGGATGGGTATCTGGAAACTTTAGACTCTCATAAAGGCATCAGGCCATTACCGACAGAAATGCAAAAAAAATTTCGAACGAAAGATTACATTGAAATCCTTTCAGCTATTATTCATAATTGAACATATCGGTGGAAAATACAATGAAGAATTAATTTTTAACTGAAAATTATTCGTTATATTAACTAAAAAATAAAATTTTCAGTGGATTATTTAATTAAAAATTATTCCAGTTAAGGTTCCTAATTGAACATATCCGTAGAAAATACAGGGCGAGGCAGTAATACTTCCCAGATATACCTCCCAGAAATACCTCTTATATAATGGTAACACATTAATGGCAACAATGTCTTTCTAGCTAATGTCTTACAATTATGTAGATGGCGTTTTCAGGAGACATATAAAGGAGAAATTTCTGCTGAACCCTATACAATGGTAACTAATTATAACTTCAAAATTATTTGTTATAAAAGCCAAAAAACAAAACGTTCCAGTGAATTAACTGAAAATCATTCTTGTTAATTGAATATATCAGAGGAATGTACTATGTGGAAGTCGACTGCTACGAGGAAGTTGCCGTGAACAGTGTCCATCTTATTAAATACTGAATCTTCTAATATAGTTCACATTGTTCCTCGTTTACTGAATAGGATTTTTTATTTCTAAAGAAAGAAACATATTTTATACAAACTAAATGTATCAGATTTTTGTTCTGTTGGAATTATTACTTTCCGGATAGGATTTGAAGAATGCTAAGCATTTCCATTTACTGTTATGGTGTCTGTTTAAAGTTGCAGTCTCTGCCTACGCCAATAATTAATTATAAAACCATACGAGAAATATGATAAACTATCTTTTGCTTAGGTTCTCATAAGATCGAGGCAGTTTCTAGAGCTTTAAATGTACAAGTTTTTATTTTCTTTCCCACTCACACAAAGCCTACACATATTCACTTCTGGAAATGGTGGAAAAAATGTTGAAGTAAAAATTTCTGTGATTACGTTCATAAAATATTAATGACAATTCTAGATAATCGAACGATAATTTTTATAGATTTGTTTCCAAAATCTGAATGAAATATTGTTAAATTAATGTTTTTGAATATTATGCCAAAAAATAAGACAAAAACAAAACAAAACAAAACAAAAAAAGCAAAGAGAATTTTCTGTCTAAATTAGAGAAATTGTAATGGCTTTGGAATTATTAGTGGTTTTCCTATAAGGAAACATTTAGCATTTATTGACCACGCAACTAATGCTGCTTTCGATTGAAGCTTATAGAATATTTCTCTAACAATAATATTTCATGAAAATAAAGTTTTCAAGACCAATCACTGTTACAGTTGTGCGTTCTGGTGCAGTGGATATCGGTTCGAAACAAGAAATCGGAGAGTCGATTTCGAATTTCAGTTGAATTCGTTGCATTCACTTACGCGAAAATACCTCTGGGAAAAGTATTAATCCGTCTCTTCTCCCAAGCTATAG
Organism: Ascarosepion bandense; assembly: GCA_037127315.1. NCBI lineage: Eukaryota > Metazoa > Mollusca > Cephalopoda > Sepiida > Sepiidae > Ascarosepion > Ascarosepion bandense. Next base: position 128,180 of record JBBBDQ010001794.1, read on the forward strand.
GTTGAATAGCAGGGTAGATTTGGTTCTGTAGCCTTGGTTGGCAACCAGTCTACCGCAAAAAGTAATAGTAATCTACTGTGGGAACATTTCGCCCAGTCAGTCATGTCTCGAAAGAGACATGATCTCCCAAGCGGGTACAACGTATGGCACTTAAATGATCTTTGATCGTTCTTTCCTGTATTGAGGAGGTTTCTCCTCGTTGTTTTTATTTTCTTAACGGTTAAGTCTATATCACGTGGAAACACTCTTGTATGATCGTTGAAGTTAAGAAACGTTGACACTGATCAGTACCGAGATGGGTGACAGCTTCGGAATCTCAGTTGCTGTAAGCTTACATAGGCATTTAATGGTGGTGGATTTTGTTTAACGGAATATCAACCTCTGTAGGTTATTTAATGGCGAAATCTAAATATTTTGTACATAATTTTAGGCCTTTAATTACAGATATTTAATACATAATTTCATACTTTCAGATAAAGTTATGTTTTTAAGCTATATTTTTTGCAGATCATAAAATATATTGTTGTTATATTTTAATGCATTCCTAGTAATTTCACGATAAAAATGTATTGTTAATTTGTTTTTTATATAAATATGTATTTTCATACATTTTAATGTTGCGCTGTTATTTTAATATGAAAAATGTTCTGACGATGTTTCTTTAGGGGTTCACTATTTGTCCATAGATTGGATGCTTTAGTATTTGTCTATATTTCTGAGATGAGGTGAATTTACAGTTTTTACATTATTCGGACTATTGTCCTCATCTTTGTTGCCATTTGTACGACATTTCGGCTGTTGTATGCTCCGGCCGTTTTCAGGTGCTAGGAATTTCGAACCGAACCCTTTATTACAATGACTAGGTTATATGATCGTCATTCCTTGCGTAGTATTGCCTCTATTGATAGTCATGAGTTATCTCTCTCTAACCCTGTAAGTTACTTGTTCACCACTGCTGTAGCCTGGTATTGAATTCTCAGCTCTTTGGGTCAAATCACAGAAAATAACCAACGTCTATATCTCTACCATCCCTGTTCTGTGTAAAACTGGAAACAACAATAATTAAATTTCATGCACCTTAATGTCTGAAATGATCCGACCAGAGGCCTTGCTGCCGGATGTAGTTTATCGTCATACCCAAGACAATGCGCATTTGATGTAATAAATAACGCAATTTGAAATCGGCGAGTCGGTCTGGAATTCCAATCGGGTTCATTGTATTGACTTACCCGCAAAGTAACCTTGACAAAGTTATGAATCTACTTCTTACAACCTCTAGATTAATTAGTAGATTATATTTAATAGAAATAACTATATAATAGCAATAACTAGATTATAAAAATAGTGGAGAGTCATGATCGCTTCCATGCTGAAGGGATATGGCATTTAAGTAAATAATTATGGTCCCAAAGGCTGTTTTCCTGAACATGGCGATAGGAATATAAGTACAACCGATATTATACATTTAACGACATTTTATTGCCTTAGCAAAATTAAATAGGAAGGTTATAAAAAATGTAGAGAAGGTGTCCTTAATTGGAAATATATTGTGCTATTAAAAGAGATTGAGGCTTACATTTGAGAAGAGTTTCTTGCTGGCTTTGCGGAGTTATCAGCGTAGGGTTTTTGTATAGTGTGTTGTGTCGAAAACGAAACGTAGTTCGATAGGAACGAAGATGTTCGCGACTGTTGAAACGTTCTGCCTCAACGGCAACCAGTAGATAAAGTAAAAACAAAGAGAAAGAGACTTTGACTTTTTTTCACAGCCTTTTTTGGTACTTTTTCACATTATTTTTTATTTGATCTCAATTCATATATTAAGAGTCAATTTTAGATGACCAATTTCTCGGTCACTTGCACATATTTCATTGGCTTTATTTGTTTTTATTCAAAATGTATCCTGTACTAATTTTCTAGACTTATATTTATCTTTTCGTTTTGTAGAATTATAATTCAATTTGGATATTTTATTTATGTTGAAGATCATTTCAATAAAATTAATGTAGTTTTGTGACGCGCATGTGAGATTTAGTGTCAAATTCATGCAACAATTGTTTTGAATTATATGTGTTATATATAGATCTACCCGATTAATGAACCGAGAGTCACGCAAACAGACGTGAGGGGATACCATTCAGTGATGAATAAATGAGAGTGAGTAGGAGATACTGTTTTTTTACTCGCTGAACTGTATCACATCCATGAATTTGTAAAACTTTTCCGCGAAGCTGATGAGAAGTTTTTATTTTTTTCATATTGTTCTTTTATAGATATGCTGTATCAGAAAATTTTACACACACACACACACACACACACACACACACACACACACACACACACATATATATATATATATATATATAATAACAAGACCGACTCTGTAAGTATCTAAATCCTAAAATTATACGAAAATAAACTTTGAGGACAACAAATAACAGACAGAATCTAACTCCGTTATTGTCCGTCGCTATAAGGCGTTGGACAAGAGGGAAAAAAAAAAAGAAAACTGCAGAATACAGACAATACATACAATACCCCGCAGTAAAGAAAAAAAAAACCCAAACGGAACCAACCACAAAGAAAGAAAAAGTGCTCGATACAGAACTAACCAAAGCGGAATAACAAAGAGGAAGCAATGTAGAGCAAAGACACGTAAAAAAAATCACAAGATCGCCAAAACCTACCGCGGTTTCACACAACGGCTCGTCAGGGCAGAGGCAAACCAAGGACTAATCAAATAAATAGACACCACCAAACAAAGACTAACAGACCAGCCTACCCGACTGGGGAGGGGGAGGTTCAAAAAAAAAAAACAAAGAAAAAATAGCCAAAGACTCCTTATTCAAAATATCTGCAATAACTTACGTATGTTCCTTAACATAAACCAGTGGAAATCAACTGGTGACTGCATTAAATGGTTTAAATCACTAAATTTCAATAAGAACTCAGCATTTATCAAATACGACATTAAAGATTTTTACCCCTCCATAACAGCTGAACTACTTTCAGAGGCGTTGGAGTTAGCTAAAGAATATAATGATATAAAAGAAGCAGAGTTAGAAATAATTTGGCACTGCCGCAAAACACTATTATATTTTAATGATGAGATATGGGTAAAAAAAACTGATGCCCAGGGGTTTGATAATCCTATGGGGGCATATGATGGGGCGAGGGTGGCGGAGATGATAGGTTGCCTACTGCTCCATAAACTTAACGCCATAATTGATTTCCATAACCACGGTTTATACCGGGACGACGGATTAATTATAATAGATAAATGTACACCTAGAATAGGAGATAAATTTAGAAAGGAAGTGCAAAATTTTTTTAAATCTTATAAGTTAGAGATTGAAATAGAACATAACATTAAAATTGTTAATTACTTGGATATAACATTAAATCTTAATAACGGATATATAACACCCTACGTCAAAAATAATTACACCCCCAATTATGTTAATAAAAATTCAAATCACCCTATGCATATTCTTAGAAGTATCCCTAATGGTATAGCTGTTAGACTGTCCACCAACTCTTCCAATAGTGAAAGTTTCGATAAATACAAGAAAATTTATCAAACTGCACTAATAAAAAGTGGACATTCGCAAACGCTAAAATTTTCTGACCAAAATATTACTAAAAAAACCAATAACAGATCCAGAAATATTATTTGGTTTAACCCCCCATACAATAATGAAGTTAAATCTAAAATAGGCAAAATGTTTTTTAACCTAATAGATAAACATTTTAACTCTGATAGTAAACTTAAAAAAATATTTAATAGGAACACTATTAAACTAAGTTACTCTTGTTTACCTTATATTGGCAAAATAATTAATAATACCAATAAAAGTAAATTGAAAAGTAATACCAATATCCCTAGTACAAATACCGGCAACAAAAATAATTGTAATTGTAGAATTAAATCCGACTGCCCTATTAGAGGTAATTGTAATCAAGTAAATGTAGTTTATAAAGTTAGAGTTTACATTAATGAAAATGATAAAAACCCTAAAACATACATAGGAGCTACGCATGATAATTTTAAAATTAGGTTTTACAATCATAAAACCTCCTTTAAAAATGAGAAGTATAAACACAGCACGACTTTATCCAGCTATGTATGGGACATAAAAACTAAAACTAAAAGAGACCCCATTTTGAAATGGGAAATAATAAAAAAATGCCCCAACATTAACAAAGGCAATAAATTTTGTAGGTTATGTGATGAGGAGAACTTAGCGATAGCTAGATTCGAACCTGCTCACAACCTTATTAATGCCAAAACTGAAATATTAAATAGGTGTAGATTCCATAAAACTAAATTTCTTGCTTAGAGTCTTTGGCTATTTTTTCTTTGTTTTTTTTTTTTTTGAACCTCCCCCTCCCCAGTCGGGTAGGCTAGTCTGTTAGTCTTTGTTTGGTGGTGTCTATTTATTTGATTAGTCCTTGGTTTGCCTCTGCCCTGACGAGCCGTTGTGTGAAACCGCGGTAGGTTTTGGCGATCTTGTGATTTTTTTACGTATATATATATATTGTTTTTATATATATATATTGTTTTTTTATATATATATTGTTTTTTTTTTCGCCTGAAGAGATGGCTACTAAAAACTTTATATATATATATATATATATATATATATATATATATATATATATATATATATAAAGTTTTTAGTAGCCATCTCTTCAGGCGAAAAAAAAACAATGAAAATTTAAATGCTTTAATTTCATCAGAACATTAAAAAACAGGAAGACAAGCGGTATGACCCAGAAAATAATTTCCCAGATGTTGTCACGTTAGAATCTTAAAAAGGTAGAGGGGTGAGAATTAAACTTTACATTGAGTAAGTGTAGCGAAATTACAGTTTATAACCGCTTTAAATGATTGAGTTTTCGTTTATGTATATCATGTTGCTATGGTTAATAACTATTCAGCTCTTTATAATTATTTATCTGTTTAATATTTCATATTAATTAAATATTTTTGGATTATCGATTCTGTTTATAGATTTGACATCATTATATATATATATATATATATATATATATATATATAGTCAAATAAATATATATATATATATATATATATAAATATATTCAAATATATATATATATTTAAATATATATATATATTCAAATATATATATATATTTAAATATATATATATATATATATATATATTCAAATATATATATATATATATATATTCTAATAAAACTCCGAAAATGACATATGCCGTATAGCCATTTCAACGTGGAAAAACCTCACTTCTTCAGCGGCAAAATTAATTTTGCATAATTTGGCTCTGTAAATAGATAATACTTTTTCACGAAGATTAACGAAATGGTTTTTTTAACAACCGACAATTTGAAATTATTTGTTTAAACATTATTTTTGATCGATACTCGTATTTATTTAGACATTCTTTCTATAATGAAACATTATATATATATTTATTTCTATCGGCCTGATTATTTACGATATATTTTGTTACGAAAATGTGCATTATTCGGCAGGATTCGAACCTGCGACCCCTATCATCATAGGGGAAGCTACTAATTGATCTGATGCGTCTTACACCTCTCGAATGACCAAACGAAGTCAAATCAAGCCTATACAACAGAAATAAATATATATAAGCCTAATTTCTTTTTTTTAGCGGAATATATGTACTCGTGCGTTATATTACTGAAGATATATGAAAGTTGTTTTTTTATAGTTGTTTGCCATGTAGCTGTTCTGACAACGAGGAATATAAGAAGGACATAGGACAGCTATTCAGCTTTTGTCTAAGAAAAATAGCGTTTTTTATTTGTATAGAATCAATTTTCTCATTTATGTTCTCCTCCCTGATATCTCTCGACAATAGCTGGAAATAACAGATGTTCAGCCAGCGGACAGGGTAATTCCGTTGTATGCCTTTCTTGAGATGACACAGTTCATCAGCTGGTAAAATTGAAAAAATGTTTTATTATAATGATAATCTGGTGATCTCTCTAAAAATTACCCTAACATTTAGAAATCGTATTGGTGAGGAATATTTTTAACGATTGTTACCGACCCGGTATTAAGTTAGAACCCCAAACCTACTAAAAAGGTCTAATTTTGGAAACAAACTCATGAGTGCATTTTAACTCTGATGTTGGTCCAAAATCTTTTTTTTCTCTCCTCGTTATGGTGTTCGTTTTGCTTTGAGCTGTGGCCAAATTTCTAGTTGGAATTCTGCCACCAAATAACATGGGTATTAAGTAAAAATAAATGTTATTCGGGGTGAAACTGCTACCCTGCATTTAGATGTCCAATTTACGAAAACTGTTTTGATGTGTAGAACCACTAATTTGGTGCAATAAAATAGATAGATATTAAATAAATCTTAGTAAATGTCGATCGTACTATATTCCTAGCGTTTAAAGCTCTGGTAAAAGGCTTCCAGTAGCTTTATTTTAACAGTTTCAGTCTTTTAGAGAAGGTTTAGAGAACAACCGAGAATACACAAGGAGATGGATGGACCGGAAATATTCGAAGTGGAAGCTGCAATGGCCAAAATGAACAGAAACAAAGCACCTGGTCCAGACGGCATAGTGATAGAGCTGCTGACAGCCTTAGAAGAATAAAGACACTGGAACAAGGAACGCCATATTCATGATTAGGATGATCTCTGAAAGGGCATTACAAATGAAGAAAGACTTGTACCTATGCTTCATTGACTACGCGACAGCATTCGACAAGATACGACACAAAGAATTGATGGAGATGCTAGGCAGCCTCGACGTTTTCGGGAAAGACATAAGAATAATCAAGAATCTCTACTGGCAGCAAACGGCCTACATATTCACAGGTAACGATCTCAGTAGATGCACAAAGATAGAAAAAGGCGTAAGACAAGGATGTGTCTTTTCACCGGATTTGTTCAACCTATACAGCGAGTATATTTTGAGGACCCTAGATGACACGCCAGGATTTGTTATTGGAGTCCAAGACCTGAACAACATAAGGTATGCGGACGATACAGTGCTGATTGCGGACACGGAAAGGAAACTACAAGACCTCATACAGAAAGTAGTAGTGGAGAGTGACAAAAAGGGACTACAAATAAACTTTAAGAAAACTGAGTGCATGGTCATCAGCAAAAGATGCAACCCAAAATGCCAAATACAGGTGGGAAATAACAGAATCAAGCAAGTACAAAGATTTAAGTACCTAGAAAGTGTTCTAACAGGAGATGGAAAACGCGACACGGAGATCCGAAGGCGAATTGGCATGGCAAAGGACGCGTTCCAGAAGATGTGCAAAATACTAACACACAGGAAAATCTCAATAGAAACAAAGAAAAGAGTGCTGGACTGCTACGTGATGTCAGTTTTTCAATACAGCAATGAATGCTAGACAATATCATCGAAAATGAGGACAAAACTGGAAATGCGGTTCTACAGAAGGATGCTACGGATATCGTGGACTGAGCATGCAAGCAACGATGAGGTGTTGGAAAGAATGGCAACAAAAAGAAAATTAATAGTGAGAATCAGGAAGAGACAACTGAAGTTCCTGGGACAGGCAATGTGGAAGGAGAGCCTGGAGAACCTGATACTGACTGGTCAGATAGAAGGAAGAAGAGACAGAGGAAGGCAGCGGATAACATATTTGCAGGGTCTGATCAGATGGATGACGGAAAGGGGGTTGCCAGGATCAACAGGAGCAAACATACTAAGAGCCACAAAGGATAGGGAGACATGGAGAACCATGATCGCCTACGTCCTGCAGGGACAGGGCACATAGAAGAAGAAAAATTTAATTGATTATGAGGAATCTTAAATTAAAATCTTCAAAGACCGACAAAACCTATTTTAAGACCAAGTTGAAGCAAGACGATCACTTAATAGACAAAGGTATGTGAGTGCCTCACATGAAAGGCTTAAACAAATATGACTGCAATCTGAAATTTTACATTATTATACACAAAATTTTAAATTTTGTGTTGCGAAGCAGTCAAATACGAAGCTAGAGTATATGTATGACTGAATATGCATAATGAATCATACGTAAAATAAAATTCATCCTCGGTAATGGTTATAAATACAGTTGAAAGCGCTCAGAAAAACAAAACATTAAGACAATTTTTATATAATTTATGTTCTGAAAAAATGAATCACATGAAAAATTTTATGGAGAAAGCTGTATATATGTATATATAGTGTTGTTAAATTCGAATGATGTTTAGTGCCAAAATTGATGTGAATTTTAAGTAGTTTAGTGGAAGAAAAACATTTTAGGCAAGGAAATATTTTTATCATAAAGTGCTCGATATCGAAACACGGATAGAGCGGTAATAAGATTAATGTTGAGAAGTTTGCAATGAGCAATGTTATTTTATGTCAACATCAAAGTTTCGTTAGGGCCTTATATTAATGTATTCATTCTTTAGGGTCATATGGCTTTTCTGCAGAAGGAAGACATTAGAATAATGCTCTCAGGAAACTTAAAAGAAGGCCTGAAATAACACTGCTAAGGAAAGTCACAAACGTCTGGATGTGAATTCTCTCTGTCTGTTACTGTCTCTGCCTCACTATCTGTCTGTTTCTCTCTCTCTCTCTCTCTCTCTCTCTCTATATATATATATATATATATATATATATATATATATATCTTAGAATTAGTATAAACTAATTGGTCGGCAGTCCTCTGTTTGTAGTGATTTACTTTAAGAGTGCTCGATACTTAGTAGAGCATTATATATGGTAATATTTTTATTATAAGTTTATGATAAAAAATATAGTTTACTGCAACACAAGAGACGTTTTTTCTGGTAGATCCTATTAGAACTTTGACAGCCAGTGAAATATTTTTTTCTGTTAGAAATCATTATAAGTAGAAATTTAAAAACAATATAATTCTTACCAAATCCAGACAATTAAGGTGGGGGATTTAATTATTGACACATATATATGCATAGTGTATTTTCATATTGACATATATATATATATATGTGTGTGTGTGTTGTGTTATATAATTACTGAGTTTATAGGGTAAGGAGCACTCATCGAAGATAGAATCTGTACATATATATATATATATATATATATATATATATATATTGTAACAAAGTTATAGAACACAGTTTTTTTTACCTACTGTTTATGCATTCACTTTTATAAAGAGTGCTCGATACAACGTAGAGCATTATATATATATATATATATATATATATATATATATATATATATATATATATTAAAAAAGGATTCCTTTTTTAATATATATTTGCTCTGTAATATTTTATTACATGGAGCTCTCTTCCTGTATCATTTTTTAATATTAAAATAAAATTTTTAATATGAATTAGGATCGGGTTTTTGGAATTAACCTTCCTGCTCTTTTCCCTTGGATTGAAGTATCTGAATTAAAAATATATATTTATATATATATATATATATATATATATATATATATATATATATATATATTGTGACTTAAATTAATAAATATACATATGAAGAGGGTATACATATGTATAGTACTATTATTCATGTGTTAATAAAACAGTGCTCAATGTATAAACAGAGCTGTATTATATATATATATATATATTATCCTACGTCTATGGCACGACTCGGAGTTTCATGCATTATAAAATCATCAGCTGCATATTTCAAACTGACGGTTTAATAGATTTGAATTTCAATTCACTCGGTGTTCATGGAAATTAAGTCTTATAAAGTTATGTTACTGTTTTTAAATAACAAGATTAAAACTTTGAATATTCTATTATTATTACATATGGATAACAATATAAATTTAAAATTTAAAATTTGAAATTCAAATTTAATCAAAAATAAAAAACAATAAAATACAGGGAGAAGAAATCAAAAGGGCGTAAATCATTAATTAAACCGTCAGTGATAAATATGCACCTGATGATTGTATAACGCATGAAACAACGAGTCGTACTATACACGTAGGATAGTATATATATTTGGGCAGCAATCTTTCATTTAAACGTTTCGTTAAAAATGACCGACAAGGAAGATTTTATTAATTTTTTTTTCCATAATTGTTGACTTTCAAGCGCTATATATATATATATATATATATATATATATATATATGTATAATCCTGCGATATAGGGTTCTGCATGTGATGACCCTGGAGTTGGGTATTGAATAGGGGTTGCACATCATTACCTTTGACTCAAGATGCTCCAGCAATATTTCTCGATGTCAACAGGCTTACTTGATTTTGCATTCAAAATCCTAGAATAACTAATCCATTCAGGTGCAGCCTTTTTTTTTAAAGTTGGGTTTTTAATATATTTCCTTTTTTTATGTTAACGTCATTCTATGTTTGATTAGGAATACCGAGGATGGGTTGGAAAGAAATTCTCAGCAACAGATTTCTATAGGGAATATATTTGTTTGGCAGCCATGTTTCTGCATTCTGCTTGTAAGCCTTCATTTCTTTTTCCAGATTACATTTATAAGTCCATTCGATGGACAGATTAAAACGAACTGAGTGATATATATATATATATATATATATAGAGAGAGAGAGAGAGAAAGAGAAAGAAGGAGAAAGAGAGAGATAAAGAGAGAGAGAACGAAAGAGGACGGAGAGAGATATATAAATTAACCTAGTGAAGTATATAAATAGATATATAGATACGGAGATAAATACATAGAATTAACCGAGTGGAATATACAGACACATGGACAGCCAGTCAGTCAGTCATTTAGATAGTTGAGAACTGATTGAAATATATATATATATATATATATATATATATATATATATATATATATTTCGGTAGCAACCTTTTTTTCAAACCTTTTTTATTAAATATGTTAGACAAGGAAGATTTAATTTATTTTTCGTTAAGTTATTACCAGCATTGTAACATTTTCCCGTTTTGTAGAAATTAAAGAACATATATATTGTCCATAATTTTTATTGTCTCAAGCGCTTTCGTCGACTTCTATAGTCAAAAGTCTGGTGTTGGTGACAAGGCGAACCTCGCTGCCAAGCTTGAGAAGGACCTCCAATCCGTGGTGGATTGGGGTAAGAAATGGCTCGTAAAATTCAATTCTTCCAAAACGAAGCTGCTGTCAATTAACCACCACAGACAACCGCACCTCCCTCCCATTAGCATGGAACAGGCTTGCCTCCCAGAGAGTAAATCACTACGCCTGCTTGGCCTGACACTCTCAGCGGACTTCAAGTGGAATGACTACGACGAATCCATTGCTAAATCCGCAGCTATGAAAGTCGGCTCTCTGTGCAGGGCCCGGAAATTCTTTTCGCCTGAATCTATCCTACAATTATATAAATCCACCATCCGCCCGTGTATTGAGTACTGCTGCCACATCTGGTCGGGTGCCCCTTCTATTCTCCTCGGGGTTTTTGACAAAATACAGCGAAGAATCTGTAATGTGATTGATACCGACTTGGCTGACCGCCTGCAGTATCTCTCTTATCGGCGTGACGTGGCATCCCTGTGCCTCTTCTATAAATACTTTCATGGCTTCTGCTCTGACGAACTTAAATCACTGGTATCCCCTAGAAGTGAATTTGCACGAGATACTAGATTGGCAACTAGGTCCCACCCTTTTACAGTGAAACCGATTAAATGTAACCGCAATTTCTACTCCAACAGCTTCTTTCCTCGCACTTCCCGCCTGTGGAATTCCCTACCGCATGCTTGTTTCCCGACGGCTACAACCTCCAGGAGTTTAAATGTAAGGTAAATAGACACCTCCTAACACACTAACTCACACCTACTCTCTCCAACTTTCTCCCTATGTACATCCTAAGTCGTCTATCACCCTCCTTCTGACATTTCCTATACCAAATCCCTCCATGTAACCCCCTGCGCTATAGTGGCAATGGAATGCCTTGCTTGGAGTGACACGATTAAAAAAAAAAGTTATTTTCAATATCTATAAAAATAGGTAGATATATCTGGATAGGTAGAAATATAATGACAAGCAGATGTTCGCACACACACACACACACACACACACACACACACACACACACACATATATATATACATATATATATATATATATATATATACGCGAGTGAGAGTTGCGAGACAGAGAGAAAGATGATTAAGTTTTTGTGCGAAGTATTATATATCAAAACAATAGCATACATTAAGTGCTACAAAGTCTGAGATAGATAGATAGATAGATAGAGAGAGAGAGAGAGAGAGAGAGAGAGAGAGAGAGAGAGAGAGAGAGATGGTAGAAGTAATAAGAGGAAAGAATCACTTTGAATAGAGTACAAAAATGAAATAAAATAAAAACGAATCATAAACTCCATCTAAGATTATTTGGGCAAATTCGATAAAGAACGAAAGGTCAGTCAATATTAGAGATGACCTTGCAATCAAACACACAACATAAATGCATGGGATTACCTTCCGCATTTCCGAAATATTTCAAATAAATGCTGTTGCATTTACACATACGGTGCAAAAATGTTAGAGAGTTGAAAAGTAAATTTATATTTCTCCATTATGAATTATGAAGATGAACTGTACGAAACTATATCTAAAATTAGTTTATAATCTCTTCTATCCGACAGTGTACAGTTTATAGGACATTTAAACGTTTCATTTGGAAAAAAACTGCTATTAGAGAATTTTGGTTCCTTATGATTCTTCGTTTGAGAACTAAACGAAACGGCCCAAAATTTGTGGCACTCTTTTCCTCAGAAATGCTAAATTTGCATTTTCGCATCGTATTATTACAGATGATAGACAGCCTAACGGTTATCAGTGTGAAAAATGGATCGGCGTACCCTTTGGCCATATGACCTTTGGAAAAGCAATTTTTCTCTTATCCCCTCCGACTTGAAGTTACATACCAGGACAGGCTAGACTCTCGGTCTTTGCTACAAAGTCAGTGACGAAAAAAATCTCACATTGAAGTCGAAACCATAAAGAAAGAAATAGAAATTCACCCCAATAACTCATGGTAATTAACAGATATCAGCGAAAAAGAAAACTGTGGAAAGCCATGAATGCTTAATTCCTAAATTGACATGGCATTTAAGAATGAAACAGTATTGCAGAGCACAAGGATACTAGTTTTAGTAAACAAGTGACAATCGTATTCACAATAATACTAATGGTATAAACTTAAAACAAAACATTTCAAGTGTTTTACTTACATTATTATGTCCTTGCACTTCACAGTAAAGATAAAAATCTGATTTTGAGCAAATAAGAACATCATCTGTACAGAGAAAACCTGATGCGATGAAGTAAAACGGACTTTATTTTTAGAATCCACCTCAAAAAATAGCCCCGAAACAGGCAATATTGCGTAACAAGATTTGGGTAAAAAAAAAAAAATGTCGACCGGTGTTATCAACAACTCTCGAAGAAGGACAATTCTGAATGCAAAAGAAAGATGCGTTCTTTCAGTATATATTGCAACTGCTTTTACGGCCAGACATGCAATGTAGATGCGCTTACTACCCCAATCGTTTACGACACTCGTGGACAGTATCATGATCTTAAACTTAGAAAACACTGCTTGTCTTGTCATAGATTGCAATATAGACTGTTAAATTTCTGAAAATTCCTTTAAGAATCCATTAAATCAACACTGAGATAATTCCTTTTTGATTGGTAATTGCAGTTGGGAATAAAACCATTAAAAAGCAAAGGAAATACTTTTCTGAAAAGATAAGTTTTATGTATGCGAATAATAAAAGTTTTTGTTTAAACTTTGCATCTCTCTAACAAAGCTATAGATTTTTAGTTGTGCAAATACTAACTAGCCAGTCTCTACGACAATTACAGCGTCTTAATTTCAAGAGGTGCTCCGTAGTTGCTACCTTGTACCAGTTTGACATAACCTAAAACAAATTATTGCAGTTTTTAATTGATTATTAAACATTTAATTTTTAAGAAAGTTTTGATTCAAATATATTAATTGAACATTTTAAAATAGAATATTTGATTTAAAATCTAGTTTATTTTTCCATTAAAAAAATTAATTACAGTTTTTCATTTAAATTTTGACTCGAGGAAGAATATTTCAATGAGTTGGCATGCATTAATGCTAAAAGTTTATTTCGTAAAATACAATCAAAATTTTTATAAGGCAAAAATAAACATTTAAATTTACCACGCGTCCTAAATTCTCAATTCCAGTGTCTTCCTGAAAACTTTCATTAATTTAACTTTTTTTGATTTTTCTTATTATTCAGACAATATATAAATGATGTTTTCTATCATCGTTTGTTTTGTGTATCTGTGCTGCTAAAATTATTAATGTCTAGGAAATATCTTTTTAATAAAATTTATGTTTTTGATAATTTGAACCGTTTAGTGGATGTATATTTTCTAAAATATTGTAATCATTCTCAGATCATCATAAGCCGTATTCCAACAGAAGGTAGGCTATCATGGCTCTACACAACTTCTTGTTCCTAGGCAACATTTAACTCCTTAACATTCTTTCTTGTTCTTGCCTTACCATTCATTCATTCACACTAATTTCTTAAATATGTTACTTGCTATCTTAACTATACCCGTTTCCCTCAATACGCTCTGTAAGTTACTCTACATAATTTCTCCAATTTTCGAAGATGAAAGAAAATATTGAAGCAGCTGAAATGTGGTTCTACAGAAGGATGCTGCGGATATCATGGACCGAGAATGTGAGCAATGCTGAGGTATTGGAAAGGATGGAAACGAAAAGGAAATTAATACTAAGCATCAGGAAGAGACAGCTGAAGTTCCTAGGACATGCAATGAGGAAAGAGGGTTTGGAGATCCTGATACTCACAGGCCAGATAGTGGGAAAAAGAGACAGGGAAAAGCAGCGGATAACATATTTGAAGGACCTGATCAGGTAGATGACGGAACGTGGGTTGCATGGTATAACAGGAGAAGGCGTGCTAAGAGAATAGGGAGATGTGGAAAGCCATGATCGCCTACGTCCTGAAAGGACAGGGCACATAGAAGAAGAAGAAGTTCAGTTCTCTCTTTCTAAGTTTAAGCATGAGTGTCTTTCTAGTTCCTATTCTTTCATAACTTTCGTAATGATTTAGCCCCATGCAAGGCCATAAAAACAGTCAGACGAAAAGCGTTACTAGGCGTGAAAGAGATTGAGAACCTTTTAAAAAGTATAATAAAATAATAGGTTTCAGGAAGACAGAAGCTCGCAGAGAACATCACGAAACTATACTAGAATCTCTAACACAAATAGAAAATACATCAGATTCACTAATAAAATATTATACTTGCAGATATAAAGAGAATATAAAAATGTATTAAAGATGAAAACATTAAACAGTCATTTTCAATGGGGAGGACTGCCTTTGCTATGAATAAACACAATATCAGTCTATACATCTGAGATGAGGTAGTATTGACACTATTTACTTTATTCGGACTATTGCCCTCATCTTTGTTGCTATTTTCACATCGTTTCAGCTGTTGTACGCCCCGGCCTATTTTAGGTGCTAGAAATTTCGAACCGAACCCTTTAGTACAATCACTAGAGTATATCATTTTCATTCTATGTGCGAAGCCATTTCTGGTAGTCATGAGTTAACTCTTTAACCTAACTCGCTAAGTTATTTGTTCACCACTAGTGTCTCCCGGTATTGAACTCCCAACTCTTTGGGTCAAGTTAGTGGAACTACAGCTAACAGCACCTGGTGTTCCCAAACGATCGCCTATTTAGGTACTGACCAATCTCAACGTTACTTAACTTCGTTAATAGTACGCGAACTGGTGTTTTGTTCGTAAGCCTATGTCAAAAAAGAAAACCGCATTATGGAATGATATTTGTATGAGAGTTTTTAGAGAAATGATTCGTTAAATATCTAAAATTATAAGTGAATCTAGTTGACAAGTACCCATTGGGCACAATGTGTATAAATATCTAAACTTATTTATAAATGGAACTTTGTCTCTGTATGTATGTGTGTGTGTGTGTCCGTTACCTATAAACTCCGAAGGGGCTGAACCGATTTTCTTGAAAATTTACACAGTTGTACTATAAGCGTCTGCGAGTGTTCTTAGCTAGGTTTTCTGTCGAGATACCCCCGATAAATATCGAAATTCGATAATCGAAAAAATCGGGTTATAGAAGGAGTGATCCGATTTTAATCAAATTTGATACAATCATAAACAAAAACATAAGAAACGATATTCAGAAATTTCAAGGTTGCAGTTCTTACAATAGTGCAGAAAATCGATAATATATATATATAAGGCAAGATGTTTGTGTGTGTGTCCGTTTATCTGTCTATATGTCTGTATTTTTTCAGCCCTTTTATTTTAGTTTTTGCTTCGGCTTTTGGCTCTAAATAATTATAATTGTAGTTCTTGGTTTCAGCCATGATACCATTTACTCAGAAGACTTAGCCTTCAAAATTCAGTTTACGACGAAAAAAACTTATTTGATATCGATAGGAGGAAATCAAAATTTGACTTACATCCATTCATCTTTCTTTCAGTCTACGGTTTCGCTTTAACTGGAAACAACTATTGCTTTTTAGTCCTTCGTGCCAACGTCCAAAGAGTCTGAGCTCTAGGAACATGGATAATTTTAAAGCTTTCATTACACCCGAGCAACGCCGGGTTATACTGCTAGTCTAAGATAATACTGCATTTTCATAATCGTTTGACCCCAAGCAAGACCATAAAACTAGTAAGAACCAAAGCGTTACTGGGCGTGAAAGAGAATGAGAACATTTTAGAAAATATAATATAAAGAATAGGTTTTAGGAATACATAAGATAGCGAATAGCGTAGCATTTAAAATGTAGGTAACAAGGAAGCAAGCAATCAGAAGAAATACGAGAAAAAGAAACTATTAGAATAGAACTTACGGTTGCATCTAACTAGTTGAACAGTAAAACGGCGAGACTTGATTACTAATCCAGTATTACAGGTAAATGTATGCAGTCGAGCAACCAAGGAGAAAAGCTGATTAGAACAGTTACTATAAAAATCTAAAAAAAGCCGCGTCACGTAGGTGAGAAAGTAACTGAAGTCGAGATACCAGGTCAAAATCAATTAAATTACATTCCCTTGTTTGAACTTTGTTAAGAATCTCTAGATGTATAGTGAGAACACTCATCCAGACGTGACAGCAATATTCGATGTACGGACGAATAGCAGATTTATAAATGGTCAAGACGGATTCTGACAAAAAAAAAAGTCATGCACTATATAGTGGATCAATTTTCTTAGCGATAGACAAAGCAATTGCTTTGTTATAATCACTACATTTTGTGTCAGTGGAAAACGTCAACCCAAGAAGGCGCAATGAGCTGCTCTTCTGGAGGTTAACGACAGCCACGAAGACAGAAAAAGTCATCAATGTTGTTTAAATAAAAGTAGTTTTGTCCTGGGCGTGCCAAAATTTACAAGCCATTCCTTACAAGACACAATTTGTAGCATATAAAATTGCTCTTTATATAGATTTAATAAGATTTCACGAACATTCAAGCTGGTAGACGAAAATAAAAAAAATATCCTGTTTAATAAATGAACTCAGATAGTAAAAATGACGTTTAAAGTAATAAAAAATCTGTCGAATTAATAAAAGTTCGTTACTTTCCTTAGAAAAAATCGCTTTGCTTACTTTCGGATATAAAACTGTACAGTTATGAGATATTTAAACTATCGCCTGGTTCCCACTCCACTCACGCCTATTGAACAGGTGAAGAGGCTCATCCCTTGTTCCCTGTTTAGGATGTGGTTTCCGGTTTTCTCTTTTCCAATCTTTTCACTTTTACTTAGCCTCCTGTGCATCAGTGGCGTTACCGCCTTGCTCGGGGTGATATGATTACAAAAAAAAAAACCAAAAAAAAATTTGTTTTGGTGACTATTAACTGACATGCGTTATCACTCCTGAGCCTGGAAAGCACAATGAGAAGAATCTACCCTCGTCGACAAAAGAAAGGATTTGGTTTGAAGTTATAAGTAGGTTACGGGAGATGATGACGGAAAGCAGTTTAGATTCGATGGTGCAATTTTAGCATCGGCGTCCATATAGCAAAAGCATATAATAATAAAAATTTCTTATCTAAAAAATACCGACCTAACTTATTAAATTAATTTACAACAATCAAACTGATCTTCAAAATGCCATACTGGATATACGCTTAGGCGATCATGTCTCGAAAAAAAAGGCGACTGAATGAGCAGTAGATTTTTCTGCAGTAGGTTGCCATTTCTTTCTACGGTAGATTGGTTATCAACCAAGGTGAAAGAAATCAATCTTTCCCGGTATTCAATCCATAGTTGGATGAAGAAGAAATGGATTAATAACTTTCCCATTGTCAGTTAGTTAAATGTCATACGTGATACACGCTTGGGCGATCAGTTTCAAAAGAGACATGAGTGGCTGGGCAGAAGATTTTCTCGCAGTCAGTTGTCATTACTTTCTGCAGTACACTGGTTGCCAACCAAGGCTATAGAACCCAATATGTCCTGATATTTAACTCATGACTGGAGGGAGAAGAGACGGATTAATACGTTTCCGAAGGGTATTTTCGCGAAAGTGAATGTAACGAATTCAACTGGAAATCGAATTCGGCTCTTTTATTTCTCGTTCCGAATCGATATCCACTGCACCTCAATGCACATTCTGGACCAGCCGATATCACTGTACAGATTAAAACGTTTCCGAAGGGTATTTGCGCGTAAATGAATGCAACGAATTCAACTGGAATTCGAATTCGGCTCTTTTATTTCTCGTTCCGAATCGACATCCACTGTACCATAACGGGCATCCTAGACCAACGCACATCCTGGACATCCATATTTTAATCCAAGTTCAAAATAGCAAAACATATAAACTTTTCTTTATCTATCTATATTTCTCAGATATAGTATTGTAACTATTTACGCTGTTTACATTGTTAGGACTTTTGTGACCAACTCATATTAACAACATTTTCGGTCGTTGGTCGGACCAGCCTCCTTTAGGTGATTAGAATTTAGAACCAAGACCTAGAGCGTACAATGGACGAAACAGAGATGAGGGCAACTATCCGAAAAATCTAAATAGTATTAATAAAATTCTCTTTGTATAATCATTAACAAATATAAACTGCCAACAATTTGTTTGGCTTATTCGGATATGAAAATTGTTTATTTTTGCGTACTAACAGAAACCACCAGAATTGAGGACTTTCAGTAGTAGCAACAAATCAAAAGAAGAGCTTATATTACTCAGAGTCTAAATAATAATATAATACAGATATTTACATTCCACACTACTTCAAGTAAAATGTTACGAAATAAACTCACATAAATAATTGAAAGATTGACAACAGTTAGTGGACTTGAGAAATCAATTTCCCAGAATGCTTGATTTAATAGAAAACTCCTATATATTTCAACCGTCAATAGCAAGGGTCAAATGTCGAATACTTCTTTATAAGGAAACTAGCAGTATAGCCACGCGTTGCTCGGGTGTAATGAAAACTTTAAAACTAATCCATGGTCCTGGAGCTCAAACTCTTTGGACGTTAGCACGAAAGACTAAAAAGCAATAGTTGTTTCCAGTTAAAGCGAAACCGTAGACTGAAAAAAAAAATGAATGGATGTAAGTCAAATTTTGATTTCCTGCTATCGATATCAAATAAGTTTTTTTCGTCGTAAACTGAATTTTGAAGGCTAAATAAGTCTTCTGAGTAAATGGTATCATGGCTGAGACTAAGAACTACAATTATACCTACTTAGAGCCAAAACCCGAAGCAAAAACTAAAATAATGGGGCTGAAAAAATACAGACATACAGGCAGATAAACAGACACACACACACAAACATCTTGCCTTATATATATATATATATATATATATATATATATATATATATATATATATATATATTATCGATTTTCTGCACTATTGTAAGAACTGCAACCTTGAAACTTCTGAATATCGTTTCTGATGTCTTTGTCTATGCGTGTATCAAATTTGATTAAAATCGGACCACTTCTTCTATAACCCAATTTTTTCGATTATCGATTTTCGATATTTATCGGGGGTATCTCGACACATAACCTAGCTGAGAACACTCGCAGCCGCTTATAGTAAAAGTGTGTAAAATTTCAAGAAAATCGGTTTAATCGTTTCGGAGTCTATAGGTAACGGACACACACACACACACACACACACACACACACACACACACACACACACACACAAAGTTCCATTTATAAATAAGTTTAGATGACTAATATTACCATGACCGTTACCAATGAATAAAGTATTTACGGGTCAATTTTAATTGACTTATTTTGAATTCTAAAACATAGGCCTGTGACAGTCGTGTCTTATCCGTTGTAGTAAAACTATAAGATATGAAAGGAAAATCGTCAAGTTTTGGTGGCAAAAATTACTAATCCGCTTCGTGTTTTCAGTTGAATAAAAATCCGATAATCAGATTATCTTACTAAGGAATGCAAGTGAAAGTTGTATCTGAACACAAAAGATTTTTTCATCGCTTGATTTGTGATTTGTTATCATTGCTGTGAATATTATTCTGTTTGTTTATGTCTATATATGTAAACTTTAATAAACCTAACCTAAAAATGTTGTTTGTTTGTTTGTTTGTTTCTGTTTTGCTTTTTTCTTTCTTTCCTCGCCATTCGTAAAGTTTCTTTCAATTTTTGACGTAATTTCTAACTTTTCTTTAGTTCTGTTTTATTTTTGTCATAGGTGAACATTTTAATAAATCTCGACCTAAAATAGTTTGTTTCGTTGTTACTTGGTTCTAAAGTAAAATAGAAAGAAAGAAAGAAAGACCAAAGTAAGCAACAAAAAAAAAAAAAAAAAAAATGAAGAAAGAAGCAAAAAAAAAAAAAAAGAAAAAAGAAACGAGAAAAGAAGGAAAGGAGTAAAAGAAAGAAACAGACAAAAGTAAGAAAGAAAGAAAAAAGAAAGAAAGAAATGAAGAAAAAAGAACGAAAAAAGAAAGAAACGAGCAAGGAAAGAAGAAAGAAAAGAGCAAAAGAAGGAAAAGAAAAAAGAAAGAAAGAAAGAAAAATTAAAGGAAGTAAAGCGCAAAGGAAAGACAGAAAGAAAGGAAGATTATTTCTTTCTTTCTTCATTATTCCTAATTTTTTATGTTGTATTCCTAACTTTTTCTTTCTTCCTTTTGATTTATTCGGGCATGAAGATGGTTTATACTATTTTTACTATAACTATTTTTTCTTTCCCGCAGTGTGAATTTTTCTTTCTTTCTTTCTTTTGATTTATTCAATCGATCTATTTTTAATTTCTACATAAGTTTACATTTTCTTTCTTTCGATTTTTTTAATCATTTCCAATTTTTCTTGTGACATTTCTTATTTTTTCCTTTTCCTTGATTCAGTGAATTAATTTTTTCACTTTCTACACAACCCTAATTATTTCTTACTATATTTTTATTCTTTCTTTCTTTCTTTCTTTCTTTCTTTCTTTCTACTACTTTACACTACTTTTATACTACTTTCTTTCTTTCTTTCTTTCTTTTACATTCCTTCCCGCGTTTCGTTACTCCTATTCTCCCCAGCGTTACTTAGTTTCCTTTTTACCTTTCGTCCATTTTCATCCGGCTGCCTAAACCATTTGGATGCCTGTTAGCAACAACATAAACCTTGGCAGAAACAAGAAATGCGATGATTCTGACAAGCTTGGAACTCAGCCATCGCAAAATAATCCGCAGCAGATGTCAAATATTCTTACTATCCTGACTCAATTAGTGGATTAACATTGTATGTTATTGGGACAACAAAAGCAACAACAATGATAGTATTCACTTAGCTTAAATGCTAATAGCGTTTCTTCACGGCGCCAGTTTTTAGCAACTGCTTTCCCATGTCAATCATACCTTTCATTACCATTTGCTTACCTTTCATTTATCGAAAGCCTAATTCATTAAATCGCAATTTAACAAGAATCATTTTTGTAATGATAACATTACTTAAAATGAGGATATTTGGAATATCGTTTCGGGTTTTGTCAAGGTTGTCTATGGAAGTAGCAACACTGTTATGTTGTTCGATTGATTGAATCGTTTTTATGTCTTATCAATACTTTGCAGTTTATTTAAAGCCATAAAATATGTTTAGATTGTATTTTGTATATGTAATAATGATTTAGTGAAAGAAGTCTTACTAATTAACAGATAGCTGAGAAAGAAGAATTGCATTTCCCAAGGGTATTTGCGCATAAATGAATACAACGAACCAGCTGATATTGGAACTCGGCTCTCTGATTAATAATTCCGAGACATTAACCATTACACCACCCGCACATCCAAACTTACAGCACTTAATATTCCTAAGCGGTTATTGACCAGGATTGACGTTACTTAAATTTGGTGATCGTACAGTAACCGGTGTTGCAACACGATATGATCGTAAGCCTTGGTATATTGTGTTTAAGTTTTTGCTCACTCACTCACTCACTCACTCACTCACTCACTCACTCTTTGCTATAAACCGTTGTGGCATAACAGTGAGGAGAAATTTTGTCTAAATATCTAGTTATGGAACAGAATGCAGGGAGAATTGGATTGATGCCTTTCTTAATTGTATTCATTTCAAATTAATATAAACTATAAATTAGAACCTGAGATGTTGATATTGCTGGTATACCGAGAAAACCATAGAATGATTGACATGTAACGCGGTTTCGAATTTCACGATGATCTACTTGTCAAGGATATGACTTCTTCATAATATTGTCATAGAGAGGTGTTTATATCATTGGTTGATGCAAACTTTGGAAATGAAATCTAAATACCTTTATACATTGGCTTCTCGATCATATGAATGCATGCTACCAGAGTGGCAACTAGGTCTCACCGTTTTAATGTTGAAATAGCTAGATGTTCTATTTTAATAATGTCTTTTCTCGCAATTTTCACCTGTTGAACTCTATTTCAATTTCTTGCTACCATGTCACCTTCTTCTTCTTCTTCTTCTTCTTCTTCTTCTTCTATCTGCCGTGTCCCTTCCACATCCCGCTATCCCTAGTAGCTCTTAACATGCATTCTCCTGTTACCCCTCCCAAACCCCGTTCTGCTCAAACCCATCAAGTATGCTACGCGTGGTCTCTCCTTCCCTTTATCTGACCTGTGAGTATAAGATTTTCCAAGCCCTACTTTCTTATTACAATTACCAGGAACTTCGTCTGTCTTTTCCTGATGCTAAGTATTAGTTTCCTTTCCGTTTACATCCTCTATAAATTATAGTCGTTGCTCACATCTTCGGTCCATGATATCCCCAGCATCCTTATGTAAAACCACCTTTCGGTTGCTTCAAGTCTTTGGTGAGATTATCCAGCATTCAATGCCATACTATGGGACAGACATCACATAACATTCCAGTACTTCCTAGTAATTTCCAGCAAAATTTTCTCTCAATCCCTTACTTAGCTTTTGGAATGCATCCTTGGTTATGGCAATACGCAATCGCATCTCAATGTTGCATTTTCCATTCTCTGTTAAAATATTCCCTAGTATTTAAATATCTTTACCTGCTTAATTTCAGTATCCATGAGCCGTAGTTGTCATTTTGGGCTGCACTTTTTATTGATGACCATACATGTTTTTTTTTTATATATAGTCTTTTTTCTACCTACGTTCTTCAGAAATTTCACATGCAACATCAATTGCAATCTTCTCTCTTCATAAATCTTCTTTTATTATCATTTCGACGTACTAAAGTTTTCTCGTTCTCTTTCATTCTCAGTAAGCTCTTGCATCATAGCGGCATTATCGTCTTGCTCAGGGCAAAATGATTAAAAAAAAAACTTAAGCGAAATACTTCGGACGTTGTCAGTGGTTCCGGTATCACAAAATATAAATGAATGATATATTTTTATATTTGGAACGTTTTAAGCTTTCTTATAAACCTTAAAATTTTAACATTAATGTTAAAATTGTAACGACATGGACAACATTATTAGAAATTGATACAAATATTAGAAGAAAAAAAAAGAAAAAAACGTCTTAAAATGAAACTCATAAGATCAGCAGTGAAACAGTTTTCTTATCCTCGATCAACACACAGACGACGCAGGAATAAGAAAGAACTGTGTATGGATGGCAGAGAGATGTGATCATAATTTGTCGTTTGAGCGTGATCAGAGAGATAGATTTATTCGTTTGTGTTATGCTTGGCTAAGAAAGTATATTTCATTTTCTTGACGGATAGGTAACAAAAGGATTCTTCTGATAGAATTGTAATCTGGAGAAACATGAAAGGTAACAGTGTATGGAAATTGGCAAGTGAATGATTTAACCTGAGCTTACTATACATACAACAACTTCAAATATAACACGTACACTCAATTGGCTATATATATATATATATATATATATATATATATATATATATATATATATATATCTGAGTGAGTTAATTTAAAACAGTGCTCGATATATGGTGTATTATATATGGTGTATTATTTCCCCTGAGGAAGTGTTTAAATCCAAACACTGAAACAAACATATGATTGTAGGGAAGAGGACATATATAAAAGAAATTATGTACATGTTCTAAAACATAATTTATAATATATATATATATATATATATTGGCACATATGTTGTGTAATGGATATCAGTTCGGAATTAGAAATCGGAGAGCCGAGTTCGAATTCCTGTTGAATTCGTTGCATTTACTTACGCGCAAATACCTTTAGAAATTGTAATAATGCATTACTTTTGACTCCAGCTATGGGTTAAATAGCAGAACACTTTGGGTTCTATAACCTTGGTTGGCAAGTTCTATAGCCTTTGGCAAGTTTAGGTATTATGCACTATTCAGTCATCGGGTTCATAATAAGCACCTGAGTTATTATGAATTCATAACAGGCAACAAAAAGCGGTTATCTAATGCGGGAAAATATTCTCCCTAGTCTTTCATGGATCGAAAGAGACATGATCACCCCAGCGTGTATTATGTGTGGCACTGACTGACTAACGTCTAGATGTTGCCGAGATTAACTTTTTTTCTCTAATACGACTTACATCCCTTAGTCCACATATATTTTATTTACTCTGACAAAATATCTACTCCAATACGTGTAAGGTTCTACTAATTAGGACAAGGCCAGAGTTAACAATAAAATTAATTCAGAGCAATTTTAAGAAAATCAATGTCAAAGTAAAATAATTTTTTCATGTGACGTTACGTACTTTAGAATTTTCACATTAATAAATACTCCTATTTAGTAGATATTCTGTTTTTAATTAAACAGTATATATATAGCTCAACCATATTTTTGAGATATTTTCGTTAGGAAAATGTGAGCTATTCGGTAGGTTTCAAACCTGCGACGACAGGGAAGGCCATCAATTAATCTCATGTGTCTTAACTGCTTCACCATAAATGATTTCACTGTAGACGAAGCCGAATTAAGTCTTATAAACATACATTTTCAATTCCTCTTAAATAGTCATCTCTGCTCTGAAAGTGTATCGTAATGGAAACAAATGGAAACAATGTTATGAAAAATTCCGGAGGTTAACGAAATGGATTAACAACTGACTTATTTAATTTATTGTTTAAACATTATTTTTAATAGATACTTGTATTTGAGTAGATATTCTGTTTTTAATTAAACAGTATATTAATATATATAACTTTACCGGCCTGAATATTTTTAGAGAAATTTTGTTAAAAATGTGGCTCATTCGGCAGGATTAAAATCTGAGATCTCTAACATTATATATATATATATATAGTGTTGACTTCTGATAATATTTGGTACCAAGATTCTTATTTTTTCAGTAGTTTTACTGATGAAAGTTTTGGTTTTTTTGGCAAGTATTTTTTTTTCTCTAAAGTGCTCGATATCGGGGTGGCGATAAAACGTTTGAGTGAAAAGAATTTGTCACTTCATATGAGGAGGTTCATAAGACTTCAAAGTTTCGTGGGGACACAGTTATGATGATCTCACTCATCGAGTTTGGGTTATATATATATATATATATATATATATGTGTGTGTGTATTTTTGCCGCAACATTGGTTTTCGACCACTTCTTTAGCCATTTTCTAGGTGGATTTGTTTTAAGTATTGTTAGTTTTATTTTATTTATTTTTTTTTGCGTTTTGATTGTTTAAGATATATTTTATTTTGTAAATTCATCCGGAATACGACTTATATAAAATGTAATAAGATCTACAAGGGATAGGAAGATGTAGAAGGCCATGATCACCTACGTCCTGAAGGGATACAGCACACCAATGAATATATATATATATATATATATATATATATATATATATATATAGGATGTGATGGGTAAATTGTCACGCTTGTATATTTCTAATTTCGAAATTGTCTCGATTTTAATGAATAAATTTGCTTTTAAGTATTTCAAGATATTTTTGTGTAATTTTGGTAAATACATTCGTTAAAATGGTGCAGTAATTTAGACCATAATTTTTTCATGTATTTATATTCATTAGTCAAATTTTATATAACTGTATGTTCCTTTGTTATAAATCAAGGCGAGTAGACGAAATAGATGTTGTTTAAAAATAAAACAGAATGTCTACGCTAAAGGTATCCACTAAAAATAAGCAATATAATAAAATCGATTCTTTATATATATATATATATATATAAATGGTTTATAAAAATGCTTTTAAAAATTTTGATTGGTGATTCTTTATGCCAAAGTAAGGAGAAAGCCCATATGTACGTATGTTCGCAAGCCTTTCGTTTTTGAGTTATTAAGTGTAACGTTTACAGTAGATAATATCAAATGTATAAGCCAAGATACCATAAAAAATATTATATATATATATATATATATATATATATATATATATATATGTGTGTGTGTGTGTGTGTGTGTGTGTGTGTGTGTGTATTTTCTTGAGTAATAAAAACAAGTTTTATCATTTTCTTTAAAGTATGAGAGAAATTATTCAAAGTAATATTCTGAAAAATAAATTTGAACAATTTTAGTGAATTTGTTTTTCAGTTTTATGTTTTTGAAAGCACCCATATTGTGGAGGGGGTTCAAAGGCATCAAAATCAAAAACAACTTCACATAAATGCTCAATAAAATTGCTTTTGAGAATGTACCTTTAAATATATATATATATATATATATATATATATATATATGTGTGTGTGTGTGTGTGTGTGTGTGTGTGTGTGTGTGTGTGTGTTTGTCAATAACACAATAATACTCACACATACACACAGTAAAAAGAACCTTCAGATATTAAAGGCAATCTACATTAAATCAAAGCAACCCACACTTAATAAAATCACATTTAAGTCTGGTCACAACACATTAAGTTGCATTTGAACATATGGTTTTGTTAACATTTTGGTCTCTCATGCGGCGTGACGTCATAGAACTGCATTATAAATTTACGAACTGCGTCTGCTATTCGGTGACAATTATCATCGCGTAGCAATGTTTTATGTCAACACAAAATAATACCATCTTTGATGGTGGATGTCTTTATGTCAACGTCCCTGTAACCTCTCTGAAGATGATTCAAGTGAACCGAAAGTTTAGACCCAGCATAATAAAAAAAAATATCCAAATGTTGGACAATTTTCGTCTTTATTTTCACCTGAAATTAAAGCTAAAATACGTTGTTTAGAACGGCTAATGATTAAAAATAATACACATTCATTGGTATATTTAACAATATATTTAGAAAATTATCTGATGCTTTGATACGATAAATATATACATATATGCACACACACACACACACACACACATATATATTTATAAATATATATATACACTTAGAACTACTCGGAGTTTTATGCACTATGCATAATGACCTTATGACTGTATAGGGCATGGAGCTCCTAGTTGTGCTATAGACGTAGGGTAATATGTATATCCATTAATATACATTTCATAACTCAATTATTAAGCACATTTTAGCACCAGAAATCTATTTATATATGTGCATGTCAGTCAGTTAAGTACCATACGTGATACACGTTTTGGGCGATCATATCTCGAAAGAGACATGACTGACTGGACAGAAGATTATCCCGCAGTAGGTTGCCATTGCTTTCTGCGGTAAACTGGTTGCCAGCCAAGGCTATAGAACCTAATTCGTCATATATTTAACCCATAACAGGAGAGAAGAAATGGATTAATATCTTTCCCAAGGTATTTGTGCGTAAGTGAATGCAAGGAATTCAACTGGAATTCGAACTTGGCTCCCCGATTTCTCGTTTCTAGCCGATATCCACTGCACCACAACGCACATATGTTTTTTATCCATATGTATAGCTATTGATCTCAATAAGTAAGTACACATGGCCCAGTGGATATAGACGTTGATTGTGAATTCATTACCAGGCTAAAGCAGTGGTGAACAAGTAACTTACAGGGAGATAACTCATGACTACCAAAAGAGGCGCTACTGTGCAAGGAATGAAGATCATATACCCCAGTGATTGTAATAAAAGGTTCAGTACGAAATTGCTAGCACCTGAAGAATGCCAGAGCGTACTACGGCCGAAACGTCGTACAAATGGCAACAAAGATGAGGACGATAGTCTGAATAATGTAAATACTGTAAATACTACATCATCTCAGAAATATAGACAATACATGTATATGTACTCACACACACACACACACACACACACGCATATATATATATATATATATATATATATATATATATATATATATATATATTTTATTTAGGCAGTAATTTCTCTTTTATGCATGTTTTGTTAAAAATGACCATAAAGATCCTGTGTTTTTTTTATAGAATTTTTCATGTGATATTTTTTCTTTTCAGTACATAAATTATATAAAAGTAGACAGACAAACAATTTTCATATAATTTATGTATTTAAAGAAAAAAATCACATGAAAAATTATATAAAAAATTAAGCACAGCAACTTGTCTGTCATTTTAACGAAACTTGCACACACATACACATCTATATTTAGTGCATCAGACCATATATATATATATGATTGAATAAGTAAAGAACAGATACAAAAGTATCTTGATTCTAAAGTGTTTCACTTTAAATTTCTTCAGACAGTCGTTAATAAGACACGAATTTAAAAATTGGAATAATGAACGAAATTATTTTTTAAATTAATATTTTTAAAATCTTGATAAAATATATTTGTTTTTACTGTTGCACCCACTCTACGTGAATTTCTGAATTTTAAAGAAATTAAATTTTTTTCAAAAATGTTTGATTAGTTAAACGCAGGACTTCTTGGGAAATCCAAATCATCTATTATTTTTTCAGTTGGCCGTTTTTCTAAAATTCTGATCCTAATAGTAAAATAAAAAAATGCAATAAATCGTTGACGTTATTTAATTAGATAATCTTTTAATTTAATTGCTTTTTAAAACACACACACACACACACACACACACACACACACACACACACACACACACACACACATATATATATTATTAGGATATATAGTCTGAAGAAAAAATCGATGAATAATGAATTTTTACAAGAATTGTTTTCATTTTTTCTTTTTGTAATTATAATAATTTATAAAATTTTAATTTTTTAAAAATTCCAAAAAAGCCTTCTTGCTGTTACGTTGTTAAGTCATTAAGTGAAGACTATATTTACTAATCAAAAATTGAAAACTTTAATACAAATCATCGTGCCAATAAATTTTTCAAATATTTTTTAGGTTATTTTTGTGTAAAGAAAGATTTTTTAAGTATTATATTTTCTATGTTATATTAAAAGCTCACATGTTTCACGGTTTCTTCCCCTTACAAAAAAAAATAGACATTTATATCAATTCTAGTCAATCGTACTTTCCTGTCATCTGACATCTGGCTGTCATCAGTCAGTTCAAATTTTACTCAGTTCGCACCTCGGTGATTAAGAAATACTTTTATTCCAGATTTTATGCTATAAACAAGTAACATTCATGTAAATCAGATTAATTTAAACTTAAATTTGTTATTTTTTAAAAATAACCTGTCACGGATGCATATTTTAGATTTGCGAGATTTTTAAAACCGAGAATAAATATTTGTTTACAAATGTGTCGATGGCACAAAAGTGGCCGAAAAATTGAAAAGAAATAAAATTTTAAAATTTTCGATTCCAATCAATATAATTTATGTTTGAAATACACCAGAGTATTTTGCTTATTTAAATCAGATTAACCTTTCAATTAAAGCTAGAAGTAAAAATTTCAAGAAAACATTTTTTATTTTTTAAAAATTAATTTAAAAGTTAGATATCGAAAATGAGTGGAATTCTTTATATTTATGTATTATTTAATATATTGTATATGTTTATAATAAAGTAAAATAAATATTATATATTATAATATATTTATATTAAGAATTTTTTGAGTTGGAAATTTTATATGTTCTCCAGAAATGGATTGAACACTCTTAGGTACTAGCGTTTGTTTACACTGTGTATAACACGCGAAAATTCTACTTTCCTGCACCAGTAGCTTAGAAGTAGAATCTCCATCTGATACCAAATCGGTCGGGTTTCAATTCTGGCTGAAAAATCCTGTGTCTAATTGTACTGATGAGCTTTGATACAGTGAAACAGAACTGTGTGCGGATATATATATATATATATATATATATATGATTGAATAAGTAAAGAACAGATACAAAAGTATCTTGATTCTAAAGTGTTTCACTTTAAATTTCTTCAGACAGTCGTTAATAAGACACGAATTTAAAAATTGGAATAATGAACGAAATTATTTTTTAAATTAATATTTTTAAAATCTTGATAAAATATATTTGTTTTTACTGTTGCACCCACTCTACGTGAATTTCTGAATTTTAAAGAAATTAAATTTTTTTCAAAAATGTTTGATTAGTTAAACGCAGGACTTCTTGGGAAATCCAAATCATCTATTATTTTTTCAGTTGGCCGTTTTTCTAAAATTCTGATCCTAATAGTAAAATAAAAAAATGCAATAAATCGTTGACGTTATTTAATTAGATAATCTTTTAATTTAATTGCTTTTTAAAACACACACACACACACACACACACACACACACACACACACACACACACACACACATATATATATTATTAGGATATATAGTCTGAAGAAAAAATCGATGAATAATGAATTTTTACAAGAATTGTTTTCATTTTTTCTTTTTGTAATTATAATAATTTATAAAATTTTAATTTTTTAAAAATTCCAAAAAAGCCTTCTTGCTGTTACGTTGTTAAGTCATTAAGTGAAGACTATATTTACTAATCAAAAATTGAAAACTTTAATACAAATCATCGTGCCAATAAATTTTTCAAATATTTTTTAGGTTATTTTTGTGTAAAGAAAGATTTTTTAAGTATTATATTTTCTATGTTATATTAAAAGCTCACATGTTTCACGGTTTCTTCCCCTTACAAAAAAAAAATAGACATTTATATCAATTCTAGTCAATCGTACTTTCCTGTCATCTGACATCTGGCTGTCATCAGTCAGTTCAAATTTTACTCAGTTCGCACCTCGGTGATTAAGAAATACTTTTATTCCAGATTTTATGCTATAAACAAGTAACATTCATGTAAATCAGATTAATTTAAACTTAAATTTGTTATTTTTTAAAAATAACCTGTCACGGATGCATATTTTAGATTTGCGAGATTTTTAAAACCGAGAATAAATATTTGTTTACAAATGTGTCGATGGCACAAAAGTGGCCGAAAAATTGAAAAGAAATAAAATTTTAAAATTTTCGATTCCAATCAATATAATTTATGTTTGAAATACACCAGAGTATTTTGCTTATTTAAATCAGATTAACCTTTCAATTAAAGCTAGAAGTAAAAATTTCAAGAAAACATTTTTTTATTTTTTAAAAATTAATTTAAAAGTTAGATATCGAAAATGAGTGGAATTCTTTATATTTATGTATTATTTAATATATTGTATATGTTTATAATAAAGTAAAATAAATATTATATATTATAATATATTTATATTAAGAATTTTTTGAGTTGGAAATTTTATATGTTCTCCAGAAATGGATTGAACACTCTTAGGTACTAGCGTTTGTTTACACTGTGTATAACACGCGAAAATTCTACTTTCCTGCACCAGTAGCTTAGAAGTAGAATCTCCATCTGATACCAAATCGGTCGGGTTTCAATTCTGGCTGAAAAATCCTGTGTCTAATTGTACTGATGAGCTTTGATACAGTGAAACAGAACTGTGTGCGGATATATATATATATATATATATATATATATATATATATATATATATATATAGTCATCCACAGACAGATCTGTTTTGGTGTATCACAGCTCATCAGTACGGTTAAACAGCCG
Organism: Ascarosepion bandense; assembly: GCA_037127315.1. Lineage (NCBI taxonomy): Eukaryota > Metazoa > Mollusca > Cephalopoda > Sepiida > Sepiidae > Ascarosepion > Ascarosepion bandense. The sequence continues at coordinate 160,480 of JBBBDQ010001794.1, forward strand.
ATTGCTTTTTACACAGGATTGAAACCGGGGCGAATTGGCGTCAGTCGGCGATTCTATCTCTGAGCTACGGGCGAGAGAGAGAGAGAGAGAGAGAGGGAGAGAGAGAGAGGGGGGAATAAATAGGCAACATGTATTCCCCCAAACAGATTCGATTATAAAGAATCGACAAGATTTGTCTATTTTGTTATTTTCCTTCATGTATTTTCGAATTTCACAATCATTGTCAAGAACTCTTTGGGTGTCAGTTAAATTTCTTTGTCTGCATCATGTTAAGATAGACGTTTGAATGCTCTGCTCTGATGTCATGTGCAACGGTTATTTGGAACGAGGCTGCACAAAAAGTATTCAATTTTTATTATTTATTAATTTAATTAAAATTTTATTTTTATTTTTAATTTAATTTTTATTTTTTTACTTATTATTTTTATATTATCATAATAAAATATGTGCTCACATTAATTATTTACGCATTTTAAGATAGCTTCTTCTGTGGTGAATGATATTTTTTTAATACTGGTTCTTTATTTTGCATAAAACAACTTCTAGAATTTTAAGACTGTATGCATTGGGTTCTGTAGAGTATTATGCTGTTATCTACTAATATTTGTCTCATGTTACTAGTTGTACTTAGCTCGTCCATGATGTTTTGGTCGATATGCGTAGGGTTTGCGTTGTTTCGACAGGTTACAGATAAATCTGTGGGAGAGTGTGATGCATGTGCGCCCAATGTATTTAATACTTCTAATATATATATAATTATCGTCTTAAATAGAATTGATATAAACATCATAAGAAGAAAGGTAGGGAAAATATCATAGGAACATTTCGGCCAACCCTTCGTCAGAAAAAAAATTGTTAGCTAAACAATAATTATATTTTAACAGAAGCAACAAAATACACTTTAAGAGACTAAATAGAAAGACAAAACTGGCGTACGAGTAAAGTACCTTAAATACCTTAAAGTGTAATTAATCCGTTAAAGTGCATTTCGTTGTTCCTGTTAAATAAATTGTTTCAGTAATTATTTTTCTATCCCAAACCAGAAATATGCATTGAATTTTTAATTTCAAATACAAAATTATAAGACAGATTTTGAACGGACAATAACTAATAATTCTTAAAAAGAGAAAATATTTCAATAACTTGAAATTCTTAGAATAAGAAGATGACAAGCGGACAACCCCCCCCATATATATATATATATATATAAGTGTATATATAGAGTGTATAAAAAATACTTTTACAAATTTTGGGGATGGTTTTTCACACCAAATCAAGGTCAAAAGTCGTTTTAAACATATGTTCGAAAATACTTTGTTTCTGAGCGATCAAGTTTCAAGTTTATGACAGACGCTGTTAAATGTACAATATAAGATACAACCCCAAAATACTTTTACATACTTTAATGGTGGGCGGATTCTTACAACCAAAACAAGGTAAAATGCTCATATAAACATATGTCCAAAATCGTTTTACATCAAAACAGCAGCTCATAACAAATGTCCAAAATGTCCTCCAGTTGCTTCTACACACGCATGATCTCTTCAGATCATTGGTTGGCAGACAGTTTCTAATACTCCGGCACGGAGTCGAATGTCTTTGGAGGCCCCCATGACAAGTTGATGAATTATTAATATCTGCTGCATAAACCAATAGTTTTAGGTGACCCCAAAGGATTGAGGTCTGGGGAATGTATAGGCCATGGAACCGGTCCTTTCCTACCTCTCCGTTTTTCATGATAGATGCCATGCGAAGAATGTGACTTAAATGTGCTGTAGCCCTATCATGCATGTACTGCATGTGTCTTTGTATTAGCAGGGGTACATCCTCTAGCAGGTTTGACTGTGTGTTCGAAATAACGTCTCTATAAACAGCTCCTGTAAGACGTGCTGGGAGAACAGATGGGCCTATCATAAAGTCATCTACATTTCCAGCTCACACATTAATGGTAAACATATCTAACGGGTATTGTATGGGATTCCGATCTGCAAATGTTGATTGTGTTAATTTTGTTATTCCATCTCTTCCAAATGTTGCCTAATCCGTAATCAAGACCGAAGAGACAAACAACGGCTCGGCAGTTTGTGCAATAAGCCATTGGCAAAAGTTATCCCGTGGTGAGTGATCAGTGGATGAAAGACTCTGTACACACTGTAAATAATACGGATAGAGGATTGACTCTTAAAGCACTCTACATGCGGTACAATATGACACACGGCATGTTATGGCCACTTGACGTGTGGTGGTATTTTGCTCATTAATGACAGCCTACAGAAAGTGTTCTTCGTAGTCAGGCGTGTGAATGGATCTCACTCTTCCTCAATATATAGTTTGTGGTGCCACGGATCTTGATAAACAGCATGTTGGATGACACGACTGTTTTCGGCCTGAAAACGCAAACTAATACAGTTAGCAAACTAATACAGTCGCGTCTATTACCTTTCATAGAGCCATAGGCAAAAACCATACATCCCTGCTCACAATAGTAATATCCTGCCATTGTTAAATGGAACACTTTTCAGTTAACTCACTACTACACACATTAGACGTTGAAGAGGGGCTAGTCACAAATATATACGAATAGCAAATATAACCTAGTCTTCACGGCAAAACAATGCTATCTATCGTAAACATTCTTTCAACTTAATAATTAAAAAAACAAGGTTTTGCGAACGTATGTTTATGTTTATGTCTATATGGACTTATGTCCTTGTTTTGTGTGAGGAAACAACAGCTTGTAAAAGTATTTTTGATACACCATATATATATATATGCAACAACTTCTTTCTGTTTTTATGTTTGTGTCATATGTGACTCTTCAGTCTCACTAGTGACCTGCATACAAGTTCTCATAATGTGCAACAGCAAAGATCTTGGATCATATTCTTAGGAATAGTTGTTGATAACGTTAATTTCATTTCGTTAATCTCCAGAACTTTGTTTACATTTGTTTATATTACGATACATTTCAGAACAGAGATGATTATTTACGAGAAATCGGATAATTGTATGTTTAAAAGGATTGATTTGGCTTCGTTTATACCGTGAAATCATCCATGGTCGAGTGGTTTAAAACGCGTCAGAAGAATTATTGGGTTAATCTATGTTGTTCAGGGACGCAGGTTTGAATCCTGCCGAATGGTACACATTTTCCTAACACAATTTCTCATAAATGTTCAGGCATATATATATGCCTGAATATTTATGAATATATATATATTTAAATAAGTTCTTGGCTGTACAAAACGTATAAGGGCAATAAATAAAGTAAATTTAATACTTACAGGCATTTTCATGATGGAAAATGAAAAAAGAAACACGAAAACGACTGACCGGTTTCAATCCCAAGCTTCATCAGGGTCGATTAGAAAATTAATTCATCCTTTTTTAAAATTTTTAAAATTAAGATGAATGAATAAGGAAAGGGGGAAAAGGGGGATATACATATGACGAAAATTAACGAAGATTAACGAAATTGGTTATAAACAACAGACAATTTGAAATGATTTGTTTGAATATTATTTTTGATCGATACTGATATATAAGTAGAAATTCTGTTTTATAATCAAACAATATACATACTGTTTGATCATAAAACAGAATATTTTTTTAAATACGAGTATCGATCAAAAATAATATTCAAGCATATATACATATATACACTGCTCAAAAAATTAGAGGAACACTTTGAAAACGTATCAGATCTAAACAGGGGAAAATGATCTTGAATATCTTTTCTGATAATAAGTAGGTGATGTATTAGTAACAAAATGATGCCACACAATTTGATAGAAATAAAAATGATCACCCTATAGAGGGGGGGGGAATCAGAGACACCCCAAAAATAAAAGTGAAAAAATGATGCAGCAGACTCGTCCATTTTGCCAAAATGTCATTTAGAAACTCAAAATGATTCTCAGTAGTTTTTGTGGCCTCCACGTACTTGTACGCATGCCTGACAACGTCGGGGCATGCTCCTAATGAGACGACGGATGGTGTCCTGGAGGATCTCCTCTCAAATCTGAACCAGTGAATCACTGAGCTCCTGGATAGTCTGAGGGGCAACCTGGCGGTACCGGATAGACCTAAATTGGGTTTAGGCCAGGTGAACATCAATGGTATCAATTCCTTCATCCTCCAGGAACTGCCTGCATACTCTAGCCACATGAGGTCCGGCATTGTCGTGAACCAGAAGGAAACCAGGTCCAAATGCACGAGCGTAGGTTCTGACAATTGGTCCAAGGATTTCATCCTGATACCAAATAGCAGTTAGTCTGCCATTATCTAACTAGTAGAGGTCTGTGCGTCCATCCAGAGATATGCCGCCTCAGACCATCACTGACACACCACCAAACCGGTCATGCTGAATGATATTTCAGACAGCATAACGTTCTCCACGGCATCTCAAGACCCTTTCACGTCTGTCGCATGTGCTCAGATTGAACCTGCTTTCATCAGTGAAGAGCACAGGACGCCAGTGTCGTAGTTGCCAATTTTGGTGATCTATGGCAAATGCCAATCGTGCTCTACGGTCCTTGGCAGTGAGCACAGGGCCCCCTACAGGACGTCGGGCTCTCAAGCCACTGTCATGGAGCCCGTTTTCGATTGTTTGGTCAGAAACATTAACACCAGTGGCCTGCTGGAGTTCATTTTGTAGGGCTCTGGCAGTGCTCATCCCGTTCCTCCTCGCACAAAGGCGCAGCTACTGATCCTGCTGCGGGTTTAAGGATTTTCTACGGCCCTTTCCAGCTCTCCTGGAATAACTACCTGTCTCCTGGAATCTTCTTCATGCTCTTGAGATTGTGCTGGGAGACACAGCAAACCTTCTTGCAACGACACGTATTGATGTGCCATCCTGGAGAAGTTGCACTACTTGTGCAACCTCTGTAGCGTCCAGGTACCGCACCATGCTAGCAACAGATACGTCGACCCAAGACAAATGAAAAACTACAGCAGGAAAAAGTCAGTCAGTAAAAAAATCAGCCAAAAGAGATGAGAAGGGATAAGTATCAGCGGCCTCAACCATTCCAGTTTTGAGGGTGTCTCATTGTTGCCCTCTGAAGCACCTGTTGTTGATTTTATTAACAAAAAAGCAGCTGAAACTGATTAACAACCCCCTCTGCTACTTAACAGACTGATAGGTTGCTATACTCTGAATTGTTCCTCTAATTATTTTGAGCTGTGAATATAGCGAAGGAAGCATTCCATAAGTTGAGTAAAGTATTAAAAAACAGGACAATTTCGCTAGAAACAAGGAAGAGAGTACTGCGTTGCTATGTGTTGTCAGTTCTTCAATATGGTATTGAATGCTGAACAATATCATCAAAAATGAAGGAAAAACTCGTAGCAACTGAAATGTGGTTCTACAGAAGGATGCTGCGAATATCATGGATCGAGGATGTGAGCAATGAAGAGGTCCTCGAAATGATGGAAAGAAATAGGAAATTGATACTGAGCATCAGGAAGAGACAGCTGAAGTTCGTGGGACATGCAATAAGGAAAGAGGGCTTGGAGAACCTGATACTAACAGGCCAAATACAGGGAAAAGGGACAAAGGAAAGCAACGGATAGCATATTTGAAGGACCTAATCAGGTGGATGATGGAACGAGTATTGTATGGTGTAACAGGAGAAGGCGTGCTAAGAGCCACCAAGGATAGGGAGGCGTGGAAAGCCATGATCGCTTACACCCTGAAGAGACAGAACACATAGAAAGAAGATATATATATAACAGCAGTGGCTTCCGACCAGATATAAGAGCAGTATTCCATGCACAAGCTTTATGTTTTGATGTATTTTTACAAGAGTTTTTGTATAGTAATCACAAAGGATGCATGCCAGAAGCTGAGGAAAATTTCGCTAGAAACAAAGAAACAAAGAAGAGAGCACTGGATTTCTATGTGATGTTTGTTCTTCAATATGGCCGTGAATATTTGAAAACCTGAAAGATGAAGAAAAGTCTTGAAGCAACTGAGTTGTTGTTCTATAGAAGGACGATGAGGATACCATGGACCGAACATGTGAGTAAAGATGAGGTTTTGGAGAGGATGAAACAAAAAAGAAACTAATACTTAATATCAGGACAAGACTGTTGATGTTCCTAGGACATGTAATGAAGAAAGAGGGTCTGGAGAGTCTGATACTCACGGATTAGATAGAGGGAGAGAGAGACAGGGGAAAGCAACGTATAACTTACTTGACAGGCTTGAGCAAGTAGATGACAGAGCGGGGTTTGGGTAGAGTGACAGGAGAAAACATACTAAGAGCCACTAGAGAGAGGGAGACGTAGAAGACCATGATCGCTTAGATCCTGAAGAGACACGGCACAAAGAAGAAGAAGATGAAGAAGAAGGATCTCAAGCCTACCACACGAACAACATATTAGTTCAATGTACTAGAGCAAAACCAAACAACTTGAACTTTGGACAGTTTATCAATAATTTTACTCATAATGCACAACAATTTATTCAAAAACCTGAGGAGGTTTTTATTAGATTAGTGGTACATTATACACATTAGTCATCGCTGTTCTGTTCTTCCGATGCAGGATTGGTTCCCTCACAAATCTTCACTACTATAATCAAATTATATGTGAGGGTCGTCTGGTTGCATGAACTGAGTTACTGGATCTTTATATATCGAAAACGACTTTATATATATATAATAGTGGGGGCACAGTGAAGTAAAATGGAGTAAATAGCTGCTTGGATTGAGGAATCGGACGGAGTGCCGAGTTCGAATTCCAATTAAATTCATTACAATCACTTACATGCTAATAATCTTGAGAAAGGTTTGAATCCATTTCTTCTTCATTCTTCTGTGGGTAAATATCAAAAGAGCCTGGATTCTATGGCCTTGGTTGGAAACCAGTCTACCGCAGTATGTATTAGCAAACTACCGTGGGAAAATCTTCAAACCACATGCAGTTGGGGAGCGCTTCTGGAGCAAAATAGATAAAAAGTTCCCATTAAACTTCTCGAGAAGAAGCCAGCTTAACTCGCTCAGTATATATTTTGGTTGAAATTTTCTGCTTGATATGTTAACGTCTACATTTTTCTGCATGTTAAAGGTATATAAGTACTGTTCATATAGCATGTTTACTTGCAGCTATATAACGCTGAAACACCGGTTCTCGTACGATCACCGTGGCTAAACAACGTCGAGCCTGGTCAGTATCTAGATAAGACACTGCTTGAGAATACGGGGTTGGTGCCCTGGATAGCAGCTCGGAATTTGAAAAGGTAGGAATTGGGAAAAGGTATGAACCCACTTCCTCTCTCCCTACCTATGGGTTAATTGAAGGGACTATCAGTTAACCATTATTATCTACAAGGCGCGGTTCTTGCAATCTAGAAGTTTTGTTTCTGGCTTTACATAACCGGCATGGGGTCAATAAAATGAATTAATCAATCATATACCGTATTTTACGAACTTTATCATTTAATAAAAGAAAATATTAGTCCGACTAATAATTCTAACTTATTTTTAAATTTTAAACTATTTTTAGTTTTAAAATTTTGTTTCGTGTGAATGTGTTACCGTGTGAATTGTGACAATTTAAATAATTTTAGAATGCTCATTCCAGAATCATTATTCGTTTTGCTGATAAGTATTTTTTGGCCTAATATAAATACATTCAATAATTTGCAATCATTTTTTGTTTTACTAAGTATAACTGTAACATTTGAAAGAATTGATTGATTGAATATTACAGCTTATCAACCCGCTGTGGCTTTTTTACATAGCAACAACAATGGGGTTTAACGCATAGCTAGAGAGGGGAGATGCATTTATACGTTTCCGAATGATGTTTACGCGTAAATGAATGCAACGCGTATTGTTGACATTTCATCTCGAAAAGCTATCAATTGCACCACCCGCACATCCATGTTCAAGCATTCTTATATTGCTAGAATTTTAAAATTATTTATATGTTGCCGTATAGCAATTTAGTCCGAATTATCAGAAGTGTCTACAAGAAAAAAGCTGGCGTTTTGTATTATAGAACGTTTCAATAAATCGACATTTTTTAAAGTTAGAAACGAAACTTTATGCCTAAAAAAAATTAAGCATAATTTTTTTTCACATACGTAGAATATCTGTGTGCGACCCCGCAAGGGCCCGTGTACGTGTACACCTGGCTTAGATTATAGATTTCGTGGGCAAAAACAAAGTAGCCGGCCATTTATAAAACAAATCTCTTGTCAAATCATCGCAAAATTTGATTCGCTAGGTACTTGACCAGATAAAAAACCCAAAAAGCCAAAAAAAATAAAAGCCAAAAAAAAAAAAACGTGTTATATATATGTACGTAGGTAAGTGTGCAGTCAGTACGAATTGTATGAGTGTACGCAATCTTTTCGTTCATTTATATCTTTTATATGTTGCCGTCAAAAATTATATATATATATATATATATATATATATATATATATATATATATATTAATGCAGGTTTCATTGAATAATATAGACAAGTTTTGTCTATTAATTTTGTGTAGGATCCGTTCGTACCGTCTGATATACTTGATGATGATATCGTTGAAAGAAAAAAAAATCACAGTAATTGTTGATTTTTTTATCGGGTCTAAGCTTTCGGCTCACATAAGCCATTATAAAAGAATAAATATTAACACACAGTAAACATAGAACATTTAAGTTATTAACAATAAAGAGAATTAAATTGAAAATACAAGTCCATCCCTACCGTGGCGGATGGCCGAAGACAGTGACAAAACAGTGGAGTTGTGGTCCTTGATTTGATTACGGGCATTTGAGTACGTTATTGGAAATATCAAAATTGATCGTATTCAAACCAGGTTTAAATTGTTTAATGTAGATTGCTTCCAGGATTTTTAGTTTCTGTTTATTATTTTCTTGTTTAAGTATGTACGTGTTATCAACGAGCGTTTTTCTCAGAAGTGTGCGTTGAAAGATTGTGCCATTCGTAATAAAAAATTATCGTAAATAATCAGGCTGGTATATATAAATATATAATACTGTTTCATTAAAAACAGAATATCTACTTAAATACGAGTATCGATAAAAAATTATGTTCAAACAATTCATTTCAAATTGTCGGTTGCTTATAACCAAGTTTCGTTAAAATTCGTTGATTTTCATAATATATATATGTATACAAATTAAAACTCTTTGTGGTACGAAATTTTTGCTTAAATATACATATATCGAAGTTGGAGAGGAGGTGGCTGTTTAGGCTTATTTGGAAAAATTTGGTTTGTACATTAGCGTGTTGAAGCTGTCAGCTCCACTCCACGTTCGATGGCAATATTAAAAAGGTGTGTGTGTATATATATATCCGCAGACGGTCCTGTTTTGCTGTATGACAGCTCATTAGTACGGTTACACATACAATTGCTTCCAGCCGGGATTGAAACCCGACCAATTTGACATCAGTCGGAGATCTAACGCTAAGCTAACTGCGCACGGCGGAGGCAGGCAGGTTGATCGTGTTGAATACACAAAGTAAACAAGCGCCAGTAGCCAAGAGTATTTAATTAATTGCTGATGAACGATATATATATATATATATATATATATATATATATATATATATATATATATATATTTAATTACTTAGTTTTTGGTCATAATCAAATTAGACCAGCAGACAGTTGTATTAAAAAGTGTTCAATACAATTATATTGTAGAAGTTTTGCATGTTTTTCTTTTGTAAACGAGTTATACTACACATCTGGTGTCTTCAGGCAATTTACAATAACTGTAAATTGCCTGAAGACACCAGTTGGTAGAAAACTGGGTTGCGTAATATAACTCGTTTACAAATTAAAAAAAAAATGATATATTCATACATATATATATATATATATATATATATATATATATATATATATATATATATAGGAAGAGAGGGAGAGAGAGAAAGAAAAGGGAGATACTCAGAGAGAAAGGGAGAGTTCTAAAAGCACTTTCGACTATACTTTTGAACTTTATCAAGCATGGATTTGATTTTACTTTTAAGTGAATATATAATTTTCATAGTGTTATATTCCAAAAACAGTTAACACATCTTTGCTATGTTCATAGTTAATATTTTAAGTATTGTAATTTTTTTAATTAATATTGTTTCCATTATTATTATCCTTTTTTATTACGTGTGGATGACGCTATTGTACATGAGTTATGACCTGCGAAGAAAAACGTATATGTTCACATAAATAAAAACTTAACCATCACACTTTGTCTGTCATTTTTAATGAAACTTGCATAAAAAGGACATTGCTGACTAAATATTCAATATATATATATATATATATATATATATATATATATATATATATATATATATATATATTGTTAAATATATCAGACAAAGAATGTCTATAATGCCATCTACATTAAATCAAAGCAACCCACACTTTATAAAATCACGTTTCAATCTGGTTTCAACACATTACGTTGCATTTAGACATATGGTTCTGTTAACATTTCGTTCTCTTACGAGGTGTGACGTCATAGGGCTGGATTACAAATTTACTAATTGCGTCTGCTATTCGGTGACAGTTATCGTCTCATAGCAATGTTTTATTCCAACACATGATAATATCATCTTTGATGGTAGATGTCTTTATGTTAGCGTCCCTGTAACCTCTCTGATGATGACTTATGTGAGTCAAAAGCTTAGAACCAGCGTAATAAAAAAAATATCCAAATGTTGGACAATTTTTGTCTTTATTTTCATTTGAAATTAAAGCCAAAAATAGGATGTTTAGAACAGCTCATGATTAAACATAATATATATTCATTGTCTGCTATATTTTACGATATATGTTTAGAAAATTATCTGCTGCTTCGATACACTATATATATATATATATATATATATATATATATATAATATTAACTATAGCAACAACAATACCAATAGTAAAACTAGTATTAACCAAGCTATAATTTAAATCGTCTTATGTAACCTACTGAGAACAAACTCGGAGGGAAAAAACAGGGAAGGAAAAAAAGAAACAAACGAAGTACATGAACAAAAAGTCAAGCACTCGTAAGAAAGAAAAAAACCCAAGACGAAAACCCTAACACTAAATCGCTCAATACGAAAGTAGAGCAAACGAAGCCAATTTCCCTGACGAGCCGTTAGACGAAACTGTGATCGGTTGTTGGCTCTTGCTTAGATTTCTGTCTTTATATATATATATATATATATATATATATATATATATATATATATATGGGGAGAGAGAGTTATCTAAATACGTGGTCTTATCATATTTGAATGCTATTCATTATGCGTGCATCGTTTTATCTTGAACTTTTCTTACAATCCAAAATCCGTCTATTGACTTCAGTGTAAATACGGTAATTATTTCCTCCGATGTAAATGAAAAATGGCGACATGTTTTGATTTGAAATTACTCCTCGAAAAATATAGTTTGTATTTGCTTTTTTTAAAATTTTCTTTACAAGCACAAAAAAGAAGACTACAGAAATTTAGACATTTTAATCTAAAACGGTATTTTTTAAAAACTTTGTTTTATTGTTGAAAAATGACCACAGCATGATAAAATTATTGTGCATTAGTTGAAGAAAATCTGATTGTATTTGTCTGCTCAGTTCGTATGGATTTATATTAAATGTGTGTTTTTTTAAATATTTCACATGATTATTTTGTCTGTTACCCTCAAAAGAATTTATCAAGACTTGACACAAAATAATAGCTTACAAGTTTGTTCAGTTAGTCATTGATAACAAATCTTCTTCTATGTGCCATTTTTCTTTAGGACGTTGACGATCGTTGCTCTCTACCATTTCTCCTCCTTTATAGCTATTATTGATTTGTTTATCTATCTTAAAGCTTGCTTTGTCATTTACTCATGTTTGCTAGGTAGGTTATACATTTTAAAACATATTATAAAAATAGTGTCATAAGTTTTTAAACAGATATATAAGAAAATGGTCAAAGATGAAAAAGAGTTAGAATAATAGGGTCATACGTTAAACCAATTTCAGAATAATAGGGTCACGCGATAATAATAAGATTTACGCTAATAGGGACATACGTTATCTCTGATTTAGAATAATACGTTAATGTATTAAAACAGATTTTTAAAAAATAGGATCATAAGTTTTAAATAAATTTAGAATAAAACGATAATAGTGTCATACGTAAATAATATATTTAGAACAATAGGGCCATACTTTATAACAGATTTGTATGAAGAAGGACATACGTTTACACATATTTAGCATAAAAGAATCATTCGTTAAAAAGATTTGAAAAATAGGGTCATAAGTTTTAAAGAGATTTAAAATAAAATGGTCATACATTAAATACAGTTTTATATTAATAGGGTCATACGCTCAACCAGTTTTAGAATAATAAAAGACGTGTGAATAACACACTTAGAAAAATAGGGTCATATGATAAAACAGATTTAAACTAATAAAGCCATAATGATTTAGCAAAATAGTTTCATACATTTAAACAGATTTTCAAAAATTGGACCATACGTGTTAAACAGATTTAGAATAGAAGAGTCATACATTAAAGCAAATGTAGTTTGAGTTTGAGTTTTGTTTAACGGCATATCAACATCTCTGTGGGTTATTTAATGCCAAAAAGGTGGGGTTCTAAGGTATTTTTTTAATGTTTGGTTATAGTGAGAAAGTTGGTTTAGTCAGATTTTGATGAACATTTTTTCTTCTAGTTTTGCATTCAAAAATGTATTGCTGGTAATATTTTTTTCCTTCTAAAATATTTTATGCCAATAATTGTTTTTCTTCAATAATGTATTGTTTAATTCTTTAATTCAAAAATGTATATTTTTATAAAAGTTTATTTTTATGTATATATTTCTATAAAAGACTATTTTTAAACTTTCATGGTGTTTGAAACCCTGTTTGGGGGTTTATTTGCTCATAGCTGGGACCCTAACAGGTGCTAATACTCCGGGTCAGGGTGAACCTCGAAACAACAGCAATTAAAAAGTGGTTCCATTCTCCTAATAATCTCCCAATCAGAGGCCTTGCTGTCTGATGCAGTTTACTGTCATACCCAGGAGCACAGATGTCGTATAAAATGGTCATACATTAATAACATATTTAGAACAACAGGGTTACATTTTAAAATATATTTATATTTATAAGAACATACGCTAACGCCGATTTAGTATAATAGGATCATACATTAAAACAGATTTACAAAAATAGTCATAAGTATTAAACATTTAGAATAGAAGAGTCATACAATAAAATAGATTTAGAATAATAGTGTCATACGTTAATAACATATTTAGGACAATGTGTTAAAAACAGATTTACAATAGTAGGGACATACGTTAACAGAGATTTAGCATAATGATGTCATTTATTAAAACAGATTTGCAAAAATAGGGCCATCGGTTTTAGAATAAAAGGATTATACATTTAAAAAGGTTTAGAATAAAAGAGTCTGGCTTTGAAACAGATTTAGAATAATAGGGTCACACTTTAAAACAACTGTACTTTAATAGGGTGATAGGGAGAAACAGGTTTACAATGATTTTCTTCAAGATCTGTTTTTGCTTGTTTTTTAATGCGATATATGATTCAAGAATAATAATATTCTTTTGTTTCTTTTTCCAGATAGTTCAAAACCGTGGTACTTACTAAAGTTCCGTCCGGAGTGTCTTAAATCCTCGTAAGTGGCGAATTACTTACCCAGATTGATGACATCGGGAAATACAACATCAAAAGAAAATAACATAACGGACACAATAAAAGAATTTAGCTAACAGAAAGCAAACAAAAAGAAGTCAACAGACGAACGCAACACAAAAGCGTAAGAAAAAGATACGAAAAATAAAGAACCAAAAAGAAGGTTAGAAAAAAACGAAACAAAACGAACGTAACAAAACAAAAACGAAACAAAAAGAACGTATCGGAAAACCACGCAGCAGAAGCGAAAAGAGACGAGAACTGTTTCTTGTAGGAATACTCCATGTTATTTGCCATTCCCTAAATCAGACGGCCTGACGTGTTGGGATTATATTTCTCGCTTGTTTTTAAAACAATCCATAAAACATTCCTGATTGTAAGGATCCCTTTTTGTCAGTGTTAAAAACCCTGCCAAAAGAAATTGGTATGTTGGAAGATTTGTTCCCAACGAGTCTTTCACTACAGTGTGTTTTCTTCATTAACTGGTGAATTATCTATATATCATTGAAAATATCGGGACGTTCTAAGCTTTCCTTATATGATCCATAAGGTAAATAAGAAATTCATTCAAATCTCACAAACTAAACTAGAATACAGATGCATTACGCAACGCGTTATTTACTGTAAACATTCTGACATAACAGATTTTATATTTGTATCGCTAATAAAGAGCGAGTTAAATTCGATCAAAAGAAAAAGAAAATCATTTCTATTCATTTAATATATCTTCCAATTTTTTGGGGATCGAAATTTTGTTTTCTTGGAGGTACATTTTGAATTGCATTTATCTATTTAATATGACAATATATTCTCTAAAAAACAGAAGCGTCATGTCTTTGAATGGTATGTTCAATTTAACAGCCATTAACAAACTGTAATGATTTTATTCAAATTTGTAATTGCTATCGACATGTAAATAAGACATTCGAATTAAAACAATGGTCAACAAACCAAAGTTGTCAGAAATGACACATATATAAAAACGTACATATTTATATGTATATATGTATATATATATATATATGTATAAGTACATATATATGTATATATATATATTTATATATATATATATGAAAGGTCAGTAAGATCTGTGTAACCGTTTGCAGCCATTCCTTATCAAACTGGATTTTAATATTTACTGTTAATAAAATGGCGTTTGTGCCAAATACACTTTGTGTCAAGCTACGCAAGTCCAAAGAACATGGACTTGGCATCATTGTGAATGAGCGGACTGCAAAGCCTCAAATGATTATCAGCGATGTAGTAAGTAACGGACCGGCGAAAGAGACCGGCTTAGTTAATATCGGTGATTGCATACTTCGAATTAACGACATTGATGTCAGCGAGATGAAATATGACTGCGCATCTGAAATTTTAAAATCAGTCCCAGTCGACTCGACAGTCTTCCTATTCCTTAAAGGTCCCGAAGGGTATATGACCCACTTGGAGACCGTATTTCTTGACAATGGCATACCGCGGACGATTCGGGTGACAAAACCATTGGCCGTTGAGTCGATGCTTAGCAAGTTCAAGCGTTCCTTCTCGCCGTCCATGTCGTCTTCGATGAACAGTTTGCGACGACTTTATCACGGAGATTCGAAGCGAAACAGCCCATCG
This sequence comes from Ascarosepion bandense, assembly GCA_037127315.1. Lineage (NCBI taxonomy): Eukaryota > Metazoa > Mollusca > Cephalopoda > Sepiida > Sepiidae > Ascarosepion > Ascarosepion bandense. The sequence goes on from JBBBDQ010001794.1 coordinate 175,784, forward strand.
CCAAAGAAAGAACAGTATGTGAGTATAGAAAAGCTATCGACGAAAAACAAATCTCGAACGTGCGACGACATCATGGATGTAATACAAAATGGTGTACCGCCGTTCGTCTACGATGATCGAAATGACGTTAGTACGCAGACTCAGAAGAACGTGGCTAATGGAAGCGTTGGAACAGGAAAGAACGCCGGAAAAGAAACCATACTGGAAGATGGCAGTAACGGCTCGCCAAAAATCACACTAACCACCATTCCTTGCGGCGGAGGAGGGGGAGGTGCTAAAGAAGGGGGTGGGGGAGAAAGCGTGAAAGGCGACGGTCAGCTGTCTGATCGAAATAGCGAAACGCGGCGAAGCATAGAGATTCTGCAAGAACAGGATCACATTCAAGTAATTGTCAAAGGTGATGTGACAGTGCACAGTGGTTCATATGCACCAACAGCAAATGACAAGGTAGAAAGAGGGAAGGCAAACGGCGTTGAGGGCGAGAGTCATGGTCAGACTATCAATGTTAGCACGAAAGGCACACAGTCCGAAACGCCTGCCGAGAAATCAGAAAAAGGGCCAGACATCATAAACGGAACGAATAAAAGTCGGTCGCGGAGCGGTAGTCGACACAGTTTGTTTAGCGAGAATGTATGTCGCAGCTCGCCGGAAAGAAGGGGCTCAAGTCCCGCTAAGTATTATAAACTGAAATCTTACCATAACGACAAGGTCACCACGGACATGCTTCATCTCAAAAATAGCGAGGTAAGTTTTTATTGTTAATTATCTTTTGTGCGCTAAATAATTCGGTTCATGCTGAAATGTTTTTTTTTCTTTTGAAAATAAAGATAACCAAATACAAGGCTTGAGTGTCCCTCAAAGTGGAGGATTTCTGCTAAAATAAAAAAAAAATCTCAGTAAGAGGACAAAAATGCAATCTAGTTCAAATTTATTGATCAATGTCATCTTTGTCATTATCAACAATAACAATAGCCAAAAAGAAAATTAACTTTTCGTTTGAATTTCAACATTTAGGAGATATTACAAATATTTCATCTGTTCTTCCTATCTGAATCATAATCCTTAAGTTAATAATTGAATAAGCCCCTTGAAATTTCCACGGAAATTCTTCTATTATATCGATAAATATTCAAGCTTAACAGCTTTAACAAAACATCTCAATAACAACTATAAATATAAATGGAGAGCGTTATTTGAAGAAGTAAGGGGGCACAAATTAAAAGATTTAGAATTGAAAAGATTAAAATTGAAATGTTTTTTCATTTTACAAAACAGATTTTTTGCTTCATCTATCTTATTAATAAACTGATTTTCTAAACGCTTCTAAGATGTAGCACACTGCCGAAAATATGGGGTTTCTAGTGAGGATTGAACAAGTCAAAATCCTCTTTAGCAGAATTGTAATATGATTAAGTGAAATTTCTTAATTGTTTATTTCTTTTGTTGACGGCGGGCAACTGAAATCGCGGATAGGGAAGGACAAACCTGTATGTACGTTCATGAAGTGTTAAAGGCTCCAACTAGCATAGCGATGGTCAGATAGGTATGTATTTCTCGCAAAAAGGAGAAGGCGGTTTCGAATCAATGTGTTCACAGAAGATGATTTTCTTAATATCTATTTCTAATTTGTAATCTTGGCGCTACATAATCTTCCAACCATAACTGAATTTGGGCCGTACTGCACGAAGTTTAGTAAGTATGGAAAACAAACTCAAGTGTATCATGTCAATGGGAATAACTACTTCCGCTTGCTTGTCAGATAGGTAGCATATAAGCAGATTTTCACAGCAGGCAGGACCAAACAGGAAAAAATGTCTTCAGATTAAGTCTAAGAGTAAACGCCTGCTTAGTACCGAGAGAGCAGAGCCTGATTCGTGGCTTCGGTGGTCGGCGATCAAATTCAGATGAAGGCCAGAATTTCGTAATGCTGGTTATCAAGATAGGAAAAAGATTTGAAAATATACCTACAGATTAGGGCTAAGACTAAACGCCTGATTTATATAATTTGGAATGAGCCTGTTTTTCAGCTGAGTGAGTCATGTTCTATAACTTCTATTGGTTGTTGATTTATATAATTCAACATAAATTGATATTTACTAAATAGAGCCCAGTGCCAAAAGAGGAGGTACTGAGGATAGGAATATTGTGGCTCGACTATCTCCAAACTGTGAAGCGTGTCTTTTTATATTTTCTCTATTCTCAAATTGCATTGAGACATAATTTTAAACACTTCTTAAACGATGTTTTGGATGCTACTACGACCATCCATTGTTTATGAGTATTATACTTGCTAAGTGTTTTGTGAACAAAACCTGTGTCAAAGTTAGCGTTAAGTGATGATAAAGGTGTTAGCATCTCAAGCTATTATTCGTAAGTGCTTTTCTTGACAGTTTAGTTGAAATAGTCCAAGTGTTGAGGTAATACGTATTCACTGCTCTTTCTCTCGCCCTCTCTCTTTCTTTCTCTCTCTTGAGGATCTATGGACTAGAGGATAAAAGTATTCATTGAATTCAGTGATTTTGCTCAAAGAGTTGTAAGCTCAATACCTGGCTACAATAGCGATGAACAAAAACTTACAGAGTTAAGCTGAAGGGAAAGAGCTGATACTGAGATATCTGAAAGAGGCATAGCTTGTGGAACTAGAACAGGCTACACTGGAGAATAAAATAAAGGGTTCAGTTCCAAATCCCAATCACCTGAAGAAGTCCGGATTTTACAACGGACGAAACGTCATGAATATGGCAACAAAGATGTGGACAATGCAAATTGTCTAAATAATTGCAATCCTTTATCTCAGAAATACAGACTATATATTCATGTTCATCTTAATCGATCTATCTATTTCTTTGCATCTATTGATATGTATATAATTACTCATCTCAACTTTTCCCAATCTATCTATCTATCTATCTATCTATCTATCTATCTATCTATCTATCTATCTATCTGTCTATCTATCTATCTATCTATTGCAGTATGTTCAAATCTATCTATCTATCTATCTATCTATCTATCTATCTATCTATCTATCTATCTATTGCAGTATGTTCAAATCTATCTATCTATCTATCTATCTATCTATCTATCTATCTATCTATTGCAGTATGTTCAAATCTATCTATCTATCTATCTAAATCTGTTCATATGTATATATTTATTTTCTCGGATTTTTTTATATCTATCTATCTATCTATCTATCTATCTATCTATCTATCTATCTATTGCTTATTAATGCTATGTTGGCTGCATCAATTTTATACAATGCTTTACTAAGATATACTTAAAAAATTACAGAGTCGCTTCCTTTCTGATCGACATCGAATCGAGCTTTAAATCATGTTTTCAGTTTCGTGATAGATAACCTCCTTCTGCTGAGCGATTGATACCAACCATGAAAAATAGAGAGAGATTGTTAGAAATCATAATAATGGGAGATATTCTTTACATGCGCGAAGTGATTCACAGTGACAACGCGATTTTTTTTATCTGCCCCACCAACACTATTTCAAACGGAATTTTATTTGCTGCCCTGGGGACTTGGATCGAATTTCTACGTGGGAGAATCAATGCGAGAATCAACGTCAAGTTCACGTGATTGTAGTGAGCGGGAAAATTTCAATCACTTTCTTCACTATTCGCTCGTGCATGACAAGTCTTGAAGGGACGAATTTAGAGGACACTTTGCGCCTGATTACGTCATTAATGGAGCATATCCAGGGATCTCTTTATGCCTCTTTAAGCCACATTTTCAAACATGGCCGCCGTTCGGGCGCAAGCATGGAATATAACTAACAGAAAATGCAACGCTGGCGAAAGTCTAGTAAAAGAGATACTTGAGAAAGGTTCACACACACACATGCACGCACACACGGGCACATACACATGCACAGATAATGAAAAAGGAAAAAGAGAGACAGAGAAAAGGGCAGAGGGAGAGAGAAATACAAAATCAAATGGGAGACGGCAAATAAAGAGAAAGAGAAAATTAAGAAGAATATGTATATCGAAGACAAAGTAGAAAGTTAGAGAAATAATAGAAATGAAATACATGGCACCAGGAAGAAAGGAATTATGCATTGATTGATTTCTTTTTACGTCTTATCGACACTTTGCAGGCTTTTCAAAGCCAGAAAATATTTTCAGATTTGTAAAACAATAATTATTTACAATACAAGTTCTACTAATTAACCCTTATCTGGGAGGCTGGAGAAGATGGGGTTTCATACTTTTCCTAAGGAAATTTTACACGTAAGTGAACCTGACTGGTATTGGAACACGGCTCTCCGATTTCCAATTCCAAGCCGTTATCTATTACCGTACATTGATATTCCCAAGCGGTTATCCATTTAGTTACTAACCAGGCACGATTCTGCTTAACTTCGGTGATTATATGAGAACCAGTGTTTCATGGGAATGTGGCCGTAAGCCAAAGACATTATGACGGCTAGAATTAGAAAGAAGGAGATAATGGTGAGATATAGTTAGGTTGATGAACACACACATACACACTCTCACCCCCCGCTGCACACGTACACACACACACACACACACACACACACACACGCTCGTACACACAAATACGCGCATGCATACACACAAAGATTTATATAGAAAAAAAAATATGAACAAAAAGGAAGGAATTCCATGACCACAAATTCAAATGCCAAATGTCAACCCCCAAAATCATTCACAAAAGGCGACGACACGATATATTTTAAATTCAATCCCTTAAAAGTGGTGTAACAAGCGAGAACTTTAAAAACATAGGAACTAAAAAAATGATTGCATTAAGAACACATTGCAGAAGACCAACATTTATGCAAAACGTCTGGAAAAAAATCACGTTCTCGATCTTTCATTTTGGACAAAAGCAGTGCACAATGGTAAAAGAAGCTTTAAACAGAATCGTGTCAAGCATACAATAATCTCAAGAGAGACGTTCGTAAGGGTCTTCATGTTAATCTTCCTGAGAATTTGATCAATCGTGTAATGAATCTGGTCGTGTCTGTCTAAGTAAAGCAGAACAAAACTCTCAAGGAATCCACATCCACAGAGAAAACATTCAGTGTGAGTTGTACGGCATTTCTACGTGTAGAGATTGTAAAAATGAATGCGTCTCGGTTAGTGGGCTAAAACGGCGTATAAAAATTCACTGAAATATTAAAGTTGCAAAAGACCCTCAACGTTGCCACGAGCAGAATTACAAAGCTACCTCAGTACTTTCGAATTCTAGGGAAAATCAAGAGATAACATTACTCCATAGTAGAGTCAGAACCATCGTTTATATACAAAATAAAATTCTTATTATGATAAAGGGTAATCAGTGAAAAATTTCAAAATAGAAAAGTCTAAAATATATTAATATATATTAAGTGCATTAATAAAGTAAGTATTTTTTATCAGAAAATTTAAACCAAAACACAATTCTCAATATAAATCAGTGATCCAATTACATTCCATCATATTTTCCTTACCATAAGCGACAGATAAAACCAGTTACGCCCCTTTTTCTCTTTATTCCGGGCTTAAGCATCAGCACGTAGTAATCTAATAAATATTTACAAACTTTAAGTAAAACGATTTTTCTGAAAACCTACATGGAAATAAAAAAGTGAAGCAATGTTTTTTGAAACCACACATATAATTAAAACAATTTCACTTTTACTGTAAACATACATCTATTAGAAATATTACATATAAAATTATAAAACATTAGGTGTTTTTTCCAAATGGGATTATTTTTTTATACAGCAAGTTTTTGTCTATACTTTCCTAACAATTTCACTTATATATATATATATATATATATATATATATATATATATATATATTGGATAATCCTCATCTCCATCATTATGGACCTTTTGATAGACTCAACGCCTTCAAAACGGCTCCCTATGATGACACCCTCGAACTTGGAGAAAAGAAAATACCACTCAAAGCAGGATCAAGTGAATAGAAAAGTTGTTCTATTACAGTGATGTTCTTCTCGTTCAAGAACTGTAGGATGCTCAGGGCGTGGTGAGTAGGTGCATTGTCATGTTGAAGCAGTCACGATTTGTCCTGTCACAACTCTAGTATTATCTCACGAAGCAAATGCTAAGATTAAAGATATATACTCTTAAAATATCATGTTAGATGATAACACAAAGAGCTTATCTCTCTTTTGCTCATAGTTTCCACAGAACACCCAGTTCACTTATTTTGAGGCAGAACTCGTATATATATTAACAAAAGAAAATATGGAAATTATTAACAAAAGCTATAACATGTAAATCGTTGCATAAAATATGTTACCTTTACGTACAAGAAAAAATCCATGCATTTAGGTTCCCAAAGGCTAGGTTGTTGAGCCAACGTGATAAAATCACTAATTTTTGACACCATAGGAATTTCCATCTCCTTAAATATATCTAAATTTATCTCAATATATTTACTAATTGCTCTTATTTATAAAAGTTAACCATTTTTTAATTATATACATTGAAATTTAGTTGATATTTTGTCATTTTTTTATCTAGTACTTATGTTTCTAAAACTTCACATATTTTCTTGCTCATCTATTTGGTTTTTTTTTATAAAAAATAAATAATATCCTTAAAATATATATAAAAAATAAATAATATCCTTTTTTTATAAAAAATAAATAATATCCTTTATGTTTTAATATATTTTTCCAACTCTTCGTTTTTATATTCTATACTACTGTCTTATTTCCTGTTTAAACTTTTCACATGTCTAGTATTCTTTGGCAAAACATTTATATATTTTGTGTATAAGTTTACACAGTCAATTCTTTTAAAATGTAACCCCCATCCCACATTATTAATCACATTTGATGACCTTCTTTATTTTAGTCTAATATTATTTCATTTTTAAAATCTCCTTATTTATATACATAACTAAGTATATTAAACAGATTTCACTGCCTGATGATGGTGTATTAAGCACCAAAACTTTATAACTATTAAGTTCCATTATGCTATCATTATAATAATATTAACTATAGTGTTGAGTTATGATAATGTTTAGCGCCATGATTGTTGTTTTTTCAATAGTTTTACTGATAAAAGATGTTTTGGCAAGCAAGGTATTTTTATCGTAAAATGCTGGATATCGGGGTGGAGATAGAGTGTTGATAGTTTTAGTACAAAGAATTTATTACTATAACTCAGGAGGTTCATGCTTACTTCGAAGTTTCGTAAGAACATCATTATGTTGGCCACACCCATTAGGGCAGCAAAAATAGCTCAGCTCCGATGATTACAATTATGTTCTCACAAAACTTCGAAGTCGGCATAAACCTGGTCAATTAAAGTGACAAATACTTTAGACTAAAATTATATATATATATATATATATATATATATATATATATATATATATTAAAAAAGGATTAATTCAAAGATGTTGAATGGCCATTTCGATATGACGATCCCCACGGGGAGCGACACATCACCTCAGCAACAGAAAAAAACCTTTCAGAAACTGGAGAAAAATTAGTCTACTTTTCCTTTTTAAATAGATTGCAAAGAAATTAAAAAATAAATAATAATAAAATAAAATAAAATAAAATAAAAATAAAAATAAAGGGAAAGAAAAAGAAAAGGAAAAAGAAAAAGAAAAGGATAGAATAAAATCAAATAAATAAGAAAAGAAAAAAATTGACATCGTCTGGGTTTGCAAAAAAAAGGGGAGAATGTAACTAAAAATTAACAGACTTAACATAATTTTATTTCAAATCCTATATCTTTTTATTCCCTTTAATTAACATAATTTTATTTCAAATCCTATATCTTTTTATTCCCTTTTATCAATAATTATGCCTTTTTAAGTAAAGGTTTTTTTAATACTTCAACGTTTTGGGGAAATTAGATTTTTGAATTTGTCCAGCGTCTGTAATATTTAAAAAAAAATTTTTCTTTAGTTTCTTTCTTTTTCCCTCCCTTCCTTCTTTTATCTCTCTTACCACCTTTTTTCCGTGTTGCTTTAAATGATTCAACACGGCTGTCTGTTAATTTTTAGTTACATTCTCCCCTTTTTTTTGCAAACCCAGACGATGTCAATTTTTTTCTTTTCTTATTTATTTCGTCATATCGAAATGGCCATTCAACATCTTTGAATTAATCCTTTTTTAATATATATATATTTGCTCTGTAATATTTTATTACATGGAGCTCTCTTCCTGTATCATTTTTTAATATTAAAATAAATTTTTAATATTAATTAGGATCCGGTTTTTTGGAATTTACCTTCCTGCCTTTTTTCCCTTGGATTGAAGTATCTGAATTAAAATATATATATATATATATATTTCATTTTTAACCCTCTAGGGCCATTCGTATCATATTTGATACAGTATGAAAACGAGCCTTGAAAGAAATATTTTCCTGAAAAATTTTTTAAGAGAAATATTTTATAAATTTCAAATGAAAGCAGTACTGACTGCTCAGTCAATGAATACCAAATGTTTCCTTATAGGGAAATACCAAATGTTTCCTTATAGGGAAATACTGTATCAAATATGATACGAATGGCCCTAGAGGTTTAACCGAGTTATTTCGCTACCTTGGTTTCCACCATGAGTGGTTTCTTCAGACGATTTTTAATAGTTATTAAAAATTTCCTGAAAAAAACCACTGTTGGAAACCAAGGTAGCAAAATCACTAGTTTAAAAATGAAAAATATTCAAACGTTCTACAATATAATTGTATAGAACACTTTTTAATACAAATGTGTACTGGTCTAATCCTATTAAACCAAAAGTAAGTATTAAACAATCATATATATATATATATATATATATATATATATATATATATATATATGTGCCGGTGATAAAATAAAGAATTAACAAATACGAATGTATAGATAGATACAATCGTATTTCAATATAACATATTTCACATTTATTAAAGTTTCTTCAGAGATCCACAGAACAATGACAAAGCAAAGTAATACATAATGCTGGTATGTTATGGTTTCGGGCTAGTTCTTATTGGTCAGAAACATCTAACGTGTGTTAAACCAATAGATAAATTTTAAATCTATGTGCGAGGAATATTTTGAATGCTAAAGTGCGTAATAAGGTCTGTGTGCTTGTGAGAGACTCTTGCCTTTCTAGGCATATGTTGAACGCCAACGTTAGTTAATATATGTGTATAAGCGTCAGTATGTGTGTTTAAATATATACCAGTAAATAAATATTAAATAACATTTCAGGTTTTAGGTAGAAATGGTAAAAGTATATAATTTAAGTAATCTTTAGAAACCCAATTCTAAAGAAGAAACAAGGCATAAATCTGTACTCTTGTTCAAAAGACTGTGAGAGGAGTATACCTATCTACTTCTAATACATACATATATATATATATATATATATATATATATATATATATAGCGACAGTACAAACCCAGGAGAGGATTGGTAAATAATCCGGGATAAGGTAAGGTTGGTAAATAATCTAGGAATACCGTTAAAATTTTAAAACTGATCCAATAGAGAGCTCAATGTAAATTAACTTAATTTATAGAGCGGATATTTATTTATTTATTTATTTATCTGTAAATTCAGAAATTTCACACACACTTATATATATATATATATATATATATATATATATATATATATATATATACATTAATTATTACTTCAGAACATATGCAAACTACCAACTACTACGAAATTGTACATTTCGTTTCGACATTGAAAGAAAGATGTTTCATCAGGTAGTTAATAATGATGGTAATAAACGTTTTATTGACCAAGAAAACAAAAAAACACCACTTATTTTTATTTGGGATTTTTTATTTTTTTTTGTACGAGGTAAAAATATTTTGAAAAAGAGGGGAAAAAGAAAGGAGGAAGAAAAGATCAGAAAATAAGATAAGAAATCAACAAAAGAAAAATTTCTACTCCGTCTGTACTTTTCCTTTTCCTCCTTCTTTTCTTTTTCTTTATAAAAGTACAATTTGTTTCTTTTTAATGCCAAAAGATTTGAAACTAGACACCGTGTAACCGAATCTGTCTGCAATTCACTTCCGTCAAAATATATAAAAAAATTCTCTCTCTTAGCCGTTTTCATTAGCTTTTTCTTCTCTATATTTTCTCATTTATTTTTCTCTTCACTTTCTATTTCTTATGTATCTTTCCCTTTCCTCTTTCTTTTCATTTTCTTCATTTTTCATGTTATTTTCTGATCTTTTCTTCCCTCTTTCTTTCCCCCATTTTTAATATCTTTTTACCTCTTACAAAAAAAAAATATATAGAAAAAATAAAGGAAAGTTGAGTTTTTAAAATGTTTTTCAATAAAACGTTTATTACCATCATTATTAATTACCTGATGAGACAAATATATATACAAATGTACAATATATCATTAGACAATTTTGTGCATGATTATCATTGATAATATAAAATGAACGCAACTGGTCACTAGTTTTTTTTGTGCTGATTTATGGTATGTTCGAGATCGAAAGATTGTATTGTTCAAGTCAGACTTGGTTGAATGTTGACATTTTGTCCACAAATGAATGCCTTAATGATGAAGAAAGAGAAGTTGCACATTCGCTATAATATGCTCTATGACTTTCGGAAAGAAGTAAGAGTCGGAACCCCACCCCTAAAAAAGATTTTAAGAGAAAAATTCACACTAAGACAGTTTATTTTGATCGTACTACAGCTCTTCGGACGGTCGGTCAATAAAAGAGGTTAGGCAGATTTCATTGGGTTGATTTTAACCTAAGTGATCGACCACACTCCGTGCGACCTTCCCATGTAGATTAAGACGCTCTGCTTGTGATAGTTGAGAAGAAACTGAAGATTTCAACGGTAGAGATTGTTAAGATTTTGGAAATGGATATCTCAACTGCTTTTCGTTCTCAAACTTGAAACGTGTGTGCCATATTCTGTGACATACAAAAAACTCCTTTGGTATTTTTTACACCACGAAAAGGAATTGTCACAGGCGACGAAACATGGATTTATGTTCAACGCAAATAGAACAAGAAATAGGCTTGTAAATGTGGAGAATTTGTGGCTAATGCGGACTTGCATACAACTTGCTATCCGTTTTGGTGGAATTACAGAGGAATAATTCGTTTTGAGCTTCTTCCAGTCGACGAAACAATAACTGCAAAAAAGTATTGCGACCAGCTCACTAGTCTCAAGGTTGCGATTCATGAAAAACTGCCGATTTTGGCAAATCAAGAGGATGCCATTTTCGAACACGCCAACACAAGACTGCATGTTTCAAAACAGACCTTGCAGAAGCTCAAAGTGTTGAAATAGTAAACTTTCCAGAAATCACCGTATTTTTCTGATTTGTCTTCAGATTTTTATTTGTTCTGGTTTCTACAGAACAATTTAAGTGACAAAAATAATTGAGTCTGTACAGTCAGTCTAAAAGTAATTCACAAAAACTTACAGCTTGATTGGAAAAGGTTCCAATAGACACATTGAAGGGACCTCCGATAGCCCACACCATAAAAAAAGAGAAAGAATTTTCCTCACAAGTATAGCTTACACCTATACATTACGAAGGGCTTTATCGATGTAAAATATCTGTTATCTTAGATTATTTTATTTTATTTTATTTTTTTTTACAGAAATGTCATGAGACCATTTCTAACCTTAAGTCACTGATTGAGACGCGGAAGGAAATGCGTATACAACAGAAATCAAAGGAAATAACAATAATAATGATAATAATAATAATAATAGCAATAATAATAATAATACGGTGTAATATGTGGAGCATACAGACATATGTCTACCTAATACTAATACTACTGCTGCTGCTAAGACCAGTCTTGCTTAAAACGTCCCCAAATCAACATGCGGAAAACCACAAAACATAAATGAAAATGCCTACTACTATAACAACTATTACTACTAATACTACAACTGCATACGCACACACATATACATATACACACAATCAAACATACCTTATCTTGCAAATCCATAGACAAAAAAATCAGAAAAAATTTATAATAGTAGAATTTTTCTCTTTTTTTTCTGAATATATCTTTCTCTGATGAAGCTTTAATAAAATCAAAAGAGTTTTTTTATAATTGTTTCACCCCAAACAAAGCAGTACTGCCACTGGTGCGCAGAGGACTACACCAGAGGAGAGTGAAAAGTTACATAAAAGGAGAGCGAAGAGGAAGAGAAACCGGTTACAGGGTGTGTCAGAATGAGTAAGAGAAGAATGGGAATTCTGGTGTGAAGAGAGTTCCGTGAGAGTAGATTAAAAAAGGAGAAGAACAAAATACGGAGGGTGTTGGGGGAAGGATAAGAGAAGGATGAGAGTAAAGGGGATAAGAGATGGCAATTGACGTTGCATTTAAACTCTTGGAGATTGTAGCAGTTTGGGAAGCAAGTATACAGAAGGGAGTTTCACAGGCGTGAAAAAGCTGATAGAATAGAAGTGACGGCTGCATTTGGTTGTTGTGACTATAAAATCGTGGGACCTTGTTGCCAGTCTAGTTGCTCAGTAAATTCGTGTAGATTAGGCACCAGGGAGCTAAGATCTTTGGAGCAGAAGCCGGATTCGAACCCAGGAATAGATATTTGGAAAATATCTCTTTGTATATATATATATATATATATATATATATATTTGTTTCCAGAAAAATCAACTTTTTTCTCTATTCTTAGGAGGCCTGAGATAGATAGATAGATAGATAGATAGATAGATAGATAGAGAAAAAGAAAGAGAGAGAGAGAGAGAGAGAAGTAAACGCTGTGGTGGCCGAGAAAAGTGGAGCGGTGAAACACATGGCATTGTTGGGTCACATGTTGATATGATAATAATTTGACGATGTCCAGCTGATCTAGCGAAAGGAGAGAACCCTGTTTTTTTTCTTTTTGTTATTCTCCCGTTCGCTTTCTCGGGAAAGGAAAAAGATGAACGAACGACAAATAGTAAAATTAACTTTAGATTTTTGAAAAGGGTCATTCACGAAGAATGTAATTGTAATTAACGCTGACAGGTGATTGGGTAAGGTCAGCGAAGTAGAGCCGGCATGGCGAAAAATATGGGCAAATGAGCTAAACCAGACCGACGAAATTAACGTTATATTTTAATAGAGGGATACTGGAATGTCCTGTCCAACTCGCGCCAGATTGAAACGATTTCAACAAAAAACACAACGTATTTGAAATTCGAGAGCAGAACATAGAAGAGATTCAAGCCGTAGGTATTGGACGGCAGACAGACAAAAAATGCGTGAAGTGAAAGGCGCGGAACCACCCCGCTCTCTTTCTCCCTGCTAGTAACACAAAACATTGCTTATAGATCAGTTAAGTCAGTTAAGTGCCGGATGTGATACACACTTGGGCGATCATGTCTCGAAAGAGACATGACTGACTGGGCAGAAGATTATTCCGCAGTAGGTTGCCATTGCTTTCTGCGGTAGGCTGGTTGCTAGCCAAGGCTATAGAACCCAATCTGTCCTGTTATTTAATCCATAACTAGAAGGAAGAGACGGATTAATACCTTTCCCAAGGGTATTTGTGCGTAAGTGAATGCAATGAATTCAACTGGAATTCGAACTCGGCTCCCTGATTTCTCGTTCCGAGCTTATAGGTAGGGAAGCACAAAGACTGTATTCATTCGAGCGACACATAGACATAGTAGCAGTAAGTAATTTGTTGATTCTGAAAAAAAGTTGGGTTAAATTTTATTTTTACTTCTGATAGTCTTATTTTATTTTTATTATTATCCCTCTTTTGATGTACAGATAATTATAATATAATCATTAGTCCACATAGACTGGCTTTCACTGCTGCCTTGTTATTTCTTGTTCTTGCTTATTTCTCTTTCAACCTCTCCTGCCTCCCATAAGCATGGAACAAGCGATTCTCCAGGAGAGTAATACACTACGCCTCCTCGGACTTACCCTGTCCTCAGACCTCAAATGGAACCACTATATTGCATCCATAGCAAAATCTACTGCTAAGAAGGTTGGGTCACTATGTCGATCCAGAATGTTTCTTCCACCTGAATCCATCCTGCATATATACAAGTCAACCATCCGTCCGTGCATGGAGTACTGCTGCCATTTATGGTCAGGTGCCCCTGCCGTTCTCCCAGTGTTCTTGACAGGCTCGAAAGAATAGGTACTGTTCTGGCGGCTCGACTGCAGCCACTTTCCCATCGTCGAAATGTGGCCTCCCTTTGTCTGTTCTATAAATACTTTCATGACTTCTGCTCAGACGAACTTAAGTCACTGGTGCCTCCTCAACAGGTGTTTACTCGTGCAACCAGACTGGCAACTGGGTCCCACCCATTCACAGTCAGGTTAGCCAAATGCAGACGACAATTCTACTCCTGCAGCTTCTTCTCTCACACTTCCCGCCTGTGGAACTCGCTCCCGTATTCTTGCTTTCCTGACGGCTACAACCTCCAGAAATTTAAATGCAAAGTCAATACTCATCTACTAACCACTGGACTCTAGCTCTCTCCCCACCCCCCGTATAACCTTCCCTTTCTCTCCACCTATGTATCTGTCATCGCACCTGGTTTCTCAGCTTTCTATTGTTCCTTTCTAACTAGTTTGTACTCCTCACTCTTTTCTAATTAATCTTTTTACATTTATGTAGCCCCCTGCACATCAGTGGCGTTTCCGCCTTGCTCAGGGTGAAATGATTAAAAAAAAAATTTCTGCATGTACATCCAACCACCTCTTGTTTTCAGTTGTTAAGAAAAACAGCACGAAGATGCTACCGCCTCTTGTTCTTTGTCTTTTACTTCCCTGAAATCAGAAATCACAGCATGGCAGAGAGAGTGAAAGAACATCGACAGAACGGAAGCGAACAGCTGCAGACTCAGGTGCGAGTAACTTACAGCCAGTTAGCACACGCAACATAATTTTGAGACCAGGAGGGATTAGGGTGTCATACCTGAGCAAATATTTATAAACGTTGCTTTAAGAAAAAAGAGTGACGAAAAGTAGAGGGAAATGCGAAAGAAGAGAAAATAAAGAAGAATAAAATATAATCTACAAACGGAGAAGAACAGAAAAAAGAGGGAAGTCAGGAAAAGTAAATTATGAGTGAAGAGGGAAATAGAAAAGACAAACCGGTGAGAGAAGAGAGAAGGAAAGAAGAAATAACAGAAGAGAATTGAGAGAAACATGAACTGGAGTAGAAAATGGAATGAAAATGAAAGTAAAAGTTTTAAAAAAAGCGGGAAATGAATATATTAATTAACGCTTTCTAATTTCGCTTCGACTGATGCAATGTCTAAAATTTGGTGCGGTTGTGAATGATGTGTATGCGCACTTTGGGAGAACGAAAGCTTGAAGTATTAATTCACATTACATTCAATCCTAATCATTGACCCATTAATTCACAAAAGATTAAATCCTATTTCTCGCTGTATCTCTATCTATCTGTCTGAATCTCATCCTGATCTATCTCAATCTGTTATCTATCTATCTATCTATCTATCTATCTATCTATCTATCTATCTATCTATCTATCTATGAAGGTGTATCTACGATAACCGTGTTTATGGTGGTAGGAAAAGTGTGTTTTATTTAATAAGTGCTCCATAAAAATCTTTGTTGCTAGTCAATGATCTTGTATCTATTGAATGTTGGGAAGACACATTTAAAATTTTTACGTTTCAAGAAACAGACTGAAATAAAAATAGTATGAAAGTTTCTATGCCTAGTTCCAGAAAATGTCCTCTTGCATTCAAATCGACTTGCCAAGCTATTTTTGAAGTTGAATCAATAATCCCGCTTTATTTCATATTATTTACAAGATTTAATTTTGCATCCAGAACCAATGTCATCTAAATTCGTGTTGAAAAACAAATAAACATAAAAACAAAACAAAAACAAAAACAAAAAAAACAAAAAAAAAACAAAACAAAAACGAACCATCAATTTTTTTTGTTTTTATAGAATCTTTCTTCCCTTCGGATTTTGTTAGTAAAAAGTATGTTTGATTCAAGCAAACTCTCCCACGAACCTAAAAGGGTGCAATGTAATCGATCGCGACTTAGCGGCTCGACTCAATTCACTTTCTCACCGACGGATGTGGCTTCCCTTTGTGCCTTCTACAAATATTTTCACGGCTTCTGTTTCGACGAGCACCTTGTGACCTATCTGTACGAATTTACTCGAGCTACTAGGCTAGCAACTAGGACCCACCCTTTTACAGTAAAAACTCTCAAATGAAGCCATCACTTCTACTCCAACAGCTTCTGTTCTCGCACCTCCCGCATGTTAAACTTCCTTCCATATGCTTATATAACTGATAGCTACAATCTCCAAGAGTTTAAATGCAACGTCATTTGCCATCTCTTATCTCCTCGACTCCCATGTTTTTCTCGATACCCTTGGATATTGTTTTTCTCTCTTTCCGCTATACTCTCACGCAGCTCTCTTCCCACCATTGTTTCTATCCTTCTCTTATTCATTCTACAACACCCACTGTAAGCTGTTCCTCTTTTTCTTCACTCTCTTTTTATGTAAACCCCTGCGCGCCAGGGGCAATAAGGCATTGCTTTGGTTGAAACGATTATAAAAAAAAAAGAAGCCATTTTCCTGGAATTAGCCAGATGGAAGGAAGAAAGGGGTCTTTCAGAGGATTAACAAAGAGCAGCTTTGTTTTGTGGACGTTAAAATTAACAAGCCATTCTTTGCCTCGGTTACCAACAGACCTCATATTATTTACAAGATTTAATTTTGCATCCAGAGCTAATGTCATCTAAATTCTTGCTGAAAAACGAATAAACATACAAACAAAACAAAACAAAACCTAACCCTAAAAAAAAAAAAGTTATTTTTGTAGCATCTCTCTTCTCTCCGGATTTTGTTAGTAAAAAGCAAGTTCGATTCAGGCAACCTCTTCCTGCGAACCTAAAAAGCGTTCTAAGTCATGCCGTTAATCTAAAATTATAAAAACAGTGCAGCGTAACTTGTGTGTTTTCCCGTTTTGTAGATGACGATGGTTACTATTATGGTTTTATGGTCGTAGTCGGTACCTACAAAATGGTTGAGATTGTTGAAAGGTTTTGCCGTTTGCTTTCGTATCTAAAAATCACATTTATCCGAAACTGACAGTAATGACTAAGATCTTGTAAAGATTGGGATTTTAAACATTTGAAAGATGATTTTTAAAAAAAGCATTGGCCAATATTGAAATTTGTAGTGATTTTTAGATATGATATTATTATTATTTGAATAAAACACACACACACACACACACACACACACACACACACACACACACACTCTCTCTCTCTCTCTCTCTCTCTCTCTCTCTCTCTCTCACTCTCTCTCTGTATATATGTTGCTTCGTTTTTCATTCTGATTAAACCGAGAAAGGCGAAACGCGTCATATAATCTTATTGCAATGAAACGTTTTCCATTTGTCAAATTTCTTTACAATGTTATCGGGTTTGTATATCCTATTTCAACGCTTACACACACACACACACACACACACACATATATATATATATATATATATAAATAAGTTTAGGCATACTTATAAGTAGATTTGTCAGTGAGCGACTGACTAAATGGAATGAGAAAATACAGTGTGAGGCCGAAATATCTCTCCTCTCACTGCCACACACACACACACACACACACACACACACACACACACACACACACACATATATATATATATATATATATATATATATATATATATATATATATAGTTTACAATCTCCCCAAGTCTTTTGAGCAGGAGTAAAGTTCTATCCTTTGTTTCCTGTTAAGCATTGGTTTTCCGGCTGCTTCGAAAGTTTTCTCCTTCACTTTCACTCCCAGTAGCCTCTTGTGTCATTATCGCGTTGCTCGGAATGAATTGCTTAAAAATAGGTCGAATATGTTGCTAACAGAATCATTAAATAAGGAACAAGTAGGTCATTTTTACACATTAAATCTTTCGATTTTTATTTAGCTTCATCAGAAATTTTGGGAAGCGGAACAATGCGGTATTACATTTCTTTTTTTTTTTCTGTGGTTTGTTTTCATTGGTTGAATAGTCACGTGTTTATCTACGTATCCTTCTTAAAATTTATATTTGTTTTGTTTTCATTGTTTGTGTGGACGTCATGTGTATACTTCATTACATCTGTGTGTATGCTTAATTCTTGTAATGTTATCGTAATTTAAGTGTGCAAGGTTCACATTCTCATTAGCTTTGACCCGGAAAATACATCAAACCACGTTTCAAGCTCCACATCGTTTTTGAACGAAACACCCCTCAAATTGTGAGAAAGCGATGAAAATATATAGTAGTCTAAAGAAGCTAAATCAGGATAATATGAGGGTGAAGCAGAATTTGCCAACCGATGTTTTAATTCTATATTTGGTCATGTTAGTGACGTAGGGCGAACATTTTTCATGTTGAATAAACACTGTTAAACAAATAAAGAAGTTCAAAGTAGTAATTCAGCTGAAAAAACCTGATCAGCGATCAATGATACACTCAGCTAAGCATTGCTCACTTATTTGTTTTGAGGCATTTCATTTTCATGCACAGCAGAAATACGTCGACCATCTTTCGGCAGTTTTAGTGACCTTGATTAAAAGAGGTGTTGTCAAAGACGATCATTTTTTTGTCTGCATGGCATTCCAGCTGAAAAAAAATCAATAACATTAGTTTCACAGAATCAGAGTGTTACTAAGAAGCAAAAAATACTGCAAAATATTATTCTTCGATATTAATTTTCAGAACATGTTATGGTGCCCTATCTATAAGAATGAACACTTCCTCCGTCAATAAATACTAACCATCGTGACTTCCGGGATGGCAGTCTAGAGGCAGTCGTGTTGCAGTCGTAAGGCAGCGTAACTATACAGTTCAGACATACACTTCCATCTGATGACTACTCTTACTTTGTATATATGTTCTGTTATTCTAATACAATGTTTGAACACACCTTCTTGTTTCCGTGTCTTTTTTCCTGGCCCAAACAAGCCACAACAAAAAATAAAGAAATATATGATAGATATAAATTTGAAATGTTACAATCGTGCAAAAGTGATATTACATTTAACTGAAGCTGGTTGGCAAAAACCATCACACGCATAACATGCCTGAAGTAGTGGTCAGTTAAAACATCTCGCATAGCGACTAACTTGTTTAGCGACCAGCTGGGTGTAACAGAACCGAGTAATTCAGTGAGGTGTGGTTGTATCATAAAATACGAGAGAAACAAGATATTAAAAATTCAAAGAATGAGTATTATAAATATAAAATTCCACCTTGGTTGATATAGATGTTATTATAGACGCAACATTTCGAACAAGTACCCTCTGGTCATCACCAGGTGTCCATTAATTCGTTCATGCGAAATATCTGTTGATTATTGTGATATTTTCCTGTGATATCAGTTATTAATCATTCCTTCTGAATTGATGCGAGGCTATCAGATCCTAGGATTGAACTCATAACCACTAGATGATAGTAATACATGTATAACCAACTCCTATATCCACTACCCCCAGAAGAAATATCACAATAATTAACAGATATCCCATACCAGCTAATCAATGGACAACTGATGATGACCAGAGGGTACTTGGTCGAAATGTTGTGTATAAAACATCATCTATATCAACCAAGGGATGAACAATAGTTCGAAATAATACTAGCTTATTGAAAATTACTCAGAAATGAAATACTAAATTATAAAATCACACGATCAAATGAGTGCAAGAGTATTTTATTGTATAAAGTTAGAATTTATCGAAGTTCATAAAAAAGTTGTAAAAATGTATTATCCGTAGCGATAAATGTATCGTTGAACTACTTTAAAAAAGTGGGTAAAAATAATGGCTAAAGGATTAAAACGAAACTTCTACAACAAGTATGCAGGAATGATGATGCCACTTTCTCAAGAGAGGGGGAAAATTAAGATTAAATAAATGTTAAATGCCAAACGTGATACACTCTCGGGCGATCATATCTCATTCTTTTAATGACTGACTAAGCAGAGGATTTTCCCGCAGTCGGCTTTCATTTTTTTCTGTGGAAGACTGGTTACTAAGCAAGGCTGTAAAACTCAGTCTGCCTTGTTGTTTAACCCATATTTAGAAGATTGAGAAGAGAGGGATTCATACATTTTCAGAGGGTACTTACATGTAAATGAATGTAACGAACCTGACCGGAACTAGAACACGATTCCCCGATGTCTCATTCAAATATATTAATTACCCCATACTCCATATCAATTGCTTGGGAAAGTTATGATTAAGTCTATGGAGGCACGGTCGATAGTGGCTCGGACTGAGGAATGAGAGAGCCGAGTTCGAATTCCAGTCGAATTCATTACATTCACTTACCAGCAAGTACCCTTTGAAAAAGTATAAATCTATCTCTTCTAGTAGCTATGGATGAATAGCAGGATAGATTGGGGTCTATAGTATTGGTTGGCATCTTGTCTACCGCAGTAAGAATTTTCAACCTACTGCTGGAAAATCTTCGCACAACATGTGGTTTGGGACCGCTTGTGGAACAAAAAGTTTGGGACCGCTTTTGGAACAAAAAGTCCCATGAAAGTTTTAGGGAAGAAGCTGGCTCAATTAGCTCAAGGTGAATGACACCACATACAGACAGAATGCATATCATGTGCGATAATTAGAAAAAAATAAACAAAATAGTTATGATAGACAACGAAGTTGCTTTTTGATTTCTAGAGCTATGTGAAATATCCGTCGAAAGTTAGGAAAGTCTGAATAACATGACAAGTGATAAAATTAATAATCTCTTGTAAATTCCGAACTTGCATATACCACGTGTTCCAAAGACATCGAACTCAATGCAAACTTTTTCAAAATATAAACTAAGATCTGTAAATGGAATAAAAGCAGTGACAGCAAATAACCTGAATCCATCATAAATATTCAGGACTGGAAATTAATAAATGCTAAACACTTTAAATACGGCAGCGTATGGATCAGTTATAACAAATTTAGTTAGAAGATAAAGAAATTTGACATAGATTTCAATGTGCTAGGAGTATTTTCGCCTAAAATTGATTCAAAACCAAAAAATTAGACTCGATGGTGCAAAGTAGTCTAGAGGGAATGAAGCGTGTAGGCCTCATCGAAGACCATTCTTCTTCTCCTGGGTTAGCATTACAGAATCACAGACAAATAGCAGATAACAGAAACCAAATAACTTAAGCAATTTCAAAAGCGCCAACAACTAAAATGGATATCACATGTAACTCGAAGAGAAAATAATGACATAATCAAGACGTTGACTTTCCACACTACTTCAAATAAAAGGTTAGGAAGGAAACTTCTGTCAATACTGGGAAGAACGATAAAAACTAGTGGGTTGAGAAGAGAAAATAATGACATGATCAAGATTTTGACATTCCACACTACTTAAAATGAAATATAAACTACTAACACGCTAACAACATGCTTACCGTGTTCGGTACAAAACACATACCACTACTATACATCATACATAACACCACATACATTCTGTTACATGTAAAATAACATTCATCCTCAAAAATGGATAAAAGTATAACTGAAAGCGCTTGGATAAAAAAAGCAACAAACATTTGGACAGTTTTATGTAATTAATGCCAAGAAAAGAAAAAAAATCATAAGATCACATGAAAAACTAAATAAAAAACTCATTGTCTGTCATTTTTAATGAAACCTGTATAAAAGAGTTTGCTAACCAAATATACAATATATATATGTATGTGTGTGAGCATGTTTCTCTCTCTCTCTCTCTCTTTCTCTCTCTCTGTGTGCGTTTGTGGGTGTGTGTTTGTAGATAAGAAAATTCAACACAAAATTAAACGTTTATGAATCCAGAAATTATTTTGGCAGTTATGAAAAAAAGATCTGCATTATTAGACCCGAAAAATCAAATAGTTTAATTCAACTTAGAATATTAAAAAAAAATCTAGGTTAGCACTGAGAAGAAACATTGAGGATAGGTAGAGGAGTATACAGTTTAGCATTAAAGTGACGACCGTATCAGAAATGTCACAAATAATAAAGAAAAATATACACCGACACACACCTATACAGAAAATCTTAAAGAAAAAACAATATACAAGACAAACACAAGTGAATAGATATAAACGCGCACAAATCCACAATTCTAAGATTCTAACCAAAAATTCTAACCAAAATAAAGAAGAAATTATAAATAAAACCATTAAAAAGAAAGAAAAATAGGCCTATCTAGTAGAATATGATTCTTCTTCTTCTTCTATGTGCCCTGTCCCTTCAGGACGTAGGCGATCATGGATCTCCACGTCTCCCTATCCCTTGTGGCTCTTAGTATGTTTGCTCCTGTTGCTCCTGGCAACCCCCGTTCCGTCATCCACCTGATCAGACTCTGCAGATATGTTATCCGCTGCCTTCCTCTGTCTCTCCTTCCTTCTATCTGACCAGTCAGTATCAGGTTCTCCAGGCTCTCCTTCCTCATTGTATGTCCCAGACAGTCACAAATAATTAACAATCACAAATATTTAAAAGTTAAAACAAATAATAATGTAGAAAAATAAAAATAAGAAAGAAAATGCACAAAGAAAAGGATTCACAAAAGTTATAGAAAGAATATTCACAAAAACAAAAAAAAAAATTGTAATCCAGACCTAAACGAAGAAATAAAAAATACACACAAAATAGCAAAATAGCAAAATAGCAAAATAGCAAAATATAATTACAGTCACAAGTAATTAGCAATAAAAAAAACAATTGAAAATAAAAATAAGTCATAGAATAAAAGGGAAGATTAACAGACGAAAACAGCTGAATTTTCTATAAAATAATTAGTAGGGAAAAGGTCTAATTCTACTAAACAAGTAAATTTAATTTACTTTTTTGACGGCATTTAAAAATTATTTCATTTCGTTGGTTCAAAAATTGGTTATTTTCACTAAATTTAATTATGTTTTTTTTTATTTAAGCATAGGTTATGTCTATTTCTAAAGCTATAGTCCTATAATCTTCAATTCAATCGGTAGAGAGAGACCTCTGTCTTTTAATTCCCAGAAATACTTAGACAGAGCGGTCTGGAATTTAAGGTGGGGGCCTAGAAAAGGACTACGTATGATTATAAAAACTCTTTTTTCTAGGTCAGGTAGAAATTCTAAAATATAATTTTTTCTTTATCATATTCTATAGGGAAAATAGTTGGTTGGCGTATAACTTTTTCAGATATGGAAACTGGACAGTTCTCTTTAGTTCTACAATTTCAAGGGGGTTTTGTATTTATTTGGTGATTATTATAAAATTATCTAGTATTTTATTATTATGAGAATTAATGATGTTGTGGATATTGCTAATGCAAGAATAACTATTTTTAATGTTTTTTATTTAAGATCTTAGTGGGTTGTTAAAATTAAAATGTTTATTGGTCAATTTCAGAAAGTCTGACCTATATTAGTGTTAGATAATATAAATACCAAATGTTTCCTTATAGGGAAATGGTTAATTCTACCATTACCCTGTTTCTGTTTCAGATTAAAGACAATTGAAGAAATAAATGGTGATCATGGCCCTCTACAATTTTTCTGTTCCTTGTAGCTCTTAATATATTTTGTCTTGTTATTTCATCCATTTGATTAAGCCCATCAAGTTTATCTTGCGGTATTTCTCCCTGTCTCTCTTTCTCTCTGTCTTCCCTGTGGGTATCAGATTCTCCAAGTCCTCCTTCTTCATTACGTGTCCCAGAAACTTCAGTTGTCTCTTCCTGGTGTTAAGTATAAGTTTGTTTTTGTTTCCATTCTCTCCAAAACCTCTTAGTTTCTCATATGTTTGGTCCATGGAACCCTCAGCATCCTTCTGTAGAACGACATTTCTGTTGCTTTGAGTCCTTTCAACTTTGAAGAAATTATCTAGCATTTGCTGTTATATAGGTGGATATATACTACCTAACAGTTCAGTACTGTTTTCTTTGTTTGAAAGGTTAACACAAAGTATAGAAAAATTCAACTTTCATCTCTTCACTAAGCCAACTGTGAGACGCCATATTTCAAAACATGAATGATGTTGGAACTAAAACCTTGTACTTAGTGGAAAAAGTTGTTTATACTTTTCGTATGAGCGTGCGTATGAATATTTCAGTACTGCATTCAATACATGTTGATTCAAGTTTATCCTCTATTGGGTGCATCTGCATGGAAACTTTAAAATTTTTATTTATCTCTCTCTCAAATTCTCATTACATTTGTATAGCTTGGTATGCTATATATATATAGTTCATTTATCTGCCACCTGCCTATGTTAATTAGCATCATGCATGTCAAACACCCCAATAAGAAGAAAACGTCTAGATACTTTTCAACACTTCAACTGTGGGATCTTGTAACAAAATATGATCTAGAAATTGGTACAATCAATCTTTTGCTCTTTAATTTGTTCCTCGGTGTAAATATATCATCCTTTATTTTTATGGATGATAGCTACCAGACACCAGGTAAAGAAAATCCTTAGCCTTGTACTGTAACTGAGCCTTAATAATTAAGAAATATTAATACTACTAGTAATAATAATAATATATTCAAATATAATTAGATGGATAATTGCGTTCATTATTTGTTTTAATACTTCATTCAAATTGATTTTAGTTGCTTCACACTCGTAGTAATGAAATCTTGAATTTTAGATGAACCAATTTCCACTACCCTCTCTATTATAATAGATACCGTTGTGCATATATATATATATATATATATATATATATATATATATATATATATATTGGTGTGTATGCGTGTGTGTGTTAATAAATATACATATTATCCTAAGTTTACAGCACGACTCAGAATTTCAGGCACTATTCAATCATGAGGTGTATATTATGAACTGACCGTTTCTAAAAATCTGGAGGGATATTTTTAATTTATTAAAGGTATGATTTAATTTTGTTTATATTGGAACTAAAACATGAAACAGCAAAATCGTAGAAGTTATAAAAAAATTTAGGGTTCATCTTAACTATTTACAACCATCATATTTACAGTAAATATTTTACATGAACTGCTTGCAATATATGGTCTTTCGGATGCAACAGTCTGGGATAACGGTACACAATTCACTGTTTTCGGATTTAAAGAAATTTGTAAAATATTCTCGATTGAATATAGTACTCCTCTGTATCACTCAAGGTCAAAAGGACAAGCTGAATTGTTTATGCGTACTTTTAAGAACTTTGAAAAAAAGCAAGTAATGAAAAATTTAGTGAAGAACCCCTAAAAAATTATTGAGAGTATACCGGATAACGCCAAATGTGAGAAGTCGATGTAATGAGGTCACGAATTGGAAAAATGATTTATGCGGTGAAAGGAAAATATGTGATCACAAAAGTTATTGGAACCAATTAAAAAAAGGTCCGCAAGAAAGGAAGAACCTATAAAAGTTTTTATGATATCTTTTGACTTACCAACACCCCAAGAATTCGTTGAACGTACGTAAATTTTCGCTCTTGGCCCAAGTGTTCACGCTTGGATTAACCACGTGAACCATGATCATCCCGTCTCAGTGGACTACTCAGGGTAAATACTCAGAGATCCACTGGAACTCAAGCTTGTCAAAGTTTCTATCTTCTGGCGGAGAGGGAAAAAACCAAGATTGTGTCTACGGGCAGAGACTCGGCTGAGGAAAAATATACAAGAATCTGAGAGCTGGGTAATTTCTGCTCGAGAGCACGCGCTCGAAAACCCTACGTTAAATCCAACGTTGTGTCACGTCCTGCCCCTGTGTAGAGTTATTGGTTAAATACCCAGATTTTGGAGAGAAAAATTCAAATACCAGGGAAGTGTTTCGACAGAGGAAGGAAAATGCGACACGGAAATCCAAAGACGCACTGGCATGGCCAAAGACAGGAAAATTTCATTAGAAACAAAGAAAAGAATGCTGGATTGCTATATTTGTCTTTCTATATGGAAGTGAATGCTGGACGATCTCATCAAAGGTGAAGGAGAGGTTTGAGGCAGCAGAAATGTGGTTTTACAGAAGGATGCTGAGGATACCATGGACAGAGCACATGTGCAACGATGAGGTGTTGGAAAGGATGCAAACGAGAAGAAAACTGATAATAAATATCAGGAAGAGACAAATGAGGTTTCTGGGGCACGTAATGAGGAAGGAAGGTCTAGAGAACTTGATACTCACAGGTCGGAAGAAGAGACAAAGGAAAGCAATGCGAGACGTACTTGTTAGGTCTGAGCATATGTTCACGGAGCAAGGCTTGGAAGAGATACCAAGAGAAAAATTATTGAGAGCGACAAGAGACAGAGCCAAATGGAAGTTCATGATTGCCTACGTCATGACGAGACACGGAAGAAGAAGAAGAAGAAGAAGAAGTTCGTCTAAGTACCGTTGGAAATAGTCGAGACATAATATTATAACCATTAGTAGCGAATTATAATAGTTGGCTATACCCAATGTTTGTTCAATGGCTCTGTTCGATTTCTCTTCTTTTCTCAACTTCAAAATGGTTCGCTTGTCTCCCATAGACAGCTTTCTCGTCTTTATAACTTTTTAACAAGAAATGAACACTTTATAGGTGTAGCCCAAGGATAAAACTAAAAGTAATCATTCAGAGCTATATTTAATGTTTAAACAATCAATCTAGAAATCTGGGTAAAAAGAAAAACCACTCCTTCATGTGTTCCAGTAGTGTTGCTCACTTGAAAAATAGGTGGGTCCAAACAAAAGGTGGTAGGTTCTAAGTTATCTAAATGTAAATGTATATTTGTCTAATACTCTCTCACTAATTTTCACCAGACTTCAAATTAAGACACATTTTGCCATCCTAAGGCTTTGACTTACTTCCAACCACCTGATGAACATTCATGAACGTTCACAAATTTAGAAACCTTGATAAACTTAGGACATATTTGCCTCTGTAAATATAAACACGTTCAACAAAATAAATCTTACATTGCCTTCATAACATCCCTCAGAGGACGAAAGGCGTCAGGTTAGTATAGATTGTTTTTCTTGTTTGGCCTTGGCGTTCTAATACTTTTGGAAGGAACTGTATATTTATGCTAAAGCTCGATAAAGCTCCTCAAAGAACGAAATCTGCTGGCATAGAAAAGTTTTCGCCTTGCTTTTTATCTGTCAGTTTCCTGTGCGCAGTGTACGTACTCTTCAGGCAGTCAGTATTTGCGGTTTAGTGATCTTCGCTTTTATCCTCGCCTTGGATAACCCAAGGTGCTACAACAAGGGTAGCTAGTGAATAGATACTTTATGATTAATATAATATGTCCTACCATTGCGATATTATTCAATTTTTTCCAGTGTGTCATTTTAAACGTGCTCAATTCAAGAAATAATAACATTCTTCTTCTTCTTCTATGTGCCCTGTGCCTTCAGGACGTAGGCGATCATGGCTCTCCACGTCTCCCTATTCCTTGTGGCTCTTAGTATGTTTGCTCCTGTTGCTCCTGGCAACCCCCGTTCCGTCATCCACCTGATCAGTCCCTGCAAATATGTTATCCGCTGCCTTCCTCTGTCTCTCCTTCCTTCTATCTGTCAAGTCAGTATCAGGTTCTCCAGGCTCTCCTTCCTCATTGCATGTCCCAGGAACTTCAGTTGTCTCTTCCTGATGCTCAGCATCAATTTCCTTTTTGTTGCCATATCGAGTGAAAATAAGGCAAGAAAGGGTCATACAGAAAGTCTTTGTATTTTACAACACAAAAGAAAAATGAATTGTATTACTATTGAGAGAAGCATATGCATGTGATTGTCAAGCAAAAAAAAACCACGCTGTGTTTTGTTTGCGTAGCGTTACCATATACAATAATCATTTATTTTAATTTAAAATTAATAAAAATATTTGTAAAATTAATAAAAATCATTTAATTTAATTAAATCATTTGATTAAATTAAATTTAACTAAATTTAATTTAATTTAAATTTAATTAAATCTAAATTTAATTATATTAAATGATTAAATTAAATGATTAAATGACTAAATGAATTAAATGATTAATTAAATGAGTAAATGATATAATTTAATGGTTAATTAAATGATTAAAGGATTAAATTAAATAATTAAATTAAATTAAATTAAATCATTTATTTCAATTTAAAATTAATAAAAAGATTTGTAAAATTAAAATCTGCTACAGAAGAAGCTGTCAGTTATCAGCATAAATACGGCTTATAGCAACTAAGTTCCAAATATGCCGTGTTCTGTTTTTTGTCGCTTTGTTTTTGCGTAATATAAACCATAAAAAATTGTTTTTTAAAATACTTTTAAAGCTAGTCATAATTTTACAAATGAAACTTTAGCATTCAATAATGTTTTGCAGACTTCGAAAGTTGAGAAATCAGTATAATTCACATAACTGTCGAAATATATTAAAGACTAATTTATTTACTTAAGTTACTCTTCTTATGAGAAAATTTGATTGCACAGTAAGTTAAAAGATATAGTTATTAAATTTAGAAGTTTTAGTTGTTAATAAATATATTTCCCAATTTTTTTATATTGGTTTTGAGGAGGGGAACGATTGTTAATGATTTTCCTGTTTGCGAACTTTCATTCTTTTGAGCATTCGACACAGAAATGGTTGCCTGCTTTATCAAAGCCTTTTGAGCGACGTATCAAATATCTTCGCTGATTGGTTAATAAATACTGATGTAAAAATTTGAAATTAATTTTTTTAAAAAGTATGATCATATATATATATATATATATATATATATATATATATATATATATATATATATATTCATTTTCATTTCATTCCAAGCAAGGAAGTGAAAAGTGAAAGTAAAAGAGAATGAAAAGACGGAGAATGAGAAAGATTGAGAAAAGGATGAAAAATTCCAATCTTGACTTAACTTTTGATTATACACACACACACACACACACACACACACACACACACACACACACATATATATATATATATATATATATATATATATATATACGAATGAAAAATAAAATAAGAAAAAACTCTACCTAACCGACGCGTTTCGTCCTCTGAGAGACTTTATCAAGGCAAAGTAAGATCTATTATGTTGCACGTGTTTATACATACAGAGGCCAATAGGTCCTTAGTTCTCAATGTTTCTAAATTTGAGAACGTTCATAAATGTTCATCAGGGGTTTGGAGGTCAATCAAAACCTGATGAGGGCACAATATGCTCTAATTCGAAGCCTAGGGAAAATTAAAGTAAGCAAGTAATTTCAAATATTTTTTTTTCATGAATATGGCTTGTGTTGTGGCGTTGTTGGCGGCGCGGGGCAAGGGTTAGAAATAAAGAGACAAAGATGGAATAGAGTTACATATATATATTAACAAAGAACAGCAGTACAAACATATGCAACGTGAGAAGATCACCAGACGTGTGTGTAGGTAAATTACCACAACAACTACCTCTTAAGTATGAAAATCCATAAAATCGCCGGTAGGAATTCCAGTTTAAAGATAAAATTTAAAAGGATTGTCCCTTACCTCCGCAGTCTGTTTTCTGCATGAACCGAAGATGGTCAGTAACGGTTTATGGTCCATCTGCAATGTAAAGTGTCTGCCGTGAATGTACCGGTGACACTTCGTTACTGCGAAAATAATCCCTTTTCAATTTGCGAGTAATTCTTTTCTGCAAAAAGAAATATACTCAACGCATCAGCTATTGGTTTGTGAGACCCATATGGCACCTTGTGCATAATAGATGCTCTAATGACATACGAAGTAGCGTCGCTGGCACATATAATGTACAGGTATGGGTTATAGTGGGTAAGAATTAAGTCCGACGTCAAGACTTCCTTTATTTTGAGGAATTCTTCTTGGTATTCTACTGTCCACTCCCAGACCTTTTCTTATTTTAAGCGTTCGTTTAACGGAGCCCGTAAGTTGTGCATATTCGGTATAAACACCTGGTAATAGTTTTCCAATCCTAAAAAAACTTTGTAAGGTAGAAACATTTTCGAGAGCTGACATGTCCTTGATCGCTTTACCCCGATCTGGATCTGGTCTAATGAGATCGTTATCGATAATGTGTCCTAAGTATTTAATCCTCTCAATAAAAAAGTCGCATTTGGATTCTTTCAATTTGAACCCGTACTCCTGAATTCTTGAGAAGATTTTATGAATATGTTCTTTATGCTGTTCTACATTTTGACTGATCATTAATATGTCGTCCAAATATGCAACTTTTGTTCAACATTCTTATTCAAGAATGTTCAACAAACATATATATATATATATATATATATATATATATATATATATATATATATATATGGCATGTAGAGCATAATACGTGCTTCAATACCATACCATACAAGCTGGGGTCTCTGGCAACTATAATGCCCATGTCTGAGTTTTGAGTGGGTGAGAAACAAGCCCGACGTTAAGATTTTCTTTATTTTGACGAATGCTTTTTGGCATTCAGGAGGTCCACTTCTAATTCTTGTCTTTTTTCTAAAGTTCCTTTAAAGGAGCATGTAAGTTTTGCATATTCGGTATAAACGCCTGGTAAATAGTATGCCAATCCTAAAAACCTTTGCATGGTAGGTATATTTTCGGGAGCTGGTATGTCCACGTTCTGGATCTGGTCTTATGTCCTCTTTATCGATGATGTATCCTAAGTATTTAATTTTCTAAGTCGCATTTAAATTCTTTCTAAGTCGCATTTAGATTCTTTCGATTTGAACCCACACTCCTGAATTCTTGAGAAGAATTTATGTACATGTTCCTTATGTTGTTCTACATTTTGACTGATCATTAATATGTCGTCCAAATATGCAACCGCAAAGTCAAAGTCGCTCAGCATAGTGTCCATCTTTTTTGGGAAAATTGCCGGCGCAACTTTTGTTCAGCATTCTTGTTCAAGAATGTACAACAACCATACATACATACATATATATATATATATATATATATATATATATATATATATATATATATATATATGGTTCTTGAACATTCTTAAACCTAAACAAATGAGCAAACATTAGAAAACTTGCCGTGATACAACTTTTTTATTCTATTAGGAATTCTATTTAAATCTGTTTGTCATTACTCTCAACAGAATATTGCGTCAAGCGTAAACACTGTTATTATTCACTATCTCTAAGAATCATAAACTCTCTCGCGTTTATCTTACACGTAAAAATATAAAAAAACAACTTTTCCGATTTGCTATTTATGTAATATAAACGTTACATTGAATTATATATTCATTTATTTGCAACATAATATAAAAATGAAATTAATTCAAAGTCTGTTGACTCCAATTTCTTTATTAACACAATATCATCCAGGGATATACTGAACATGTATATCTATATATTTCTGCAAAATTAATGAATTGTATATTATTAGTCCGACATTATTATACTTGTAGATACATTTGTTTCAGTAGACATACCAGTTTTTTAAACAGTGTTTTTTTTTCTACCAACTTGTATACTTGAAAGTCTCCATAAATTGTTCAGGAGGACACAAAATGAGTAAAACTATTAAATGAAGAGACTTGTAGACACAAATTTACTCTAAAAAATGGGATGTCTACTCAAACATGTGTATCTAGTAAATATAACGCTTAAAGTAACAAGAAATGCAAATTTTATTCTCTCTATTGCTCTCTCTCTCCCTCTCTCTCTGTGTGTGTGTGTGTGTGTGTGTGTGTGTGTGTGTGTGTGTGTGTGTGTGGAAAGTGAAAGAAAAGAAAGGGCAAAGACTCTGATATAACATGAAGCATATTACAAATGTTAAAGAAGTTAGCTATAATATTAGTTCCAGAACGAGAAATGTTATTAAATGAAAGATCCTAAGTAATGTCCGGATGTAGCTATATCAGAAAATATATTTTAGGATCATAGAAACCCGAATGAAAGTGTTCACAATTCTTGAAAATCTTCTCGTTTATTTTGAAATTCAAGTTATTTTAAAATTCCAGTCGCGCGTTCTGAAAATCTCTGTTATAACTGAAAAAAAGTTTGAGAATCACTCGATATAAAAAGGCCTGAAGATACCAAAAGGTTGAAACCAAGGTTGTGCAATTAACTAACTTCCAAATGAAAATATTTAAAAGCTCTACATTATAAATGAATTAAGTTCTTTTTAATACATCTGTATGCTGGTCTAATTTAATTTTGACCAATAATTGGTTGATAATTAATACTGTTGTCATATCTACAAACCAACTATCCGACTGTGCATTGAATACTGTTGTCATTTCTGGTCGGGCGCCCCTGTCATTCACTTCAGGTTTCTCGACAGGCTCCAAAAGACAATCTGTAACGTGATCGGTCCCGACCTGGCAGCTCGACGCCAGTCACTTTCTCACCGGCTTCCATCTGTCTCTTCTACAAATATTTTATGTCTTCTGCTCCGACCAGCTTAGCTCACTGATGACCCCTCCACAAGGTATTACTCGAACAACTAGACTAGCAACAAAGTCCCACTCTTTTACAGTTAAATCAACTAAATGCAGCCAACACTTCTACTCCATAGGCTTCCTTTCCCACACTTCTCGTCCGTGGAACTCTCTTCTGTATACTTACTTCCCTGACGGCTACAATCTCCAAGAATTTAAATGCAATGTCAATTCCTATCTCTTTTCCACTTGACTCCATTCCTTCTCTTGTTCTTTCCTCATTACCTCGTGTATCTTGTTCTTTTCCTTTCTCACGCTACCCTCGCAACTGTCTTTACACTGGTATTCACATCCTTCTCTTGCTCTTTCTCTGACACCCCTATAACTGGTTCGTCTTTCTTTTTGCTCTCCTCCTGCTTAAACTTTTACTCTTATCTTATGTAGCCCCCTGGGCACCAGTGGCGGTACCGCTTTGCTTGGCGTTAAACGATTAATATATATATATATATAGTTACGTGAATTCATAAATATACATATGAGTGTACACACACGTATAGTATTATTATTCAGGTATTAATAAAACAGTGCTCAATGTAGTATGAAGAGAGATGTTTTATATATATTAATAAATATGCATATTGTTCTTCATTAATGGCACAAGTCAAAGTTTCATGAGTCATGCAATCATCAGAAAAAGATTACAATCTGACAGTTTAATAAGTTTGAATTTAAGTTCACCTAATGTTCATAGCAGTAAAACTTTATATATTTGGGTTACTGCTTTTTAATAACAAGAGTAAAATTTTAAATATACTAAGACTACATGTAGGATAAAAGAAATAAAATTTAAATTTCGAAGGTAAAATAATAAAATTAAAATTTTAAAATTAAAAAAAATATTAAAATGTATGAAGATGAAATCAAAGGGGCGCGATTTATAATTAATAGTAATATTTGCAAGAGAAAGAAATGGGGGAAAGTAAGTTTGAGTTTTAGCTTTGTTTAACGGTATATCTGTGGGTTATTTAATGCCAAAAAGGTGGGGTTTTAAGGTATTTTTTTTAATGTTCAGTTATAGTGAGAAGGTTGATTTAGTCAGATTTTGATGACATTTATTTTTTTCATTTTTTTATTTTAGAAAACTGAAGATGTCTTCTAGTTTGCATTCAAAATGTATTGTTGGTAATAATTTTTTAATCCCAAAATGTATATTTTTCTATAAAAGTCCTTTTTATACTTTCATAGGGGTATAACTGTATTCCCATAGCTGGGACTACCACTTCGGGTCAGGGTGAAGCTGGGAACAACAGCAATTAAGAGGTTGTTCCATGCTCCTCAGAAACTTTTTGCTACCGGATGCAGTTTACCGTCATACCCAGGTCCGCGAAAGTAAGGGAGTCACGTAGTAACAGTCAAACGTATAGAGGAATCTTTATCTCTTTTTCTAAAAGGCATAAGTTTCATCTATCTACTTTTTCTATTCTAAGATTTGAATTTAGCAACGATATTCTAGGTTATAATTGGGTTCTTGTTATTGCTTTTTTGTTTTTCAATTTCTAATGATATAGTAATTACAATAAAAGCAGTGCTTTTGTTGTAGTTACTATTGTTTGAAGACAACATGTGATTGTTAAATCTAAGCTTCCACATGTTAGTGGTTGATCTAGCATAAAATTTAACATCATCATAAATCCGAATGAATGCGAGCTCTACTCTACTAATAATAATAATGACCGTTCAAAAAATAATTGCAACTGCCAAAAAATAAAACCTGCCCATTGAATTACCAGTGTATATCCGAAAGTATTGTTTATAGATTTCGAAAAAGTTGTCATCTTTAACCGTATGAATTACTCTAATCTAGTTAAGAAAAAATAAATAAATAAATAAAAAATAAAAATAAAATAAAAAAATAAAACAGCGATTTGATGACTGCATGCTGCCATAGAAAAATACTTATTTAAATCGTTAAACACATACACACACAGTATTTACATTATTCGGACAATTATCCTCATCTCTGTTGCCATTTGTACAACGTTTGTACAGTGATTGTAATACAGGTTTCTGTCTAAAATTCTTAGCACCTGAAGAAGGCCGGAGCCTTCAAGTCGAATTCGAAGGGGGCTCCTCGATTTCTCGTTCCGCACTTCTTCAAAGACAAAATATGTAGCTAAACTCGTCAAAACTCGTCGAATCTAACGACGGTTTTTCCTGAAAAGAGAACGATGGTGCGTATCCTGCTAGAGTAAAGTAGAAAATATTAATGGCGTTCGTTTATTACACTTATTTAAAAAACGGAAAGTGGAAACATTCAAGTCAGAATGAATGAATGTTTGGCATGGCACGATTGTTAGAAAAGTAAAAACTTCCCGTTGGAGTTTTTATCTAAATCTGCAAATTTATTTGAAAGGTAGAAAATTCACTTCAAAAGCTTTTTAATTAAACTGTACAGTTGTTTGTAAAGCAGAAACAATCACGGCGTAGCATTGATTTTGTTCGATAAACTTTTTAAAAAAGAAGAACAATTCGCGGTGAAACCTTTTCAGAACTGGCACAATAATTCGCGACGGAACTTTTATTTGAACCGGCACACTTGCTTGAAAAGTAGGAAAATTAACGTGTGAAGGTTGGTTTGTTTTTTGTTATTTTTTAAACGGCACACATGTTTGAAAAGTAGAAAATTTTCTGTCGAAACTTTTATTCGAACTTCCAATTCAGTCAGTTAAGTGCCACACATGATACACGCTTGGGCGATCATGTCCTGAACGGATCACGACTGACTGGGCATGAGATTATCCTGCAGTAGATTGCCATTCATTTTGGCGGTAACTAGTTGCCAGCCAAGGCTATAGAACCCAATCTATCCTGTTATTTAATCCATAACTGGAGGGAATAAACGGATTTGCGGGTATTTGTGAGTAAGTGAATGCAGGGAATTCAACTAGAATTTGAACTCGACTCCCCGATTTCTTGTTCCGAGCCGATATCCACTTCACCACAACGCACATCTGCTGGCACACTTGTTTGAAAACTAGAAAAAAAATTACGCCCGAAGATTTATTTGAACCGGCATACTTGTTTAAAAGCAGAAGAAAAAAAATTACGTCGGAAGGTTTGTTTGAACCGGAACATTTATTTAAAAAGTGGAAACATTGTCAACCTGGCGTTGATTTGAATCGATTAACTTGTTAAAAAATGGAAAATTTTATAGTGGGTTATCCGTTATTGTGAAGTGTATGTATGTTGAAACAGATTAGTTTGATTTTGCTTTGTTAGTTAGATAGACCACTATAAGAGGGGTTGAAAATAAGAAAATCAAATTGTAAATAGAAACAACAAATTTATATACATATCAATCAATTAAGCTTTTTACAATTAAAAGTAATGTATTTTGGTTGATATAAGGTTGTTAAAATGTTCGTAGTAGTCCTTGCAAAAATGAGTTTATGTGTACGTAGGCAGAAACCTATGAGTGCATGTATGTACGAGCATTATCTTTGGATAGGAGTGTCTTTCAAGAGTTTGCTCAGTCTTAAAGGGTTCCGTTCGGTTATCAAATATAAGAAAAGGCAGACGGGTGAACCGTGAGAATAAAGAGGTGAGAGAGAAAGCTAGAGATAATAATAATAACAACGATTGTTTGAAGTTTGTCAATGGTACGTGTTAATTACGCTCGTATTCTTCTCTCTGGTGACAGTCGGATTTGATCCGTCTTTTATTTCGTTTGTGGAGTTCGAAAAGTTAATTTGGGAATTCACTCCCGGATGTGATTCTAGCCTTTCTCTTGGACAACGAACAAATTTCGCGTCGGCTCGCAAAATGTGTCCGTAAAATAATTTGTTTCCGATAATTGAAGATTATTTTGTTTTGATAATTTTGTTTTTAGATGTTTCCTAGTTTTCTATTAGCCGAAAAAAATATCGCACTAAATTTTGTTTTTAGTTGTTTCCTAGTTTTCTATTGGACGAAAAAAATAAAATAAATCAATGAGTCAGTTTTAATTTTTAAATCTAGAACTTGTTTAGCACACTACAATTTCACAGCGGGACGTCATCAGAACTGGCACAATAATTCGAGCTGAAGCGTTTATTTGAAGCGGCACGCTTGTTTGAAAAGTAGAAAAATTCACGTCGATATTTTTTTCTTTTTTGAAGCGGCTCTCTCATTTGGAACGTTGAAAAATTCAGGGTGGAGTGTTTATTTGAACTAGCACAATTGTTTGAAAAGTAGAAAATAATCGCGGTAAAGTGTTTATTTTACCTGGTTTCAAATGGATCCTTTTAAATTGACACGCATGTTCTCTAAGTCGAAGGATGTCATCATTATTTCAGGCGGCATTTGAATTTGGTACAAATTGCATCTCTTGCGGATATCGCATTTTTTTTCTCGCTTCGTCAAGTGCTGCTCCCGAAATCGAGGCTATGCTTAATTTCGTAATCATTGAAAATCAACTGACTTCCAATCCGTGTACCTCTGTCGAAAGACGAAAATAGACAGACACTAGCAAAAAGCGGGGAAGAGAGTGCAAGAAGGATATAATCTCGACTTTTCGTGACGGTGCGATTTAATCAAGATAAGCTTCGTACTTCGTCTTGAATCTTTACAGATATAAATCTTCCTTCCTACGGAACTATCCATAAAAATAACGAACCCTGGCAAATGTTATGATATTTAGAATTGTTTTATGATAGCTTTTTTTTATTATTCTCTACATTTTTTTTTGTTTTATTTATAACTCTGCTCCCCTTACCCGACCTTATCTGGCAGAAAAATAGCCTATGGTTTTTATCATTAACATAGTGAATTCTATTTTGCCTCGAGATGAAAAATACGGAAGTGAAAATTAATACCAGTGCGTGTGATATAATTTATAATTCAAACTGTGTCATCATCTTTGATTTAATTTTAATTTTAGCCACAGTAATGTTTGAAATGGTGCAGTGGATGGGTGCTTGGAACGAGATATCGGAGAGTAAAAAATCCAGTTGAATTCGTTGCATTCCCTTACGCACAAATACCCTTTGCGCTTAAGGGAATCTTCTGTTGTACATTATGAAAGTGCCTGAAAACCATGTCACCTGTTAAACCAAGTCTTTTTTAGTAAAACTATCAGAGAGGACGCATTCCAGAAGCTGAGTAGAGTATTAAGAGACAGGAAAATTTCGCTAGAAACAAAGTAATGGGTACTGGATTGCTATGTGATATGAGTTCTTCAATATGGCAGTGAATGTTAGACAATGTTAGACAATACCATCAAAGATAAAGGAAAAACTTGAAGCAGCTGAAGTGTAGTTCTACAGAAGGATGCTGCGGATATCATGGACCGAGCATGTGAGCAATGATGAGATTTTGGAAAGGATGGAAACGAAAAGGAAATTAATACTGAGCATCAGGAAGAGACAACTAAAGTTCCTGCGACATGCAATGAAGAAGGAGGGCTTGGAGAACCTGATACTAGCAGGCCAGACAGAGAGAAAAAGAGACAGGGGAAAGCAGCAGAGAACATATTTGAAGGGCCTGAGCATGTGGATGACAGAATGGGGGTTGCGTGGTGTAACAGGAGGAAGCGTGCTATGTGCCACCAGAGATAGGGAGACGTGGAAATCTATGATCGCCTGCGTCCTGAAAAGACAAGGCACATAGAAGAAGAAGAAGAAGATTTGAAAGGCCGTCGATGGTTGAGCTGTCACGAAGTCGCAAGCCATCGGGGTCGGGTTTGAGCGTCCTGGCCTTATACAGACTGTTGGTCACGCCAGATAACGCACTCTCTTCCAGAACCTACAACTAAGGTTTGCTCAACATTAGTTGTAGTATAAACCATAGGTGGGCTCTCTGGGTGTTGAACAAAAACAAGTGTGCCTGAGCAGGCGTCTACAATGCGGACTAGCTAGATTCCATAGTAAATGGGCGTCCTCGGGATACGAGTGGCCAGCCATATTCAGTCAGTCAATTAAGTGTCATACGTGATACACGCTTGGGCGATCATATCTCAAAAAGGCATGAATGACTTGTCAGAAGATTATCCCGCAGTAGGTTGCTATTACTTTCTGCGGTAGACTGGTGTGCTAGTTAGGAATATAGAACCCAATCTGTTTTGGAAAGAGACGGATTAATACCTTTCTCAAGGGTATTTGCACGTAAATGAATGCAGTGAATTCAACTGGAAATTACGTCGCTTGGGGAACTTCGACGTAGTGCAATGGTTAGCAAGATTGTCTCGCTAATTAATAGTGAGTTCGATCCTCATTGAGTGCTTTATACATTTGGCCTTTTACCATAGCTAAGGTGCGTTTAGTAAATTGCCTTATATTTCGATACTTTGTCGTGGTATAATTGGTAGCAAACTTGATCAATTACAACTGAACAGTGATTTTGATCCTCAATAGGCTCCCCGTTTTTCGGCCTTGTGCCTCATTAACTAGGTTTATTAGATTGCTATAATAATTCTACTTGTTCCGCTCATATTTAGCACGACTGTTAGGCCCTGTCTTTACCTCATAAATAATGGACTATTCTGTCTTCCTATTTAATCCATAACTGGAGGGAGAAGGAATAAACTAATACCTTTCTCCATGGGTGTTGAAGTAAATTCAACAAATACAATTGGAATTCGAAGTCCAATTTATCGTTTCGAGTTGATATCTACTCCACCACAACGTACATTCATAATATGATTTTGCATTAAGAAAAATATCCTGTTACAGTGTAACCCTGATATAAGAGAGTTGTCGGGACCGGATAAAAGTTATCTTATATCCGGGTTTGGTCTATTTTATATACATTACCACAGGCTCTAATTTGGGACCAGTGAAAATCGCTTTTATACCCTTATTTATCTTATATCAGGGTCTCTTATATCCGGGTTATAATGTATATAACTGTACTATATGATCGCAACAACGATATAACAGATGATCTAAATAGAATTTAAATGTGCTGTGAGGTTCTTTATACTGACCAATCACCAGGTCCGTTCTCAGGGTGCAAGCTTGTGGCTTAACCCTTTGGCCAGATTGCCTCCCACGAAAAAGAACTATGAAACTATTTGTAGTAGCAAGCAAATATTTATTCGGATGAATCCGAGATGAAGAGTAGGTGACAGCGGGAGTGCAATCTAACCCCGAATTGTTGTGGCGAGGAGGTCTATTGTCTCTGTGTTTCTCGGTTGGAGTGACAACTGTTTATGGAGGACATTGTTCTTTTTCTTGTCATTTTTATGTAAAAAAAGTAATTTATCAATATCTGGTTTTATTTAGCGACCTTGTTTGTCAGCATCGTTTGCCATGTCTTGTGAAGTATACTGATAATCATCAGAAAAATGTCTGAAACAATCTTTTGGGGGCACACCAGCTTGCAGAACATTTTATTAGAAATGACTTATGCATCATAAAGTGCACACTTTCAAAAATTATTCAGAACTTATCAATTTTAAAAAATATGAGGACAGTTACATATTTAAAATTCGTACTTCTCGCCCCGTGGGAATAAACAGAATGACAGTAGTGTTTCATAAAATTTATACTGTGTTGTTTGATTAATTCCTTTTAGTAATTAATCAACTAACGGGAAATTTCAAGATAAGCGAGATCACCTTGATATTAAGGAGGTTTCAAGTCCATGTCTTCACGCTGGCGGTGATTTATTTGTTTGGACGAATTGTTTACTAGTACAGCCGTTTTTTAATAACAAGACAAGCAGTGTTTTTCACAAAGACATACTTTTTCTAGATTTACATGCTTGAAACATGTATTGAAATATAACTTGAATACAGACATAGAGTCGAAATATTGTTTAACATTGTCAAAGATTGCGCTTATATTTTCTTTTTCTTTTCTTAAATTTCGCTCTTTTCTTCAGCCAGGAAGCTAAGTGCCATGCGTGATACACGCTTGGGCGATCATGTATCGAAAAAGACATGACTGACTGGGCAGAAGATTATCCCGCAGTAGGTTGACAATACTTTCTGCGGTAGACTGGTAGCCGATCAAGGCTATAGAACCCGATCTGTCCTGTTATCTAACCCATAACTGGAGAGAAGAGACGGATTAATACATTTCCCAAGGGTAATTGCGCGTAAGTGAACGCAAGGAATTCAATTGGAATTTGAACTCGGCTCAACGATTCCTTGTTCCAAGCCGATATTCACTGCACCGCAACGCACATCCGCTCTTCTCTTAACTGTTGTAATTATAGCAATAATAGACTTTCACTGTGTTTTCAATGCACAAGGGTCTAACCGCTCAGTTCTTAGAACCGAAGAGTCAGGCAACCTGCATGTATTATTCGATTATTGAGGTGTAGGTTTGTGCAGAACCAACCTGACTTTTTTGAAGAGTAAAATACAGAGAGAAGGTGCGCATAATCTCTAGTCAGGTTCTATTCTTCTTTTCCATCCAAGTTTAAAGAGCCCAATCTACTATAATATTTAACCCATAGATATGGGAACCGAAGAGATGGATTCATATTTTTCCTAGGAAGTAAATCTAATAAAATTGATTTGAATTCGAACTTGACTCTCCGAGTTCTCATTCCGATC
Organism: Ascarosepion bandense; assembly: GCA_037127315.1. Lineage (NCBI taxonomy): Eukaryota > Metazoa > Mollusca > Cephalopoda > Sepiida > Sepiidae > Ascarosepion > Ascarosepion bandense. Next base: position 216,633 of record JBBBDQ010001794.1, read on the forward strand.
CGCTACCCTATACACCACACGTACACCCAGAACGTATATATATATATATATATATATATATATATATATATATATATATATATATATATATGTGTGTGTGTGTGTGTGTGTGTGCGTGTGTGTGCGTGTGTGTGTGTGTGTAAATATTCTTACATACAGTTTACCCATCTATATAAAATACACGACCGTAGTAAAAATAATAATATTATACACAATAATAAATTTTAAAAAATCATACATAACACAACCTACCAACTCCGTACCATTCACTATTCAGAACAACTTATCCTATCTAGACAACGTCTAAATAGTCATAACCACTTTCAAAACCGTAATGAATATAATCAGATCTAAAACCATTTATCACAATAATTCAGAAGCGGGCATATATAAAATAAAATACCAAAACTGTTCCTCACAATACACTGGAAAACGTGTAGAAGTTAAAAAAACACGTACTTATGAACAACAAAAAAAAAGAACCTATATATGAGGAAAAGTTCGGTTCTTCGGTTTGATGTGAGGGTGAGTGATCGGAATGAAAAAGAGGAAAGTCAAACATTTATTTGCGATATGAAATCGTCGGTGAAACATGTCCAGATGAAAAATCCAAATTACCATTCACCCCCCCCTCACAAAAAAGTATATATATTTGTGTGTGTTGTCTGTGTGACAGTATTTATATGTTTGTAATCAGTTCAAAGTAAACATTACTGCAGTCCGATAAAGTTCTAAAGGACAAAATGCGTCACATAAAAAATACTATTTCACTTTGACATAGATTTTCCTAAAATTGTTCTTGATATATCAAAATTAATATATCCTTTTCGCATATATATAATTAATAAATCCATGGTCTAACTAATTGAACAACTTTTAGGCAAAATTCGACTTTATTCATCAACATAGTCTCCTTCTAGGGTTATTCCAACGCTTTCCTAACAATTCGATGACTTTTTTGTCGAATGATTTGTCTTTGACCTCAAAATGCGCCTCAGTTTTCGATATCATTTTTTTTTCCACTGGAGCCAAATCATTTTCCCTAGAGCATTCTTTTGATGTCTGAAAACAGCCAGAAGTCGCTTGGAGCAAGATCTCGAGATCTCGAGTGTAAGTAGGATGCGGAAATAGTTCGAAGTGCAATTCATGTAGTTTTGTGATACGGTGCTTTGTCTTGGTGAAAGATGAATTTTTCTTCTTCATTTGTCGCCGTTTTTTAGCGAATTCTTCCGTAAAGCGCGCCAATAATGCAATATGATATTAGATATTGATGGATCTTTCTTTCTCAAATTAATCGCATCCCAAAATACGGAAGCCAAAACCTTGCCTGCTGATGTTTGCGTCTTTGGTCGCTTTGGACTGCTTTTACCTGCTGCTGTTTACTCAGCTGACTGTCGCTTTGCCGGAATGAAGTGGTGAATCCATGTTTTGTCTGTTGTCACATATTTACGCAAAACTCTTTCTTTTTGGACTGAAACATTTGCAAAAAATGCTCTGAATCGACGACTGGTTGTTGCTTTTGATCGACTGTGAGCAAACTTGGAGCCCACTTTGAACGCAGCTTTCTCATTGACAAATGTTCATGCAAAACGGTGAATACATTTCCTTTTGATATGTTCAGCTCCTCTGCTATGTTACGCAACTTCAATTTATGATCAGCCAAATCGAGTTTGTGGATTTTTTTTTCTTTTGGTGTTTTCCGGGACAATTGCTGATTTGGGGCCACCTGAGCGTTCAGCATCATTTCTGTCTGTAAGACCGCGTTTAAAATTAGCATACCATCTCTTAACCATTGAGCAGAGTGCGAATAACACTTATCAAGTCATTGCTTTACTTGAACAGTATTTTTCCATCAGAAAGCAATGCTTTACCAACACACGAAATTCATATTTTTTCATTGTTTTGAAAATTTGCAACAGCAGTTTCTGTAATTTGTAAACTAATAATCGGATTGGGCTCATATTTTGTCAGTTCCATTTTCATAAAAATCGTAGGGATTTTTATTAGTGGCGCTATCTATATATCAGGTGCGGGATTTGTTGAGCGATATGCATATGTTTGTTTTTGAGCTCTTCTGTGTATGCGTGTTTATTTGTGTAAAGAAGGTTAATGAAAAGCGGCTGTAAATATTCACTGTGTCTGATATAGTGTTCGTATAATTGAACAAACAGTAATGGTAGGCCGCGAGACTAATTCACTAACCATTGCTTTTCCACAGATGTAGTGTACATATGCTAGAAACAAGGCTGTCTTGATTTCCTTTCCCTATCGGATTGGTTTGTAACCGTCGTGCCACGGGCTCAAAGACTCCATTTGATGTGGAACAAATTACAAATTTCGTAAGAAAAACAAACGATTACAATTATCAGTGACGAAGTACAGCAGCTCATAACATAGCAAAGCATACCAAGAGAAATCTCTCGCCAAGTTGCGCAGTTAAGGACTTTCCCACTTCTCCTCCCCAACTGACCAGATAAACAAATTCACAGAATCTTGAGTGAAAGAGAAAACAAGAAAGCGAAATCTTAAAAAAAATCAAAAGAACAAAACCCGCTAATATGAGATGACTTAATCAATGTAATTTTAGACACCCAGCACAATAAAACTGTAAAATCCTCTTGCAAAAAATATAAACTAAACAGAAGCTCTACAACCCGTCAACAGTAGAATAAACTTCTTTGATGTAAACATTAATAATTCTAGAGAGACTACTATCACTTCGGTATTTACAAAACCTATAAACTCTGTCGCTTACGCACACAGCGAATGCCAAGACAAATATAAAATGATTATTATAAAAGATCTCGGATGCAGCTTTAAGATTAAGTAAATAGATAAAACCCCGTATTAACGAAATAAAAATCAACACACAGGTAATCATCAAAAATTAATGCTGTTGTGATAAGCGGTCTACTAACAAGGCCACAATTTTGTTTTCTATTGTAGCATAGTCTACTAAAATGTTCTTTCTGCTGAAGATGGTTCAAAAGGGAATAGAGAGCTTAGGGAGAATCAACTCCAGTTTCGGAGAGCATTATAATCTCTAAAATATTATTAATCTTTTTCTTTTTTTTAATCAGTAAATGAAATTTAAAATAAGGCTTATAAACAGTTTCTCCATCTTTTTTTACGGCATATCAACCCTAATGAATTATTTAATACCAACAAGATTTTTCGGATAGACTTTAAAAAAAATATTTCTGGCATTTTTACTATAAATATCTCTTTTTTTTATTTTCTTAGTGTTTTGACTCCAGCTTGTCTTCAACTATTTGTTCACAGTTGGGACCCAAACAGGTGCCACCTCTTCTCTATTTCCTGGTATTTACATTTAGATGTGTTAAACAGTTTAGGGTATGCATCTTTTGTTTCAGAAACCTCATTTCTAAGTGAACAAAAGTAAAAGAACAAATAGTCATAAAGTAAATGACACTTAATATTTGATTTTAAAATAAAGTATATAAACAGTTTCTTTAGGTTCATTTTGTTTTACACCATATCAACTTCAATATCACGCTGACAAGATTTTACAATAGATTCGTTAAGAATAGAATATCTATTATTTGTAAGAAATTAGTCTGTAAGAGATCATGTTTCATTGACGTGTTTTTGTAAAGGGTATTATTTCGAGAGTCAAATCTTTTGTTGCTTTTTTACTTTTCTTTTCAAAAACATATTGCTGGTAACTTTACTATAAAAATCATATGTGCATTCATAATGTTTGACCCCAGTTTGGGGGTCAACTATTTGTCCATAGCTGGGACCCTAACAGTTGCTACCACTCCGAGTCAGGGAGGACTTGAGAACAACAGCAATTAAGAGGTGGTTTGCGCCTCAAAACCTCCCAATCGGATGCCTTGCTGCTTACCGTAATACACAAGACCGGATGCAGTTATTTTGGGGCTTTCGAAAGGAAGCATCATCTTCCTTCAGTTTAAACGCCATAACTTATACTAATGCTGCTTAGCAAGTCAAATGCACGTGGTACCAGCTTAAGCGATGAAAATCAAACAGCACAAAAATAAAAATACCAAAATTTCCTTCTTTCTCCATATCTCATTCTCTGATGAAGTTTTAATAAAATAAAAATGTTAGAATTATAAACGTTTGGTATTTTCATATATATATATATATATATTAATTTTTACTTAAAATTTAGTTTTTAAACAAGTTCCAACTTTCCATCTACAAGTAATATTTTTGTGTCCTGTTTATCATTAAAAATTCTGCCATCGAGCACCTTTGATAGTGTGTTGACTGAAAGGGTCCTAAAGTTTTACATGATGACATCAACTCTATTTAAATCCGTTTGTTTTTCGGCGGGTACAAATCTCCTGTTGACTATATATATATATATATATATGTGTGTGTGTGTGTGTGTACTTAGGCAGCAAATTCTCTTTTAGGCATGTCAGATTAAATGAATTGCTTTTTATTTCGGGGTTCTCGACAAAATGCAAACGAAGATCTGTAAAGTCATCGATCCCGATTTGGCAGTTTGACTTCAGTCACCTTCTCACCGACGAAACGTGACTTCCCTCAGTTTTTTTCTACAAGAATTTTCATGGCAACTGTTCTGACGAGCTTTTTTTTCTCTGGCGCACTATCCACATGAATTTACACGTGCTACTAAATTGGCAACTATATCCCACTCTTTTACGTCGAAATTGACAAATGTGACCCCCATTTCTACTCTATCAATTTCTTCCCTATTTTGGGACTCGCTTTCACATACTTGCTTCCCTGATAGCCAAAATCTCCAAAATGTGGAACGCCAATTGTCATTTTCTATCTTCTTGCTTCTCATCTTTCTCTTATTCTTACAGTGTCAGTATTACCTTACTTAAAGTGAAACGATTATATATATATATATATATATATATATATATATATATATATATATATATATAAACTAATTCATCCAATGGTTTTATTTCTTTTGAAGTATTAATCCTGTGTTAGTAGCGTGAGGTGTTTTGTTACCTCCAATTCTTTTAAAGTATCCGTTAGACTCAATGACGGTGTGCGGCATACGATGGGGAGCAATTGTAGCTCAGTTGTTGTGGGAGGCAGAGCGCAGGAGACTAGTCATTTTTCAAAAATCTGACGTGCCTGCCACAGGGTTAAGGAGATTACAAACTTTAAGAAACACATTCTTCAAGAGAAATGACAGTTCGGTAAAATCTTTTGGCACTCAGTATTTAGAGGGTTTTAGATTTCTTCGTTTCAACTCATTCGACAGGTTGCTCAGTAACAAAAATGGTAAATTCCGAAAGACGTGACACAAACGTTGAAAACTGGTGAGAACTGATGTGACTGAAAATTTTCAGGAATAATTTCTACCTATTTCACCAAAACCCCGTCAGATGTTCTTCTTTGAAAAGTACGATAACTTGACACTCAAAATCAGTGATACAAGAAGGGCAGAACAAAAATGGAAATATTTGTGCAAATATGCTTTAAATGACGAGTCAAAAGATCGAGCAACAATTAATCACTCGTAAAAAAACAACAACAAATCAGCGTTATGCAATTACGCGAGGGTCGAATGATTATTCAAGGTCATGAATATTCAACAAATTTATTCAAGATCAATTCCTGAAAAATAAAACAGTCATAGTGAAATCCCCACTTTTTAAAAAACTTTTTGAGGCACTCTGTAGACGTTTAAATGGTTTACTCGGAACAAAATGATTCGCAGTATGATGCGTGACTCAAATAATATAGTAAAGCTCAAATACTGAGGCAGACACTCAACAATAGCACCAAAAAGATATATCGACAGATAGACGAACTGTACGACAAAAAAAAAATACTAGGAAAACTCACGCACACACAAAAATTAAGCAATATTTCACAGAAAATTGAATGGTGAATAGAAAAAGTTAGACTTGCAAAGAGAGAGCTTTTCTTAATGTAAATGTAACGTCAGTTGCTATTTTCTATCTGCCTAAATGTAAATCACCCCTATAAATCCCATCTACGCCCTAAACTCCATCCACCTCCCTAGACCGTCTGTTATATATCGACAAACAACAAACACGCATGTATATAAAAATATAAAGTTATATTTTTATTAATGACGATGAACCGTGTAGAATAGGGAACAGAGAATTGAGAGAGCGCGCTTCTAATGGGTTGACGGGAGTGTAGTCTTATCTGTTGTGTCTCTCTTCACCGGCCGATCTCTGTTGCTCCTCTACTGGCGAATCCGTGTGCCGAGGTCTTTTTATAATCTTCCAGAACCGGGACTTTTTCTTCCGGTTTTGCCTCGCCCACGCACGCCCACGTAATTCTCAGAGACACCTGTTCTGTTTGCCTCTGTAGTTATTTCCGCTGCTGCCGGAAATAAGGTCAAACGACATCCGTTCCTTTCAACGACCGGAAACACCCTCGCTTGCATCAGCCTTCCTCGGGTGGGGCGGGATTGTTATATTACATTCCTCGCCCTCCCATTTTCCAAAATGTTCACCTAAGAACATTTTAAGCGCAACACCCTCACACTCCTTCCCATGCCACACAAGCCCGACAATTGTATAAAACATGTGCACGCCAAAACAACAAAACATGTGCATGCCGAAACAAAAAAAAAACAACAAAAAAATATATAGGGGAGCCTACATCGGCAACCCAACAATGTCCGTGTCCATCGTGAAAATTGTTCTACCAGCTCGATGTTTCATTGTTCTTTTTTTTTTCTTTTTTTTTTTTTTTAATATCCATTTTCACAGAATTGGGCAAAGTTCTTAAAAATGTTCATTTTCTTTCTCGACTCTGTCCATAAGCGTAGACGCCTCGATGCACGACCACATGATCATAGGCGGTAACCGCGCCCCAGTTTCTAAACTGACATCGAGTAAATGACCTTTGACCAACACCATGCGTGTTTCTGCTCGAGTTTATTGTTACACATGTAACTTCATTTAATTTAATTTAATTTCAAACATACTATGTTTGAACACAGAAAAATGGCCATTATCTGCAGTACATATCATTCATAGTCTGACCGGGAAATGTTCAATAGAAAATGAAGAAAATTACCCTGATTCCAACGTTAATCCGCATGCAATTTACTTGTGGAGGATTAGAGGTTTCATCTATATTAATTTAGTCTAAAAAAATGGACCCGTGACTCGTAGTTCCTTAGTTTGTACAATGTTTTCCATTCCTTGAACTACTTCCTCTGGATTCGAATCCAAGCATATCTGATTTGTTGACATCTCTCTGTTTAACGTGTTGAACACCCGTTGACCCTGGAGTACTATTCACAACGGATAACTCCCTTTCCTTTCCCGAAGCACTGTTGCTTCTTTCACACTTAAAAATCCGCTTCCTAGCTATTATTCCAAGGATTATCATAACGTCGACTATGCCAGCAATGACTCCTATCGTCAACTTCTTCGGGAGTTCTTCATACCCTTCACTAAATCTTTCCATATCTATCTGTTCCAAGGTATTTACTAGTTTGCGGATAGGAATCTCCTCCATATCGCGCAATTCTACCGGCATGGTGTCCACTGAAAAATTGGGAAATTTCTGCGTAATTGGGGACCAAACCACTGAACCAGAGACGTATAATTTACTTTATGCTTTAGATACTATTAATAATTTTCCACGTTTGTATCTTCCTAACTATTTCACTTAAACTATCGTTAATCCTCCCACTGCTTCTTTCCCAATCCTATAGCATATCAGCCAATAAGTCTACAAGAATTTTCAGTTGTTCTTTCTTTTTGTTCCGATCAACTGTGGAATCTGTAGGTCTATCCGTGTCAATATAAAGTTTTCAGAAATTAATATATCTTCAAAAGATATTTCCCAAGTCACATAAATGAAAATTCACAGAGGATGTTGAATTGATGGGAACCTGCACAAAAGCATAATTCACAAACATAGAAATGTAAATCATTTTGTAGTGTACAGTCATTGAAAAGAAATCCAAAAAAAGAAAACCTAACACTGCACAAACCAAAGAAAACATTGTTATCAACAAGTTAATCCAATTATCCACTTTAAAGAGTAGAAGAAACTTCCTTTACATGATTTTACATTTCACTTACTCAATAAAAGTAAGATTAATTAAGCAACATACCAGTAAACTCACTTCACATATATGGTAAAATATTAACAAAAAAAATAAATCATTAACTCAGATGTTTTATACTTACAGATAGGTAAATATCTCAACTTTATTCCTCCCGTCAACCCCAACCTATGCGCTCTCCGCTAGGCGTACTACTCTCTGCATGTAGTCCTGAACCCCCTCCGTTCTACCCTTAATGTGTTCGACACCGAACAATCCACATTTCTCAATTCTAGGGTCAGATCGGCAAAAGTATGCTGTTCCATTTTTTTTTTCTAACTAGACTTATTATAAACAAGAGCAGAACACACACACTATCAAATCAAAGAGTCACCTACCTTGGCTGATGTCTATAGTCGTGCGGCTGCTTCTATTTTCGTCTTCTTTTTTCTTTCTATCTGGTAGTTTTAAGTCCGTTGAATTTCAATCGTCGCCGTGGCAACCAGCTCGCATCTAACTGTTTTGTTGTCTCAAAACAGCAAGTCACTAGGCACCAATTATGCGTCTTAATGACTGAGCCGGTTAGAATAGGGAACAGAGAATTGAGAGAGCGCGCTTCTAATGGGTTGACGGGAGTGTAGTCTTATCTGTTGTGTATCTCTTCACCGGCCGATCTCTGTTGCTCCTCTACTGTATTTACTAGGCTTCCCACGCAAGCCCGGATGTGACACATGGTCATTTTAATGTGGGAATTCCCGGCCATATAGCCGGGCCAAAAATATGTCTGTCTATTTTTACCGAGTCGTGGTTCTACCCTTCGGCGGAACCACGACTGGGTTTGTGCTCTCTGCTCGGAAGCAGAGAGCTGAAAGTGTTATAGGGTTACAGAGCAGTCATCTGAAGACAACTGCTCCAATGCAAACCCTGTTGCTCCTCTACTGGCGAATCCGTGTGCCGAGGTCTTTTTATAATCTTCCAGAACCGGGACATTTTCTTCCGGTTTTGCCTCGCCCACGCACGCCCACGTAATTCTCAGAGACACCTGTTCTGTTTGCCTCTGTAGTTATTTCCGCTGCTGCCGGAAATAAGGTCAAACGACATCCGTTCCTTTCAACGACCGGAAACACCCTCGCTTGCATCAGCCTTCCTCGGGTGGGGCGGGATTGTTATATTACATTCCTCGCCCTCCCATTTTCCAAAATGTTCACCTAAGAACATTTTAAGCGCAACACCCTCACACTCCTTCCCATGCCACACAAGCCCGACAATTGTATAAAACATGTGCACGCCAAAACAACAAAACATGTGCATGCCGAAACAAAAAAAAAACAACAAAAAAATATATAGGGGAGCCTACATCGGCAACCCAACAATGTCCGTGTCCATCGTGAAAATTGTTCTACCAGCTCGATGTTTCATTGTTCTTTTTTTTTCTTTTTTTTTTTTTTTTAATATCCATTTTCACAGAATTGGGCAAAGTTCTTAAAAATGTTCATTTTCTTTCTCGACTCTGTCCATAAGCGTAGACGCCTCGATGCACGACCACATGATCATAGGCGGTAACCGCGCCCCAGTTTCTAAACTGACATCGAGTAAATGACCTTTGACCAACACCATGCGTGTTTCTGCTCGAGTTTATTGTTACACATGTAACTTCATTTAATTTAATTTAATTTCAAACATACTATGTTTGAACACAGAAAAATGGCCATTATCTGCAGTACATATCATTCATAGTCTGACCGGGAAATGTTCAATAGAAAATGAAGAAAATTACCCTGATTCCAACGTTAATCCGCATGCAATTTACTTGTGGAGGATTAGAGGTTTCATCTATATTAATTTAGTCTAAAAAAATGGACCCGTGACTCGTAGTTCCTTAGTTTGTACAATGTTTTCCATTCCTTGAACTACTTCCTCTGGATTCGAATCCAAGCATATCTGATTTGTTGACATCTCTCTGTTTAACGTGTTGAACACCCGTTGACCCTGGAGTACTATTCACAACGGATAACTCCCTTTCCTTTCCCGAAGCACTGTTGCTTCTTTCACACTTAAAAATCCGCTTCCTAGCTATTATTCCAAGGATTATCATAACGTCGACTATGCCAGCAATGACTCCTATCGTCAACTTCTTCGGGAGTTCTTCATACCCTTCACTAAATCTTTCCATATCTATCTGTTCCAAGGTATTTACTAGTTTGCGGATAGGAATCTCCTCCATATCGCGCAATTCTACCGGCATGGTGTCCACTGAAAAATTGGGAAATTTCTGCGTAATTGGGGACCAAACCACTGAACCAGAGACGTATAATTTACTTTATGCTTTAGATACTATTAATAATTTTCCACGTTTGTATCTTCCTAACTATTTCACTTAAACTATCGTTAATCCTCCCACTGCTTCTTTCCCAATCCTATAGCATATCAGCCAATAAGTCTACAAGAATTTTCAGTTGTTCTTTCTTTTTGTTCCGATCAACTGTGGAATCTGTAGGTCTATCCGTGTCAATATAAAGTTTTCAGAAATTAATATATCTTCAAAAGATATTTCCCAAGTCACATAAATGAAAATTCACAGAGGATGTTGAATTGATGGGAACCTGCACAAAAGCATAATTCACAAACATAGAAATGTAAATCATTTTGTAGTGTACAGTCATTGAAAAGAAATCCAAAAAAAGAAAACCTAACACTGCACAAACCAAAGAAAACATTGTTATCAACAAGTTAATCCAATTATCCACTTTAAAGAGTAGAAGAAACTTCCTTTACATGATTTTACATTTCACTTACTCAATAAAAGTAAGATTAATTAAGCAACATACCAGTAAACTCACTTCACATATATGGTAAAATATTAACAAAAAAAATAAATCATTAACTCAGATGTTTTATACTTACAGATAGGTAAATATCTCAACTTTATTCCTCCCGTCAACCCCAACCTATGCGCTCTCCGCTAGGCGTACTACTCTCTGCATGTAGTCCTGAACCCCCTCCGTTCTACCCTTAATGTGTTCGACACCGAACAATCCACATTTCTCAATTCTAGGGTCAGATCGGCAAAAGTATGCTGTTCCATTTTTTTTTTCTAACTAGACTTATTATAAACAAGAGCAGAACACACACACTATCAAATCAAAGAGTCACCTACCTTGGCTGATGTCTATAGTCGTGCGGCTGCTTCTATTTTCGTCTTCTTTTTTCTTTCTATCTGGTAGTTTTAAGTCCGTTGAATTTCAATCGTCGCCGTGGCAACCAGCTCGCATCTAACTGTTTTGTTGTCTCAAAACAGCAAGTCACTAGGCACCAATTATGCGTCTTAATGACTGAGCCGGTTAGAATAGGGAACAGAGAATTGAGAGAGCGCGCTTCTAATGGGTTGACGGGAGTGTAGTCTTATCTGTTGTGTATCTCTTCACCGGCCGATCTCTGTTGCTCCTCTACTGTATTTACTAGGCTTCCCACGCAAGCCCGGATGTGACACATGGTCATTTTAATGTGGGAATTCCCGGCCATATAGCCGGGCCAAAAATATGTCTGTCTATTTTTACCGAGTCGTGGTTCTACCCTTCGGCGGAACCACGACTGGGTTTGTGCTCTCTGCTCGGAAGCAGAGAGCTGAAAGTGTTATAGGGTTACAGAGCAGTCATCTGAAGACAACTGCTCCAATGCAAACCCTGTTGCTCCTCTACTGGCGAATCCGTGTGCCGAGGTCTTTTTATAATCTTCCAGAACCGGGACATTTTTCTTCCGGTTTTGCCTCGCCCACGCACGCCCACGTAATTCTCAGAGACACCTGTTCTGTTTGCCTCTGTAGTTATTTCCGCTGCTGCCGGAAATAAGGTCAAACGACATCCGTTCCTTTCAACGACCGGAAACACCCTCGCTTGCATCAGCCTTCCTCGGGTGGGGCCAGATTGTTATATTACACCTATCTATCTTCCTAAATTAAATCTATCTCTTATCCTCTCTTCGACATCTTCTATAATATGGTTTTTCTCTCACTGTAGCCACCTGTGCACAAGTGGCAATCCGGGCTTGCTTGTGGTGAAATGATTATAAAAAAACCTTCCTCCAGTATATACATGTATTTGTGATGGCCTTCGCCCTTGGCAGGTTGTGCCGGCTTCTTCTCAATAGAAGTTTCATGGGACATTTTTGCGATATATCTGGTCCCCAACTGCGTGGGGTGAGAAGATTTTGCTGAAGTAGGTTGCTAATACTTTTTTTGCATAAAGTTAGTAACCAGTCTAACGCATTAAGACTAGCTGCAAACCAAGGATATAGAACCCAGTTTGTCTTGCTATTTACCCATAGCTTGGAGGGCGTAAGAAGAGATGGGTTTATACATTTCCAAAGGGTAAATGTAAGTAAGTGAATATAATGAATTCGACTGGAATACCGTCTTCTTTGTCAGAAAATCGCCAAAATCTTCTCAGGGAAAAGAAAGAAATCGATTCCCTTTACCTTTTGGAATCATTTGAAATCATAAATTTCCTTCTCTTCGACTTGTTCCCACCTAAGGCTAAAAGCAAGTCTACTCTGTTTTTTAACTCAGCTGAATAGAGTATCATTTTTTCGAAGTGAACGCAACAGACCAGCTTGTAACTTGAAATGAGCACACGAATTCCACTGTTTTAAAAAATCACATTCACCCCAAGCAAAGCAGTAAAGCCACTACGATACAGGAGTTTCCTGGGTGTTAAATAAGTAGAAAAGAGGACCATTACTTAGGAGTAAGAACAATAGAATAGTGGACAGGAAGACAGTAGATAACGATTGATATATCACTTATTTTTTGATGTTCAAAGTTTTCTGGAAATAGAACGCTGTTTGTTCATTCCTTCTCTCTCTCTCTCTCTCTCTCTCTCTCTATATATATATATATATATATATATATTTTTTTTTTTTTCTAAAATCTAACTGGTTTCAAATCACTGCTGCTTTGTCGCAACCAAATCAGCGGAGAAGTTTCAAATGTAAAGCAAGAGAATAATATCTGTTAATAGCTGGAGTCCCAAACGCAGTTGAAGCAGAACTCATTTTGGCAACTCTTGCAGTGATGCCTGTGACGTGCATTATCGACATTGGACAAAGTCGTTAGCATGGGGAGGATAGTCGATCTGCACAGGAAACTGTCGAGCTTATATTAAAAGGACCCTCTCCAGGTATGCATTTTGGAGATGACACTGCAGCATTGCCATCCTTGCGTTTGATTGTTAAAGCAGAAACTGCATTACAAGCGCCAGCTGGATTTTACAAAACAATCTGGTGCTTCTGCTATGTATTTCGAGATTGTTCAATAAATACAAAGCGGAATCTGCAATGTTATTAGTCTTCATCTGGCATCTTGACTCCAATCACTTTCCCATCGCTGTAACGTAGCTTCCCTATATCTTATGTATAAATAATTTCATGGTAATTCTTCTGGTGAGCTTTCGGTCCTGGGTATGACGGTAATCTGCATCCGGTAGCAAGGCCTTTGATTGAGAGGTTGTGAGGAGCATGGAACCATCTCTTAATTGCTGTTGTTCCCAGGTCCACTCTGACTCCGAGTGGTAGCACCTGTTCGGGTCGCAGCTATTGGCAAATAGTTAACATATTATATATATATATATATATATATATATATATATATATATATATATATATATAATAGACTTTTAAAAGAAAAATATACATTTTTGTAGGAAAACATTATCAACAATATATTTTTGAAGGAAAAATATTGCCAACAATACTTTTCTGAAGGAAAAAATGATTACCACAACACATTTTTGAAGGAAAAAAATATTGCCATCATACATTTTTGGAGGAAAAAATTATTACCAGCAATATATTTTTGAATACAAAACTAGAAGACATCTTCAGATTTCTAAAATAAAAACACATGAAAATCTGACTAAATCAACCTTCTCAGAATAACCGAACATTAAATAAATACATTCAAACCCTACCTATTTGATATGAAATAACCTACAGAGGCTGATATGCTGTTAAACAATATTCAACCTCAAACTCAAACTCAAACTCTAATGAACTTTCATCAGTGGTTCATAGATTTTATGAATTTAAGTGTGGTACTAGATTGGCGGCAAGGTCTCGTCATTTTACAGTTTAAATGGTTACAGGTAACCATATGTTCTATGCTAATAGTTTCTTCTGTTGAACTTTTCGCTTGTTGAACTCTCTTTCTGCTTCTTGATTTCCAATCAATTTTGATTTAAAAAAATATAAATGCAATGTTAATCGTTATCATCTGTCTTCTTCATTTCTTTTCTTTTATTGACCCCTCTGCTTTATTTTTTTTCTCATATTCTCTGATTCTCAGGAACTTCATGCGTCTTAGTGGCTTTAATGCCTTGTTTGAATGATACGAATAAAAAAGAAGGACAGAAGAAAATACCACATGGCCTACCTAACAAACAGGGTTAAGAGAGATAGCAAAAAACTTATTAAGAGCCACATACGACAGGGAAACTGCAGAGATGAAAGCCAACGTTCTGAAGGGACATGGCACATAGAAGAAGAAAAAGAAGAGGAGAAAAAGAAGAACAAGATATGCTAATCTGTACATTTAGTTTCTCACATATAAAAAAATCAGGATAATTTATTAATAAATAAGAAAACATAATCTTTGTCAAGTTTAGATATAAAATCTTTAGTATAAATGTTCCTGTAAACAAATGCTTGAATCTACTCAAAACACACTTAACAGAATCAAAAATAAAATCATCTCTCACCTTACATAAGGTTAAATAATTTTCTAATTAATTATTAGTCGGAAACTGTTTTCTGACCTTCAACAAGAATTTTTTATAAACAGAAAGTCGGCTTATGTTCAGAAATTCTAGAAATTAATCCTTCCCAAAATATTTTACCCTAAATTCTTATTTTAGATGATACTCTAGTAGTATATTCCAACACACACACACACACACAGACACACACACACACACACACACACACACACACACGTGTGTGTGTGTGTGTGTTTAAACATAGGTAGGTACGGATGGAATAAAATTGCGTATCAAAATAAACACTATTCTTAAAAAAGTGATCAATACAAAGTAGAGCTAATAATATTTATTTAGAATTTATAATATAAATATGTTATAATATCACTACAAAAGTAGCTATTTTGTTTCGACTTTTCTTGTGTTTTATCAAGTAATGAAGTTTATTAAAAGTTTCAAAACTAGCCAAAGCCCTTAATCAGAGAGGCATTGTTACATAGACAGTGTGGACCAATCAAAATGGACCAATCAAAATGAAGTAATTTCTAATTTGTCTCAAATATATAATAAATAATAATACTAACAATATATGATCTCAGATATATAGATAAATATATGTATACATGATATACTTAGAAAAACGCAGCTGTTGCATATAAGTATTTCGACGGTGAAAGGGTGGGACCTAGATGCCAATTTTGTAGCATGCGTAAATACATGTGATCGAGGAACCTGGAAAAAACTAGTCAGAACAGTTGCCATGAAAATACTTGGAGAAAAGACAGAGGGAATTCACATCACATGAATAAGAACGAGACTGAAGTCGATATTCCACGGTAGATCTTCATTGGAGATTTTATATATATATATATATATATTAAAATAATTACAATTCCTCATCTTAGAAGTATACACACACACACACACACACACGCACACATATATATATATGTATATATCTGTCTATACTTTTGATATGTGACATTGTAATTATTTACATTATTCTGGGTCATATTTTTTTATCTGTATTGTCATATTCTCGAAGTTTCGTTGTCCGCTCTGACTTTCTTCAGGAATTTTGAGCAGAACCCTTTATTTTGATCCGTGAGTCATGTCAATTCCGGGTGACTTAGTCATCTCCCTTTAACTCAACTTTCTAAGTTTTTGTCCAATTATACCACTGCTGTAGCCATGTATTTCAACACATAATTCATTGGGCTAAGTTACTGGATCTAACAAACGCTTTTATCCACTATACCATTGCTCTCCGAAAGAGCAATACAAATGAAGAAGAACTTGTACCCATTTTTTACCGATTATGCAAAGGCGTTTGACAAAATACGCCACAAAGAATTGATGGAGATGCTCAGCAACCTAGACATATTTGAGAAAGACATAAAAGTAATCAAGAATCTCTACTGACAGCAAACTGCCTGCATACAGACAGGTAACGAATACAAAGATAGACAGGGGCGTAAGGCAAGAATGTGTCTTTTCAGTGGATCTATTCAACTTGTAAAGTGAGACTATTTTAAGACCCTAGATGTTATACCAGGATTTGTCATCAGAGGCCACAATTTGAACAATAAGCTACGCAGATCATACAGTGCTGATTGCAGACACGGAAGAAAAGTACAAGACCTCTTACAGAAGGTAGCTGAAGAGAGGGACAAAAAAGACTACAAATAAACTGCAAGAAAACCGAATGCATGGTCATCAGCAAGAAGAGCAGCCCAAAATGCCAAATACAGGTGCGGGATACTAACAGCAAGCAGGTACAAAAATTTAAATACCTGGGAAGTTTTATAACAGAAGACGGAAAGTGCGACACAGAGATCCGAAGGCGAATATGAATGGCGAAGGACGCATTCCAGAAGCTAAGAAAAGTATTAAGAGATAGGAAGATTTCACTAGAAACAAAAAACAGAGTACTGGATTGCTATGTGATGTCAGTTCTTCAACATGACAGTGAATGCTGGACAATATCATTAAAGATGAAGGAAAAACTTGAAGCAACTGAAATGTGGTTCTACAGACGGATGCTGCGGATATCATGGACCGAGCATGTGAGCAATGAGGAGGTTTTGGAAAGGATTGAAATGAAAAGTAATTTTAATATTGAGCATCAGAAAGACACAACTAAAGTTCCTGGGACGTGCAATGAGCAAGGAGGGCTTGGAGAATATGATACTAACAGGCCAGATAGAGAGTAAAAGAGACAGAGAAAAGCTGCGGATAAGGTATTTGAAGGGCTTGAGCAGGTGGATGACAGAACGGGTGTTGCCTGATGTAACAGGAGAAAGCGTGCCAAGAGTCACCAGGGAGAGGGAGAGGTGGAAAACCATGATCGCCTGAAAGGATACGGCACATAGAAGACATGTGTCCTTAAGGACATCATTGTATGAATTTTTGGGATTTATAAACCTAATGTCTCAGTAGAAAATCTTTACCAGAGCTCATATTGGCATCTTGATCTTATTGGTTTTTCACAAACACGCCGGATTACTGGTTTTATTTTATATTAATTTTTCTCCTTGGCCGGATTAGGAAATTTATAAATTTTAAATCTCCATAATTTTCACATATTAACTCGAGCGTCAAAAATAAGATTGACAAAAATTTATTCTGGCTGTGGATGATGGAGACGTGGAGCAGCATCAAAAACAGAAAAACAAGCAAATAGCCGACAAAGATATGATTGTCATCAAAGGCAGAAAACGCACAGAAAACTCCTGACTATCCTCCTACTCCTGACCAGTGCCATCGTCGTTTTTCTGAGAAGACGATCGTTTTTATCCAGAAACCAATGCATCATATACAACATAATTTTTGTAATTGAGTTAATTATTTTTTCTATTTCTGTGTGCCCCTTACTTTACGCATTCTTATACATCTATGCTGTGCTTAGTGCGTTGAACAACATCAAACCCATAACGTCTCCTTTTTTCAATCAATTCAAATCCTCAAATCTACAGCAGACAGTATTGAATGATTTGCTCGCAAATTCACTTGACTCGTCTGAAGTACCCACACCATATTTTCTACCTAGAACAGAGGCTTAACTAAGCGATATATAAATAACCACGATCCTTCTCTAGGATATTATTTCAAAATTAGACTCCCATAAGGCAAACAGGAGTGATGGAATTCTGGTCATCGTCCTAAAGAAAAGTACTCTTGAGCTGGCTCTAGTCATTTCCAAACTCTACAACTATCGCCTTTCTACTTCCTGCTTTACTACTTGTCAGGAGTTCGTAGATGTAAATCATGTTTTAAAGAACTCTAGTGAACCCTCTTACTCCTCTAGTAATAGCCATATTAGCCCGTTACCACTTTAAAGCAAAGTATACGAGGCGCTAATCAATGCTGAATTAGTTAAGCATTTGATCTCTCAAAACCTACTTTCTGACAAACTATGACTTCCTCTTCGCCAGATCTAACGCTGACGTGCCAGCTCTGATATATACCAAACAATTGATAACAATGGCGAAGATCGAGCTGTTGCTCTAGCTCTCGAAAGCTTTTGACAGGGTTTGACATGCTAGTTTCCTGTGTAAGCTCCAAAACTACGGTATTGGTTGGTTTCATTAAATCTGTCCCAAGGAATCGGAAAGTGAAGGTCATTTTAAACGGACAAGCTTCCAAATCGTTTCACACAAACCTAGGTGAACCCCAAGGCTCTATCCTAAATCCTAAGCTTGTTTCTGGTCTTCATCAATGATCTTCCTGATGTCACCATTTCCCAAGTAAGCGTTTATGTAGATTACACCTGCATTTACTCACGTCTTAATAGAAAATCTGCCAAAGCTTACAAAGTAAACCTGGTTGCTGCTCTTGAAACAGACCTCTAATTAGTGGTTAACTAGGGTAGAAAATAGCTTGTAAAATTTAACGCTTTCAAAACAAACTACTGTTCTTTAGCAATTTTTGAGAAACTTTCCTGCCAGCCATCAACATAGCTGTTGCAAGTCTCCTTGACAGCAACACACTATGCGAACTTGGCCTCATTTTTAACCGATCTGAAGTAGAACGAATACATCGGATCAATAGCTAAATCTACTGCTAGGAAGGTTGGTTCTTTGTGTCGGATCAGAAAGTTTTTTGCTCTATCAGAATCCGTATTACACATTTATAAATCTACTATTCGACCGTGCATTGAATACTGTTGCTATATTTGGCCAGGTAATCCTGCTATTCATTTCGAGGTTTCCGACAAAATCCAAAAAAGGATCTGCAATTTAATCGGTCATGAATTGGCATCTTGACATTAGTCATTTTCTCACCGACGTGATATAGTTTTACTCTGTTTTTTCTAAAAATATTTTCATGGCAACAGCTCTGATCAGCTTTTTTCCCTGGAGTCCCAACTACATGAGATTAAGCGTGTTACTAGATTGGTATCTAGGTCCCACCATTTTACCGTTGAAATAGTTAAATGTAAGCTTCACTTCTACACCAACAGTTACTTTTCTAGCACTTTCTACCAGTGGGACTCCCTCCCGTTTACTTGGTTACGAGATAGTTTAAATCTCCAAAATTTAAATGCAAAGTCAATTGTCATCTTTTATTTTCTTGTATCCTGTTCATCCTTTTTACTTTTCTTCAAAAACAACTGTAACCAGTCTTTTCTCTCATTCAAAACCACTGCGCACTACTGGCGGTCCTACTTCGGTTAGGATGAAAACATTAAAAATTGAAGCAAAATTTATTTCTGTCCTGCATAACACTACAGTATTACGGGGGATATATGGATGTTGGCCGAGTGGTTAGAACGTTTGTCATAACACACGGGGTTTGAATCTCACCATTGTCAGGAAGCTGACTTTTCCACAGAAAAATCTTCTGCCCAGTCAGTGATGTCAATTAACTGATAGTTAAAACAATCATCAGTCAAGATTTTGATAGCATCTGGTATATATATATATTAAAATATGTACCTTCTTATTACTGAAACCAATACAAATTCATGGTGTTAATTGCCATACGTAATATATGCTGGGGCCATCTTGTCAAAAAAAAAAAAGACAATAGTGATTTGGCAGAATATTTTCGCGAAAAGTTTTCGCGATTTTTG
This sequence comes from Ascarosepion bandense, assembly GCA_037127315.1. Taxonomy (NCBI): domain Eukaryota; kingdom Metazoa; phylum Mollusca; class Cephalopoda; order Sepiida; family Sepiidae; genus Ascarosepion; species Ascarosepion bandense. Next base: position 236,476 of record JBBBDQ010001794.1, read on the forward strand.
TTATTACATTCTGTGGTAAAATGGTTACCATCCAAGGCTGTAGTACCCAATCTGTGCTGTTATTTAACCAATAGCTGGAGTAAAGCGACGAATATATACTTTTCCTAAGGGTATTTGCGCGTAAGTGAATAAAACGAGTTCAACTGAAATTCGAACTCGTTAATACAAATCAACAGTTTTAAAAAAGAGCATTCATGAATAAATATTATTGAATACATGCTTTTCTTAATATTTATATGAAAAATCTTGCAAAAAAAAAATATATATAACAAAACAATGTATGTGTACGTTTTATCGTATGTGGCTCTTACATTGAGCAATTTTAGTCAGCCATGCAATAGACCAATTCTGAATATGGGTATTGTGGAGTACCGTAGTCATTTCAGAATCCACAGCATGTATTACATCCTGCACAATGCTGCGTAGGCGGATGAGTTACTACAAGCAGAAATATATTTTGGATTGTAAGAATAATTCTTTACCAGAAGATTTAAGAATAACAAAGAATATTTATATTTAACCCATAGCTGAGGGGAAATAGACTCATACCTTTCCCGAGTTATTTGCACTTAAGTGAAGGAAACGAACACGACTAAAATTCGAACTAGAGTCCCCAGTTTCTCATTCCGAACAGTTATCCATTACACAATCAGCACATCCTTACGCTGTATGATTGCTAATATGTATGATTGCTCCCATATATAAAAAAGAGAATTTATTAATAAACCAGAAAACATATATTCTATGTCAAAGAAACATGTATGATCAGCTTAGATAGAAGATCTTTATGTAGAAATGTTCCTGTAAACAAATGCTTGAATCTACTCAAAACACACTTAACAGGATAAAAAATAACATAATCTCTCACCCCACCTAAGGTTATATAATGTGGTAATTAATATTTTCAGTTGGCAACTTTTTTCTCACATTCTCCATATATATATATTTGTTTAAACATTAGTTTTAATGGATACTCGTATTTGGATTGATGCTCCGTTTTATAACATTATATTGCTTTACATCTACTGGTCTGAATAGTTGAGAAATGTTGTTAGGAAAATATTCATCATCAGGCAAGATTCGCACCTGCATCCTTAACTGTCTTAACGGCTCAATCACACAGACCTAACAATCAAACAGAGCCCGAATAATGGCCTTAAACACTTATCTTCCCGGTTTATTTATTTATTTGAAACATTCATGAATAAATTGTCTTTGTTTACATTAGGATACGAAAACAGAGCAGATATAAATGTTTAAAAATTAGAAAATCGTAATAGTACCGCCACAAAACTTCGAAGTCGTCATGACTCTGCTTAGTTGAGTAACAAACTTCTCCACATTAAGCCTCACACATCACTCAATAAATCCATAAAACAACAACTTTTAGGCAAAATTCGACAATTCATCAACATAGTTTCCTTCTACGGTGATACACTGATTCCAACGCTTTTCTAACAATTCGATGTCTTTTTGTAAAACGATTTGTATGCCTCAGTTTCCGATATCACATCTTTTAATTGGAACCAAATCTCTTTCCATGGAGCATTCTTTGGAGGTCTTCAAACAGCCAGTAGTCGCTAGGAGCTAGATCTGGAGAATAAGGTGGATGCGGAAGCAATTTGAAGTGAAATCCATGTAGTTTTGTCATCGTTGCGATTGACTTGTGACACGGTGCGTTGTCCTAGTGAAAGATCAATTTCCCTTCTTTATTTGTGGCCGTTTTTTTGGCGATTTCTTCCTTCAAACGCACCAGTCATGCTATATAGGACCGCGTTTAAAGTCAGCCTATCACCTCTTAACCGTTGTTTCCGACGGAGCAGAGTTCGAATAACACTTATCAAGCCATTGCTTTGCTTGAACAGTATTTTTTCCATCAGAAAACAATGCTTTATCAGTACACAAAATTAAGATTTTTCCATTATTTTGAAAATTTTCAACGGTAGCTTCCTTTAAATAACTGTAATTTGTAAACTAATAATCCGATTTAACCCAAATTTTGTCACGTGTTATATGAAGGTTAGTACTTTATGAAAATTATATGGATTTTGCATTGGTGGTGCCACCTAATAATCATGTCTGGGGTTTATTGAGTAATTAACGCTCTATCTTGATATCGAGCACTTTACAACACAGAATCTGCTTGCCAAAATATCTTTTATCAACAAACCATTGAAAAACGCAGAAATTTTGGCCCTAGGCATCATCACGACTCAATACTATTAATAAATATATATTTATTTCCTCGCCGGTAGCATGATTTGTAGTTTCATGCGCAACGCAACCATCGTTTAAGAAAAGATTTGTATCAAAATAAATACAAATTTATAGTATAATGTTTTAGATTAAAATAAACGGCGAGGAAAAAATATATTTATTCATGTATTTATGTATATTTGGGCAGTAACTTTTTTAAACATCTTTTATTGAATACGACCTGGAACCATAAAAAGCTGTGGTCAATTTATATATTATAACTCCTTGAAAACAAAAACATATTTGAATGCTGTAAAAACTCATCATCCTCGTCGACTGTATTCAATGAAAGACGCTTACTAATATATATATATATATATATATATATATATATATATATATATATGATTAAATAATTCACTCATATACTTTACTGATGTGTTGGTGTCCTATAAAAGTAACTATCATCTAACTTAAACTATCTATATTTATATGATTCACTCAAACAGTTGATTTTCTCTTTCCTCTCTGTTTTCACTTTATTATTTCTTTCTCTTTTTCTTTTTTGTAAATAAACTTCCGGTGTATAAAAAACTTTAAATTTTTTTCTATAAGAATAATGTACATCGCAGAAATGATCATCCGACACGCAAAATTGTCGATGTTTTATTTGAAATATATATATATATATATATATAAATAACGTTTAATGTGATAAAATCTGTGGGATTAATAAAAAAGACACTTCATCAATATATATATATATATATATATATATATAAATTTATTAATAAAGAAAATTCAAAAGTTTTACAATATAATTGTATTGAACATTTTTTGATACAAATGTGCACTGGTATAATTTTTATTATGACCAAAAACTAAGTAATTAAACAATATATATATATAGTCATCTTCAGACAGATCTGTTTCGCTGTATTACAGCTCATCTGTACGGTTAGATACCGGTTGCTTTTAACCCATGATTGAAACCCGACCGAGTTGGCGTCAGTCGGCGATTCTACCTCTGGGCTACCGGTGCTCGGTAGAAGAAGGCAAATATATTTAAGACTAAAAAGCAATAGCTGTTTCCAGTTAAAGCGAAACCGTAGACTGAAAAAAAATGAATGGATGTAAGTTAAATTTTGATTTCCTGATTTGATATCAAATAAGTTTTTTTCGTCGTAAACTGAATTTTGAAAGCTAAATAAGTTCTCTGAGTAAATGATATCATGGCTGAGACTAAGAACTACAATTATACCTACTCAGAGCCAATCCCGAAGCAAAAACTAAGATAAAAGGGCTGAAAAAATACAGACATACAGGCAGATAAACAGACACACATACAAACATCTTGCCTTATATATATATATATATATATATATATATATATATTATCAATTTTCTGCACTATTGTAAGAACTGCAACCTTGAAACTTCTGAATATTGTTTCTTACGTCTTTGTCTATGGGTGTATTAAATTTGATTAAAATCGGACCATTCCTTTTATAATCCGACTTTTTTGATTATCGATTTTCGATATTTATCGGGGGTACCCCGACACAAAACCTAGCTAAGAACACTCGCAAATAGTACAACTGTGTATATTTTTGTGTGTCTGTGTGTGTGTCCGTTACCTATAGACTCCAAAACAGCTGAACCGATTTTCAAGAAAATCGGTTCAGCTGTTTCGGAGTCTATAGGTAACGGACACACACACAGACACACAAACACACATACACACACACAGACAAATTTACATTTATATATATATATATATATATGCAAGATTTCCAGAGCTACAGCGAATAAATTCTAAAACAATTATAACAGAAAGAGTTCATGAGTGCTTTAAAAAATGATTATTTCATCGCAGTTATAATAAGTTTGTCTCTGTAATTTACCCCTGAAGATGATCTTGGAAAAGATGGAAAGTTCTTGAGTAAAAAAATAAAAATATATAAATTACGGTATTTTTTGGTTTCTGTTTGAAGCACCAATATTCCTTCTTATGCTTAATGTAAAATAATTAATATTCACCTCTCTGAACTAGGTTTTTACACACACACACACACACACACACATATATATATATATATCCTTTATTGTAGATTCCGAAATTGTTTTTAAATAATTGACTGCGATCTCCGTATAATATATGACTGAATCAACATTACGAAATTTAGATATTTTAATTAAAATTTGAAAGCATGAAACTCTAAGTCGTCTTACTGGTGAAGGATATATATATATATATATATATATATATATATATATATATATATATATATATATATATATATTTGCTGCCAAAATACACAATTTTTAAATATATATATATTATTTTTAATATGAACACTCACGGATAATCTTTCGCGTACTATAATTGAAAGATGTCAGGAATTAGCTGTAAGTTTTACAGATGTTATCATCGTTTATTTCTAAATGATCCCAAGTTCTTTCAGTCTCATTCCGATTTTCATTTACACACACACACATACACACACACACACACACACACACACACACACACACACATATATATATATATATAAAGATATAGAGAGAGACATCTAGTTTTACTGGTTAAGTATATAAAATGTATTTGTGTGTGTGTTTTACACATCTTTAATATTAGATTTAATCTTTATATTTGTCAAATGTAGTTAAAACAGTGGGATTAACTCAGGCAAGCACTAGTTGACTGATTAACTCCAGATCTTCGATGTTTAAGATCATTTTTGAAAAATAAAAAAGAATCTATTTTATTTTATTTAACTCTATTCCATCACGCTATCAATTATTTAGGCATGTATCTATTAAAATAGCATGCGTGTTTCGATCATAGCGTGTGTCTTACCACAAAGGATTTACTAATTATTCGAACTTTAGGCGTTACGAATTTTTAAATCTTCTTTTCTCCCATTTTTTCTTATAAATGATGACATCTCGATCGGATTTAACAATTTCACTCGTTATAACGGGCTCGTGTGATTGAAAGATTAAAAACAATAAAGTTTCATTAAATATGTTTAAACAATTTTTCCTTCTCCAACCGTTTTCGTGAAATACAGAGTTGGATTTCATAATAAAATTCACCATGCTACAGTTTTATATTATCCAAAAAATTCTGTTAAGTTCAATCATCCTTCAGAAAAAAAGTGGGTGCAAGATTAAATAACGAGTGAAAAAAAAACAAAAACAAAAGAAAGAAAAGAAAATCTATTTCGAAAATCATTTGAAAACAGTGACGAGCAATTTATTTATATAAAATGATGCGAAGTTGAGGTCAGACATTTTGATACAAAGAGGGAAACAATCAGCGCATGTGTGGTCGTTTTTGCTGGAGATACTTGAATTATTATTGTTGTTGGAGAGAGAGAGAGAGAGAGAGAGAGAGAGAGAGAGAGATTATTATTATTATTATTTTTCCAGAGAGAGAGAGAGAGAGAGAGAGAGAGAGATTATTATTATTATTTTTTTTTCCAGAGAGAGAGAGAGAGAGAGAGAGAGAGAGAGAGATTATTATTATTATTATTATTATTTTTCCAAACTTACAATTAATTAGTTTGAAGATTTTATATTTCCTCTTTCAGGAAATTTTGGTGAGCAGCTTTAATTACACGCATACAAGCGCACGAACACATAGCCATAGAGACACGTGGGCGTGATTACTCATTTCAAAACGTCAAGAAATAAAACGAAAGTAAGATAGAAAAGAAAATGGCTTGTTTTCATAGAACATCAAAGTCTGTGCTAGGCTTCTATGTAGCATAAAGGCAATAAAAGACCGCAGCAAAATTATGCTGCGTGCACAAATTATTTCATATCGAAATCTTCTAATTTTAGCTTTGTTCGCCGCAGAGCCACCAGAGTTGCCGTCTTAGTGAGGATCCCATTCGCAAGCGATGGTATACGAGACGGACCTACAGCCCTTTTAGTCCTTTTACGATTTTGCGAAATAAATATAACGAAGATTGAAATGCAAGATGAACAGGATCGATTGTGTTCACTTTCAATTCCGTAAAATCTAAAGTAAAATATATTTTCCGTTAAAATCAAACAAGTAGACAGTTGACATTTGTATTAAAATGAGTAAAGTTTTAATGACCAAGGGAGGATAGAATACGGACGCAAATTCTGCCACATTTATCTGTGACTAGATTTAAATACGTCTTCCAATATAGTAATTTTACAAGCATAGCATAGGTGTGATAAAAGTCCAAAGGTGTGGAGCACCTCATGAGTGATCGAACACAAAACTCATTCGATTTTGATATATAAGGAGATAAACTTGCTATTATCCCACGTAGCTTAGACGTGGTACAAGGACGAAGGTGTGGAGCACCTCATGAGTGATCGAACACAAAACTCATTCGAGTTTGATATATAAGGAGATAAACTTGCTATTATCCCACGTAGCTTAGACGTGGTACAAGGACGAAGGTGTGGAGCAACCAATGAGGATCGAATTCACTACTCAGTCGTAATTGATCTAGCCAGACATGGTAATTTTCAAAGCGTAGATTAGATGCGGCACAAAATTGAAATGAGGAAACGTCCAATTAGGTCCGAACTCTGTGTTTACCCAAGTTTCCCTTTCTTTTATCTCACTGTCACCCGCTACAAACTTGCTTAGGGTGAAATGATTAAAAAAATACATTTAAACTCTTGAAGCTTGCAGCTATCAGGGAAGGAAGAGAGTTCCACAGGTGGGAAGTGCGAGAAAAGAAGCTGAAAAAGTAAAAGCCAATTTGGTAGCACGAGTACATTCGTGTGGTCGGAGCACTAGCGAAAGTAGCTCGTCGGAGCAGAAGCCGTGAAAAGACAGAGGAAAGTCATATCCGACGGTGAGAAAGTGACTAAAGTGAAGCTGCTAAATGTGAATGTACTATCCATTTTAGTTGTAGCTGTTATTGGCAGTCTTCAAGTGATGGGGTTTCTCTTATTTGGTACAGCTCTTTGTTTCTGCATCACCAGTGTATAATGTTCAATGGATAGTCTTCGCCAGATCCTCAAGGTTTACTAGCTCAAAGCCATTTTAAGCGCTGATCCGAGAAAGCGCTTGTACACAGATGACGATTAAGATATTTCTGAACATGTTTGATGCCATGCATGATATGTATATAAATGTCTCGATCGGACGAGGGTATTTAAGAACATGATTCCATTTCCCGGGTTGATATTTTGGTTTAGTAGCAATGTGTGGTGTTGGGCGAAACTACCTCCATCACAACTTATTCTATGTTCAATTTTCTTATCACATTTACTGAATCTTTTTATACACTGAGATATTTAAAGTGTTTTGTATTTACTAATCGGGCATCCTGACTTTTTACGATCTTTTCAGGACAGCTGACATCCCTTTTTTCATTCCAATTCTGTATGATTGTTTCTCGTTTGTTTCTTACTAATAGAATACAAAAGAAATGTATATGTGGCACGTATATGTGGCACGTTCTTCTTTATGTGACGTGTCCATTCAGAATGTAAGCGATCATGGCTCTTCACAACTTTCTGTCCATTGTAGCTTTTAATAAACTTTGTCTTTCTGTTATTTATCATAAGTCCTATCCCGCCTTCTATTTACAAAAGTATACTCTGCGTTGTTTCCCTCGTCCATCTGCCCTCTATCTGTCTTGTGACTATCAGATTTCCAAGCCCTCCTTCCTCGTTATGCGCTCCAGAAATCTCAACTGTCCCTTTCTGATGTTAAATATTAGTTACCTTTTTGTTTTTATTTTAAAAACATTTTACTATTGAAATAGTTAAATTTAGCCCTCCACTTCTACTCGAATAGCTTCTTTTTCCGCATTCTATGTCTATGAAACTCCCTTTCGTTTACTTGCTTCCCTGATAGCTAAAATCTTCAAAAATTTAAATCCTTTGTCCTTTCTTAAATCCCCATGTTTACTCAGTCTTTTCTCTCATTGTAACCCCCTGCACACTAATGACGGTCTCGCCTTGCTTAGGTTGAAATTTCTAAAATAAAAGTTCCCTTAAAGTTCGTCATTGCTCAGATCCTTGGTTCACGGTATCCTCAGTATCTTTCTGTAGAATCATAATTTTGTTGCTTAAAGTTTTCTTTTCATCTTTGAAGAGACAATCTAGCACTTACTGCCATACAAGAAGGCAGATATTACATAGCGGTGCAGTATTCCTTAACTTGTTTCTAGTGAAATATATCTAAGGCAGGTAATAAATACAAAGGGAACTACTGGTGGAACAATGAAATATAGCTTGTCAAAAGAGTTACTATAGAAATAGCAGTAGAATGGCTAAGAGCTTGTGAGGTTTCGCCTGTGAGAAAAAAAGATTACAAGCAGGCTTGAAAATAATTCATCACCAACAAGGCCGCATAGAAGTTTTTGAACTCTATTAAAATAGGCAAGTGAGAACTGAGCAGCTTCAGCCCAGATACGCCAGCAATACCCTATTTTTGGCCTCATCTGGTTCATGTAAAGATTGAATGAATTAAGGGGAATTAGATCAAGCGGAATTTGTAGTCGTGTCTTAAAACAAACCTTCATAAAGCGGGAGACACCTGCACGCATATGAAATATTATTTTTCTCTATGGTATGAGCTAAATTCTTGAAATGAAACGTATTTTTTTATTATTATTTTTTTAATCATTCCACCCCAAGCAAGGTAGTTTTACTGTCACTGGTGTGCAGAGGGCTACATAGGAGGAAAGTGATGAGAAAGAGGAATAAGTTATAGGGTGTGTCAGAAAATGGGTAAGAGAAGGATGAGATTACTTGTGTGATAAGAGTAGAGTGGACGGAGAACATGAAAAGAACATGAGGGAAAGGATGCGAGTCAGTGAGATAGGAGATGACAATTGACCTTACATTTAAATTCTTGGAGATTGTAGCTGTCGGGAAGCAAATATACGGTAGGGAATCCCACAGACAGGAAGTGCGAGAAAAGAATCTGTTTTAGTAGAAGTTGTAGTTACATTTTATTGGTTTAACTATGGCTTCTGCTCGGATGAGCTTAAGTCACTGATGCCGCCTCAACAGGTGTTTACTCGTGCAACCTGACTGGCAACTGGGTCCCACCCATTCACAGTCAGGTTAGCCAAATGCAGACGACAATTCTACTCCTCCAGTTTCCTCTCTCGCACGTCCCGCCTGTGGAACTCACTCCCGTATTCTTGCTTTCCTGACGGCTACAACATCCAGAAATTTAAATGCAAAGTCAATACTCATCTACTAACCACTGGCCTCTAGCTCTCTCCCCTCCTCTGTATAACCTTCCCTTTCTCTCCACCTATGTATCTGTCATCGCACCTGCTTTCTATTGTTCCTTTGTAACTAGTTTGTACTCCTCACTCTTTTCTAATTAATCTTTTTACATTTATGTAACCCCCTGCACATCAGTGGCGTTTCCGCCTTGCTCAGGGTGAAATGATTATAAAAAAAAAAAGGGTGGGACCCAGTTGCTCGTCTAGTAGCTGGAGTAAATTCATGCAGTGGGGGCACCAGTGAGCTAAGTTCGTCGGAATAGAAGCCGGGAAAGTATTTGTGAAAGAGACATAGGGAAGCCACATTATGCCGGTGAGAAAGTGACTACAGTTGAGCTACTAAGTTGGGATCGATCACATAGCAGATTATCTGTTGGATTTTGTCAAGAACCTGGAGGTGAATAGTAGGGGCACTCGGCCAGATGTGGCGGCAGTATTCAATACACAGGCGGTTGGTAGGTCTAAAGCAACAAAGAAAGCTTCAGCTTATTGAAGCTCTAGTTGTTAAAATAAACGACACAAAATTGGCAAATATGGATCATCGAGGCGGCAAAAACAAAAACGGGTTTTTAAACGGACTTTTTTTCCACTAAAACCGCTGTTATTTTAATTACGCTCACTTGCACGGCAATGTTTATTTAAGAGGTTTTAAACACTTATTGAACTTTTATGAAGATTTATTATTTTTATTATTCATTGTTTTATATAAAAAAATGTGAAAAGAAATGTTTTCAAATATTAAAACTTTTAAAAATGATTGCAATATTTATTACTTACCATTTTATAAACAACATTATAAACAATATTTTTTGTTCATAATTATATATTATCTATATTTTTTAAAATTCTATACCATCACCGAAGTAAAGCAACGTCGAGATTGGTCAGTATCTTGATGTGTGACTGAGAATAACAGTTACGACAGAATGTGCGTTGCGAGGCGGTGGACAGCCGAGTCCGAATAACAGTTGAATTCGTTGCATTCACACGCGCACAAATCCCGTTGCAAAAATTATTAATCCGTATCTTTCTTCCGCCAGCTATGGATTCAACAGTAGTACAGATTGGGTTCTATGTTCTTAGCAACCAGTTTAAGGCAGAAATAATGGTAACCTACTTTGAGAAAATATTCTGTCCAGTCTGTCATGTCGATTTAGAGACATGATCGCTTGGGCACTTAATTGATTGACTGAGTTAAAATTAGAAGTAGTACTGATAGTACTACTTCTTGCGTTGGATGTGCGTTTTGGTGCATTGGATATCGGTTCAGAACGAGAAATCGGGGAGCCGAGTTCGAATTCTAGCTAAATTCATTGCATTCACTTACGCGCAAATACCCTTGGGAAAGGTATTAATCCGTCTCTTCCTTCCAGTTATGGGTTAAATAATAGGACAGATTGGGTTCTATAGCCTTGGTCGGCAACCAGTCTACCGCAGAAAGCAATGGCAACTTACTGCGGGATAACTTTCTGCCCAGTCAGTCATGTATCTTTCGAGACATGATCGCCCAAGCGTGTATCACGTATGGCACTTAACTGACTGACTGACTGATATTACTACGTCTTGTTGACTACCCTGTAATCTATAGGGTCCTACTCTTACCACAATAAGCGGTGTTGCTGTGTTTTCTGTAGAAAGTTGGTTTTTACAGGGTAGACTTGCTTGCCAGTTTTCAACATGATTTTTCACAATAAGATTCCTTACAACTTGTGATAGATGTTTTCATATATTTTCTTTGCGATAAGTGTTGAATGTGCGACGCATTGGCCGATGTATGAAGTGAACAGTCCTATCAAGTCGTTGTAAGTACACCGTCGGTTCTAGTCAGCCATACGTAGATATTATGCAGTCAATTTTCTCCGGATGTTCTCCACATAAACGGAAGGATGGTCTGTCGCTAAATCTCAAGACGTTTAATTGGTAGTTCTTAGTTGGAAGGTCTTGATCGTGAATAGCACGTATGAATCCTTTAGTTTCTAATCAGAAACTAAAATTTATCAGCCACTGATTAATAAGTGTTTGATCTACATCAGCACTGCTGGCTCTGATTAGGTATTTGCGTGCAGAATGTTTTTCTATCATTTCTTCCTAGTATTTTAAAGCCAATTTGTTTTGCTGCAATTTTTATGTATGTTACCTTTTTAGTTGAATCAAACTTTCTTTCTTGAGATGCATTTATTATTACGATTGACATTATTTTCGTTATTTTCTTTGATTTGTCTTGTATAATAATTTCCTTCCGGGTTCCAAGGTCAGAAATCGCATCATAACTTTCTCCATTACTGAGCATTTTTAAGAAAAAAAAAAAGAAGAAGGAAAAGCAACCTTAGATTGTAAACATTTTACATATATAAACCCCTTCGTAAGGTATGAGATATACTTGCAAGGGCACTTTTTTGCATTTCTTTCAGGCACTGGTTACCTAGCGAAACATTTTGAAATCAAACTCAGGGCTTCAAATATAACTGGAATTATTGATGACCTCATGTGCCACATAATTAAGATTTCTACTTCAACATCCTTATATTTTGATATTTTTGAAGATCTTCAAAGATACATTATAGTTGGAGAAAACTACCGTGTCATTAAGAAAAATACAATGTGTTCTTCAGGTCTTTGCTTACGATGTTTGGGCGATTAGCTTTGATTCTTCTTACCGTGTCTATTGTAAGGTTTCATAAAATTGTTACAAGTTTTATGCCTGTAACTAGGTCTGGTTTCTGCTCAAATCAGTTTCTTGCAGTTTCCTTATCGTGAACGTTGCATATATTGGGCCACACTCACATGCCAAATTTTATATTCGGCAGGTGCTAATAACGAGCAATATGATAAAAAAATGGTCAATTGGTTCTCGGTATTTATCAAAGAATCTGCATTTCGGGTTCACACAATATTTCAGCATGTTTATTTGGAAAGCATTGATCCTGTATAGCAAGAATAAAACATTCAGTTTCAGCTTTTAAACATTCACTAAGTAAACACTGATGGGTACAGAGTTTATGTATTTGTTAGGCACGGGCAGATATTGTTCATAAAGAAGTTTATCTTGCCATCGTTTTGTGAATTTGTCCATTGCATTTGCTTTTGCCTTCTTTTTTAGGTTCTTTGCCTGTTAACTATTATTATTAATACTTCACCCTGTAATTATTATTATTATTAAATAGTTTACCCGGTAATCTTTGTTTATTTACAGCCAGTTGCGTGTTCCCCAAATGGTTGCAAAGGATCTGTTATCTATTCAAGATTGAAAAAGCCAAGGGCTGAATCACGTCCCAAAGAGGAGGTTTTAATTCAAGCCAAAGCATTTATGGACGAATATTACACGTCTATCAAAAGGTGAGTGGCTTGCTTTATTCTATCTTTTTGTTAAACTAAGAGAAAATTGATGAAGTCCAAACATGCAAAGTAGTTTTCGCAGCATTCCCATCCTGTACAGTATTTATACAAATTGTATACGATTATGACGCATAACATTTTTGTCTCAAATTGAAAGTGTCACTAAGCGGGGATAATGACAACAAACTGTCAATTAGTTCAAATGTCAGAAATTCTATACAACATTTTATAATAATAAATTTTTGAAGTAGAAATTACTCTAACTGATCACGTTCATGCTCAACTAACCAGATTGAATTTTAAACAGATAGTAATTGGATCCCTTTTTTGCTTAAAAGAAAAGAATTCTCCAACTCTAGTTAGATGTGAGATATATCATGGCATAGCCACACCTCAAAATATTTTTTAATCATAGAACTGTGAAGCCGATAAAGTTAGTCTAAATAAATAAATAAATAAATAAATTAATAAAGTAAAAATAAATTTTATCTCTATCTATCTATCTATCTATCTATCTATATATATATATATATATATATATATATATATATATATGATTATATACTGCAATTAATATCGAGTGGCGAGTGTTTCTTTCATAATTGAACACAATATTTCAAGCATGGAACGAACAAACTTTAGCCATTCTGTATTGGTTTTACTTCAGTGTCCAGTGTGGCATTTACTATATTGATTTTAACCCATAAATAAAGTTTAGCGTAAAATTATCTCTTTCTGTCTCTCTCTCTCTTTCTCTCTCTCTCTCTCTATATATATATATACTTGTTGATACATCTTGATGACTGGAACAAACGATTGCAAATGGTTTCGTCTACGAATTTGTGAAGTCGAGATGTGAAAGAGTTACAAGTTTTAAATTTCTATTACTCATATATATATATAATCATTTCACCCCGAGCAAGGCGGATATGCCACTGATGAGCTGGGGGGTACATAACTGTAAAAAGATTAATTAGAAAAGTGTTTAACTAGTTAAAAAGGAGCAATAGAAAGCTGAGAATGCAGGTGCGATGACAGATACATAGGTGGAGAGAAAGGGAAGGATATACGGGGGTGGGGAGAGAGCTAGAGTCCAGTGGTTAGTAGATGAGTATTGACTTTGCATTTAAATTTCTGGAGGTTGTAGCCGTCAGGAAAGCAAGAATATGGGAGCGAGTTCCACAGGAGGGAAGTGTGGGAGAAGAAGCTGCAGGAGTAGAATTGTCGTCTGCATTTGGCTAACCTAACAGTGAATGGGTGAGACCCAGTTGCCTAATCTGGTTGCACGAGTAAACACCCGTTGAGGAGGCACCAGTGACTTAAGTTCGTCCGAGCAGAAGACATGAAAGTATTTATAGAACAGACAAAGGGAGGCCACATTTCGACGGTGGGGAAGTGGCTGCAGTCTAACCGCCAGATCAGTACCTATCACATTACAGTCTCTCCTTTGGAGCCTGTTGAGAATACTGAGGAGAACGGCAGGGGCGCCTGACCATAAATGTACTCCATGCACAGACGGATGGTTGACTTGTATATATGCAGGATGGATTCAAGCGAAAAAAACATCCTGGATCGGCATAGTGACCCAACCTTCTTAACAGTAGATTTAGCTATGGAATCAATACAGTGGTTCCATTTGAGGTCTGAGGAGAGGGTAAGGCTGAGGAGGCGTAGTGTGTTGCTCTCAGGGAGAATCGCTTGGTCCATGCTTATGGGAGGCAGGAGAGGTTGCCTGTGATGGTTGACAGACAACAGTTTGGTCTTAGACGCATTGAAGTTGACAAGCCACTTCTTGTCCCAATTCACCACAGAGTGTAGATCCCGTTCAAGGTCAGCAGCAAGATTATGTCTGTCCGCCACGACAGGTTTCTTACTTGTGCGGGAGTATATTGTGGTGTCATCTGCGTAGATGCTACTGGGAGGTCGTTGATAAAAATAAGGAAGAGCGTCGGGCCCAGGATAGAGCCCTGTGGGACACCAGCATTCGTGCTGTAGGATGAAGAGGCATGCCCATTCAAAACGACCTTCATTTTGCGGTTATTTAAAAAGGATTGGATTAGGTCAAGCAGGCGACCGGTAATACCGTAACCCCGTAGCTTGCATAGGAGGCCAGAGTGCCAAATTCTGTCAAAAGCCTTGGAGATGTCCAGAGCAACCGCGCGAGCCTCGTCAGACTCATCAATAATTACTGTATTAAATATTATTGACAATAACGTTTCAAAAGATATACCCTATATACACTTAAGTATAAAACTGAAAGATTTCAGAATCATGATATAGTCTTCTAATCTCCTAAGATCTCGATATGTTTACCACTATTTGTTTATATGAATCTATAAAAATGATGTCTTCTTATTCAGCATTCTTAAAGGTTGAATCCAAAGAATTGATTGTGTGATTGTTTATCTTGAAAAGAGGAAAGGTGGAGTCCGATATCTCATGGTTATCAAGTATGATTTTTCATTTTTCCTTTGATAAGATTATTGGGAAAACCACGAATGAAATATTTTCTTGGAGTCAGACTATTCATTCTTAATAATTAAGAGACGGTCTCTACCGTGTTGGTCTATCTGGACTTGAATCCATTGACAACTGACATTGTCTCGCCACCGGAATCATAAGAAATGATCTATCTATCTATCTATCTATCTATCTATCTATCTATCTATCTATCTATCTATCTATGACAGAAACCTTATGCTTGTGTACTACATAAGATATAGAACAGATATTATTTGCCTGCAGGGGGATTGATATATTATGGAGATCTTAGAAACGCCATGCGAATAACATGGTGAAAGCGTTTTTACATTAAATGTCATATGAACGAACTTTGGAAGCGATGACCTCATAAAGATTAATATATGCTGTGAAGGGAAATGTCGGAGAATGCGGATTCAATGCCTCTTCGTAAAATAATGAATCGCAGACGAATCTCTCGCAGATAAGACAAATAATTCCTGGTTTAAGGTTTGTATGAATAACAACATTCTCCGAACTAATTTTGAAGAAGACAGCTTAGCCAGAGGCAAGCGTGCTAGGTTTCATGATCTGAATCAGTTTATGATTCTTTTTTTGCCTTTTCAATTAAAATAGTTTCATTTCTGTGTCATGACCGATTAAACAACCTGTCATGATTAACAATGGATATAAGAATATTTAATGTAATAGCGTGTTCTATCTATCTATCTATCTATCTATCTCTCTATCTATCTATCTATCTATCTATCTATCTATCTATCTATC